>CM069909.1:62151617-62491899 GCA_036172215.1 Camellia granthamiana
TATAATAATGTGTATGTCTTCCAACCCTATGTCTTTCTCCTTTTTATTTATCCGCTTTTGATGGTTAGATTAGGGGCATCATGTTTTAATTAGCATATCGCATGTTTGCATTCATTCATTTGTCTCACATGCACCGAGGCTCGGTTCATCATTCAAACTTGCATTGTCGTTTATTACCTCGTTGAATACGTGTTTAAACGAATGCTATGAAATTGTTGCAAATAACATGTTAAGTAGCCGAGCCTATTTTAGTTGCATTATTGCGTGCGTTGCATTAGCCATCTTGTATAGTTAGGTATCATGCATATTTTTTCTAACTCTTTTGTTTTATCTTAGCTTGGAGTACTAGGTGAGTTTTTTTTAGTGCTTTAGCATACTTGCATGAGTGTGAGTGACTGCCATGACTAGCATGCTTGCCATGACGCTAAGTGCTTACTTGTTAAACTGTTTGAATGCCTGTGGATGAAGGCTTGTTGCTTGAATTGGAATGATTCCATGAATGTACATTTAAGCCCATTTTGTCAAGTGGCAAATTCACAAGTTTTAAGCCCACTTTGTCAAGTGGCAAATTCGAATCCTTTTCGAAAAACAAACATGAAATTGCATTATTCCAATTTGAGCAAACTAGTTTATACCTTGTGTGTGCACATCACATAGTAATGCTAGCCTAATAACTGGAACAAGAGCATGTGATGAACATAAGATTCATATCATGATTAGTAGAGGCCGATCTTTGATTGGGCGAGCGGGGGTGCTCAAATGCATTCATGACCTTCCCCTCTCGTACCTAAGTTCTCGAGCCGAGACAATCTTGGTGATGACGGACACATGGCCTTTGGCATGAGTCATGGGTTTCCTAAATTTCCCCAAAACAAAATATTTAGGTGGCAACTCTGTGTTTGGCAAAGCAGTCTAATTTTGGCATTTTTGTTTCAGAATCGAATTTTCAAGAGATTTGCCGGATTTGGACTCTTTGGTGTTTATCAATTTTACATTGCACTTGTGAGCTTAGATTTAGAACCGCGGGAGTCCGAACTGTAGGGCTTATTTCGACTTCCGAAAGGGGGCATGAAAAAGCTGAGCTACACCTACATGATAAACCAATCCATAACAATATGTCATCGTGATCATTGCGCTAAATTCACAATCAATAACTATCAGTCACTCTAAATCCTAACCACATAATTACATTCTTGATCTAAATTCAAAATTTTCAAAATTTTTCAATACTAAGGTGTGTAAAACCTAATTTCAAAAATTTCAAGTCAAATCTAAGTACTTGGGCAACCTTGTAAGTGTTATGTGCTAGCTGGTAGCTATGGTGGTGAGTTCGATAGCGGTGCTAGATTTCTTCGAACTACAAGCAGCACCGCCATCAAAGTCATGCTCTAATGGTGACAAGCGGTGGTCGGTGATTTGTGGTCGGGTTCAATAGTCGCCAATGGTTTGTCGATCTACGTCTCGACCTACGGGGGTCAGATTTACTCCAGAACATGGCCGACGTCGCTGCATCTCGTAGCATCGGTTAGGGTTTTACGATTAGAACTGTGAGAGAGAGAGAGAGAGAGAGAGAGAGAGAGAGAGAGGGGAAAAAGAAGATGCAGAGAGAGATATGGTGGTTCTAATGGCAAATCTTGAAGTAGGTGAGGAAAAGGCGTGTTGCCGAAGGGGAGGGTAGGGGAGGCGGTGGTTCTGTTATGCGTATTTTAGAGAGATAGAGAGAAATGGGTTTAGAAAGGGAGATGAATGGTCTAGAGAGACGTGTTGTTTGGGAAGTTGGCTATTTTAGTTTTTGGTTATTTTAGTAGGCTAAAATTTTTGTGCTTGGGAAGATGGTTGAATTTTTTTGTAATTGAATGTGATATTTGTAAGAGAAAAAATGAAATTATTATGGGTTTGATGTGACATTTTGTCTTATTGGCTATTTTAGTCTATTTGTCTTTTTGTGGATTTTAGCCTAAAAAACCAAATTTTAGCCTTTGCCAAACAAGGCCAATTGTATCTATGTGGATATTTTGGTTATTCTGTAGTGTCTTGTCCTTATAGACCAAATAAATTAGAGCTTGGAACTCTGAGCAAGAAAAATTCAAAATTGGATTTATCGTTCGAGCGCCCAAAAATTTATACATCATACATATATATATATAAGTAGTGTTTTTTCTTTTTCTTTTTTATGTGGCACATTTTAAAGGCTTTCTTTTTCTAAAAAAAATCATATCAGCTTTGTCACAACCCAAACCCGCTGTTACAGGTTTAGCGTCGTAACTAGCCAGTAATCCTCAGATTACCGAAGGCCTCTGACTTGATTAGCAAATTATAAGGGGCTGGCGGAAGCGAATATAGAAACATACATAGTCCATTGAACTATGTAGACATATATGGGACATAAATTTCAAACTTTATATACATACAGGTGACGTCATAAATACCGTAGTCTTACGTCACATTTATTACAGATATAGCCAAAAGGGGACTTAAACTATTGTACAGATAAGCAGAAAACTTGTACATATTCTAAAAAGAAAACCCAGTCTTATATGTTCACAAAACATGGCCACATGACATTCGGAACCTCCTCAGGAGTAACAATGGCTGGTTGACAAACCAAACTCCAGGTCATCAACTCCGAGCCTGCTCACGCACCTGGTCACCTACATACATAAATAATAAAATGAGCAGAAGCCCAGTGAATAATAACAGAGTAAAAGGTTTTAATTCAATGATGTCCCATGTTGGTTTCAGAAAACAGGTTTCATACCATAAGTAGATTTGTATTCTTGTATAGAAATTAGGGTTCATACTTAATCATACGTGGTACATCTATTAGCATTAACAGAACAGACACAAACAGATACAGACAGATGCAGAGCAGATAGTGGTTATGTATAACCAGTTCCATAAAGGAACTTCTGGATCCGGGTAACAGATAACAGGCATGTTGAGCTCCATGATGGAGCCTCCAGTACGGGTAACAGATAATAGATAACAGATATAATAAGTTCCATAATGAAACCTCCGATATTGGGTGACAGCTAACAAATATCACATGGTGCTAAGGATGCCACGAATACATGTCAGAAATTGGACAATCATTCATTGTACTGAACATATACTTCAGAAAACAGATCTTATTTTATCATACAAAAATAAATAAAGTTGATCATAGTTTTACTAAATTATTACTCACAGATGGCTCCAAAAGCAGACAGATAAAGTAGACAAATCAGATATCTTGTGGTGCGTGACCTACACAAACATAACAGACACACACATTGAAACACACCCTCGGATAGTACTTAACGTACTTCATTTCGTTCTTAGTGTGTTTCTAAGTCTTATCCTTATTATTGTGTCTTAATTATGGCCTAAGAATGCCTAAGATGCAATGAGGATGCCATAATGTACTTGAAAACACTTAGTCAAATTTGCTAAAATAGGGTCCTCACTTGAACGTAGCTTCCTTCGCTCAAGCGTAGGTCCAAAAATATGAATAGTCGCTTGAGCGCAACTTCCTTCGCTTAAGCGGTCTGTAAACTCTGCAAAAGTACCGGTTCTGTGATTTTTTCGCTTGATGGTCGCTCGAGTGTGAGACTGAGGTCTTCGTTTGAGCGCAACTCTTATCGCTCAAGCGGTTTGCAAAATGAGTAAACTTCTGGGAGCATGCATTATATGCTCGAGCCAGCTTTTTGCCGCTCGAGTGGGAGTGCAAAAACACAAAGTAGTCGCTCGAGTGTAGGTTCTATCGCTCGAGCGATGAGGCAGAATTCTGAAATTTTCAGATTTGCTCCCAAGCTCAAAACTCGAATTCAAAACCTTAAAATACAACCTTTGGGTCCCAAAACTTGAGAGAACATGTTTAAACTTGTAAAATATTGAGAACTAAAGATCATTTCACAAAATTAAGGCCCAAAAGCTTGCCAATTCTTCTAAATTCAAACTTGAAATTGATGAACAATACATGCATGTAATGCTATGAATTCAAAACTTCCATAACATGTACAAATGAAGTGTGTGAGTATAAAACCATGGTGAGTTCTCATAATCTAACAAAGATAAGCTCTTGCATGTACGAAATTGGTGGAATTAAACTCAAAATCCATGAATTATGCGTGCATGGATGGAGTGATCCTCCTTTCTAATTCATTAGCTCAATTCTTGCATAACTTCGCTTAATTCTCTAGAATTCATGTATTAAAGTCTTGATTACAAAGCTTAAGAACAAAATTCTTACCTAGAGTCTTAAATTCACAAGTGTAGAAGCTTAAACTCCCAAATTCTCTTTAATTCTCCAACAATTCCTAACAATTCTCTATTTTTCTGGCTTTTGATCTCATTTTTCTTCTCTCTCTCTCTCTTCCATGTTTTGAGCTCAAGGATGAGGGAATGAGAGTGTAGTGGGAAGTTTTAGCACTAATTTAGCCTTATATAGGCTCCACTAATGAAGCTAGTTTAGTTAGTTTAATCAATTGATGAGTAATTAATCTAATTATGTGATTCAGAATCGAATTTCAATTGACCCTACCATAATTTCCCTGAAATTCCGAATAACACATAAACCAAGTCAATTTCACGATCGGATACCGATAAGGCCTTCAATTCGCAGAACAAAACAGAAACATAAATAGATATTTCTACGATAGACAAATACAAACACAAATAAAGCAGCACACATGCAATTAATTCAGAATTTCATCTTATTTACTTATTAAGAATCCTTAATCATGGTTTAATAGTCAATCATAGGTTGGGGTTATTACAAGCCTACCTTTTCTATATTTACATATAAAATTTTACACAAACTCAATTGCAATTATAATAACCAATTTTATATGAACTCTATTTGAGAAATACTTATTTTCTATATATTTTTCATCGTATATTTAATTTTTTCATTGTCAGATTTCTTTTAAGAGATTTTTTTAAGGTGCCTAGTATTAAGATTTTATAGCATAAAAGATATCCAATATTTTCATAATATCTGAGGTCTCTTAACATCAATCTAGAGAAAATTTGATCCAGAGAATCTTTAGACTTTCTAGAGAATTTCTTCCCAGCGAATTTCTCTCCAAAGAAATTCTGGAAAGGCCATAGAATTTCTCTAGATTTTAGTCTAGAGATTTTCTCTGGATTTCTAGAGAATTTCTTTGGTTTTCGTAAGAATTTCTTTGGATTCAAACTAGAAAATTTTTCTTTCTTTCTAATCACGATGTGCAATACACAAATTGATCACCCAAATAAGCAATAACAATAATCAATATACATACATATATATATAGAGAGAGAGACTGACTGAAAGGGGAATTTCTCTAGGTTCAAACCAGAGAAATCCAGAGAAAATTGAAATTTTTCTGACTTTGTTCACAGAGAATTTCTCCTTGTTCTTCTCCTTTTATCCCAATTACAAGTACAAGTTCCCTCACTTCCCTAGAACATGCATGTATGAGGCAATATAGATGTCATAGCATCAAGTGAGTGTATTCCTAACTTAGAATCACTAAAATAACTGTTTCAAGTTCTGAGTCCATATGTGCTAGTTTGACTATCATCTATAGTTTATCAAGGCAGCACCGTTGTTGGTTTTTTTAGCTACAGTTACATATTTAATTTTATTTATTTATTTATGGTTATCTGCTGTAAAATTGTGATTCCATAGCTTTGCCAGATATCATGAAAGCATCCTTTGTATTTATACTTTATCTTATTTCCTTGATAGCTTATACCTCTTACAGTACTCTGAAAAGGATGTAAGTTACAAAATGTATTTTAAGGAAACAAAGGATATACACAACGTATTTTGCAAGTTTGCAATCTGCATTACATTAATAATTTCGTAAAGAACTATTATTCAATCTATTAGAGGCTTCATGGAGTGTACACTGCTGTGTTTTCACATTGCTTTTTGGTTGTTGATGACTTTATATTCTATTAAAATAATTTAGTTATGTGATAGTTATGAGATAATATGGTATATATAAATAACTAAATATAACTAAGTTATGAGTTAATATGATAATGGTTATGATTTATATGATATTAGTTATGATATCAAATCACATAACCTCATAACTGATATATGGTACATCCAAATGTACCATAGCATCACCCCAATAATAATATCATGACATATATTAGTATACTAATTGTTATACCAATTGATACATGTAGCACAACTAATAAGTTTTTCCAAACAGTCATGCTACAGACCCTAACAAAATGACCGACTAAACTACCAAAAAACACATTTGGACGTCAACTCAACAAAAGAGCCTCACTTTTGTGCTTCACTCACGTGATTCTCTAGACATGTTTAGATTCTCTTTTTGGTTTAGTTAAATTTAGAATAATGTTTGGGGGCCCTAAAAACTGTGGCTCAAATGGCTCAAATTTTTCAGTTTTGGTAACTTTATTTTTTTTTTTTGTTTTTTTTTTTACCTGATAGGGAAATTTGAGCCATTAGGGGCACCCAAATTCGGGCCCCCTAACAGTGCTGTTAAATTTATTATTATTTTTAAATCAAAAATTAATTTGATAAAAAAAATTATAAGGAAAAATTTAAGGTTTGAGTGTTATGGCTTTGTTTGGCATATCAATTTGGAACTAAAATAACCACAAAAAAATAAAATAGATTAAAAAATCAATAAGATAAAATGTCACATCTAAACTATAATTATTTTATTTTTTTTCTCACAAAAGTTAAAAAATTCAAAAAGCCCAACTCAAACGAACTTTTTAATTAGGCTAAAATAGTCAAAAACTCAAAAAGTCAACTCACTTCCCAAACAGAGGTATAATAATCTTAAATTTTTAATTTTATTAATTTAAATAATATTTTTTGATTTATTTTTAATTTAAACTATTTTTTATTTTCATTAAAGTAAAATTGATGAAAACATATTTTTTTAATCATTATACTCAATATAATTGTGCAAAAAATGTCTCATATTTTATTTTCTTTTGAATTTAATGACTAATATTTTTATTAGTTTTACTTAATGAAAATAGATAAATGATTTAGTTTGAAAATAAGTTAAAATATTAGGATTTAAATTGATATAATTAAAAATTAAAATTTTATTTTTTTACAATACTCAAATCTTGGAAGATTGAAATTTTTTTTTTTTGACTTTTTCATATGACTTTTTGATTTTTTTAATAGTTTTTTATTTTATTTTTTTTTACTATAATAGTCTATTGCCAAACGCATCCTTAAGCTACCTCTGTCTGTAAAAAAATATATTGTAAATTACAAATACATTTTTTGATATTTGCTTAAAATATGAAGCGACCATTATATATAGTACTGAAAATTGCAAGTATCTCATTGTCAGAATTTATTATTTAACAAAATTAATAGAAAAAATAAAATTTCCAACTACTTTTCTATATAATAATAAAATTACTTAATTATTAATTTAAATATATTTATGACATTATTAAAAATTATTAATTAAGTTGATAATTTATCAATAAAATGACTCATCTGTTATGCAATTAAAAATTTAAAAGTGCGGCATGTAATTTTCATAATTACATGAGGCAATCTATATTTTAAATAAACCTCAAAGGGTGTATTTATAATTTACTCAAAAATTTAATTCTATCTCTTTTATTAAGTAGATACTGATAGCTATATACAACAAATAACAGTTTTACGGATTAAATTTTTTTGTTTTTAAAAGTAAAAATTTTATTGTAAAAAATATTTAGGTATCAATTCTTATCTTATCATCACAATGATAGTGGGTAAGTTAGAATCCGAAAAGTTTTAAAAAAAAAATTAGCAACAAAGTAAGACCTCGTTTGGAAACAGGCTTTTTTAGTAACTTTTTGGTTTTTTAGCTAAAATATGATGTAAAAAAAAATTAGTATGTTTGGGATGATTTTTTGACTTTTTACGAAAAGATATGCAAAAAATAGAGAGAAAAGGGAATCTTTGACTTTTTGGTATAAGTTGTTAGCTTTTGAATTTTTTAATAATTTTTTGACTTTTTGACTAAAAAAGCTACTTGTCAAACGAGGACTTAGTCTAAAAAAGAATAATAAATCATAACTAAATGTCTAATTTTATTACTAAAACTACAATAATGATATTTTTTGAAATAAAAATATTTTTCCCATAAAAAATAATTTTTTCTAAATTTTTATCAAACATTTATTTGCTGTAATATTTTAATTTTTTTTAAATAAATAAACAAAATATAATATAAACTTATGCAATCAACTAGTTTACTAATTGACATTGAAATGATAACCTACACTAATGGCTATAATTGATCGTGTACGGCTCACGTGAGTTTCAATAGAATCTCATTATAATTTTGAACAACAATATTTAATAATTTGAATTTTTATGGTCTGTATGGCTTGAATATCTCAAAACGATATTGTTTGAAAACATTCGAATCATTTAAACTATATAAATTCAAACTGCTAAATATTTTTAAATTTTGAAATAGTGGGCTAGCCATTACATACGTGTCATGCCACATTGGAATTCGATAATTTTTGAGACATTTAAACTATCCAAACTATACAAATTCAAGCTACTAAATATTTTCAAATTTTGAAATGGTGGGCCAGCCATTACATACGTGTCATGCCACATTGGAATTCGATAGTTTTCTGGGTCATGCCTCCGTCATTTCTCCTTTTCAAAATCTCATCTGACTTTTCAGTTTAATGTTGGTTTGAGAATTATATGTCTTTTAGTAATTTTTTATTTTTTCACAAAAATATGTATAATTAAATAGAGAATAAGTTAATTATTTGTAGTGATTTTTTTTGGCTACAAATTTAACTTCTCAAACAAGGCCTAATATTATATACAAACAGAAAAAGAATAAGTTTGGTAGCACATAGATTAAGTAATTATAATATTTTCTATGTTCTCCAAATATATATATATATATATAAGAAGCTCTATCCTGCTTATAGTTGGTCTTTTTTTAATCTTGTTTTGCTCTTTTATTTTGAATAATTTATTAATGGTAGCCCATATGAAAGTTTTTTCATAATTACGCAAACATTTCAATTATAAAACATAAATCTTTTATTTTTTAACAAATTAAAAATACACCCATAAGATTTGTTTAAAATATGAATTGGTCCTATAATACTAGAAATTACAATTATCGTTTGTTATAAATTTTAATTTAATACAATAACTAGGGGGGAAACTATTCTCCTATGCAATAATAAATTATCAAAATTGTTTATTGAAAAATATTTCTCATATCATTAAAAATTGTTAATTGATTTAATGTTTTATTTACAAACAAAATGGTTAACTGAAAAATATTTTTCATATCATTAAAAATTATTAATTTACTTAATGATTTACTTATTAATAAAATTGGTCATTAGTTATGTGAGTATGATTTATTTATTAATAAAATTGGTCATTTGTATATATATGTATTTTTTTCTACTTCTTTATTAGTTTAGTGAATTATTTTAGTAGTTTTTTTAGATGGAGAAATTATCCTAGCATTTGTTTTATATTTATCTATTGAGAAAAGCTACACACCATAATTTATTTATTTTTTATAAATTCAGAAGAAATGTTGAAGACTCATAAATTCACCCAAAATGATATAGTAATAGAATTGGAGTCTACATCATTAGGTGTATAACAAATTAAAAAATGATACATATCATACCACATAATTGTAAATCAAATTGTGTGACCTTTTGGTGGTCTCAAACATTTTCCAACAATGTGATGAGAGAGTTGATTTTTATATCATTGAGTGTGTAACGAATTATCAAACTTAACAGAAAAAATAAAACTCCTAATTACTCTCCTATATAACAATAAAATCACCAGAACTATTAATTAAAATATATTTATGATATCATCAAAAACTATTAATGTGATGACCGGTTTCATTGCGCATCATTTCACTTTTGTCCTCTTTGAGTTTGTGGTGTTCGAGAGCTTTCTTTCAAATTCTGGTCCTTGTCTAGTTCCGGGTTGAACGACACTTGTTTCGGAGGGTGTGCGGTCAAGTCCGGAGTGTCTGGGATCAAGCTGAGAAAATTCTGGGCTGGGAGGCCAGGGCCGCACCTACGAAAGAGGGGCCGCACCTGTGGGAGACCAAGCCGTACATGTGGGGAGGGGTGACGTTTTCAGCCTGCACACTACATTATATGTAGGTGCGGAGTGAGGTACAAGGAGGGGCCACCACACATGCGGGAAGACGCTCCGCACGTGCAGGCTTCTAGGCAGCCCAAAATTCTCTATTTTTCTTTCTTTTGGGGCTGAGTGTATCTCATTTATCTTATATTTCTCTCTCTCTCTCTAAAAACATATTTCTCTCCCTTCTCTCTACATTCCACACCAAAAACACCACAAGATCTTTGATTTCTCCAAACCCACACACATTTTGACCCAAGTTCCTTCATCAAAGTTGGAGAGCAAAGCAAGAGCTTCACTTTGTACGATGGAGATCGGATTTCTACACCATTTGATCCTAGGGTTTCATCAATCTCTTCATCAAACTTGAGGTAAGGAATTACTTAGAGTTATATATATGTTTTTGCAAGTTTTTGGTTGATTTTGAGAGTTCTTCTTGGTTTATTTCGAAAATGGGCTCTTGGCACAAACAAAAATTGATGGTCGTGTAGAAGAAATCTATTTTGTTCTTTTTAAAGATTTTCTTGAAATGTTGAACCACATGGGTTGAGATTGATGTATTTAGTGAGGTTTTGTAAAGGGTTGAGGAAATGTTGGGATTTTTGTGAAAAACCTAGAAATTGGGGGTATAGCGATCCCGGGTTTACCCTTGTTGTACAGTGATCCGGACTTGTGTCCGTGGATGTTAGTAGTTGATTATTATCTTGTTTACATCCTTTCCTGCTTTGTGTTTGAGTTATAGGATGTGTTGGGCAGGTTTATTACAGGTTGGTTGAGCTTAGGAACCAAGACTAGTTGCCCAGATTTTAGCCTGTCCGCTCGAGCGGATCTTTAGACGCTCGAGCGGGGACCTTGTTGTTGCTTGTCCGCTCGAGCGGGGGTTTTGGCGCTCGAGCGGGGAATACACCCATCCAGTATTTCCTGTGTAGTGTTGGGCGCTCGAGCGGGGGATTGGCCGCTCGAGTGGGAGGTTGTGAGTGACGTTCGAGCGGGGAGTTGGGCGCTCGAGCGGGGACCTGTCTGCAGAAACTTCTGGGAGTGTGCATCCGCTGCTCGAGCGGGAGTTTGGCCGCTCGAGCGGGAGTCTGTAAGTGACGCTCGAGCGGGGGTTTCCACGCTCGAGCGGGGCGACTGGGTTTAAGTTCCGAGTTTTAGCTTTTTAAATCACTTTTTCTTGTTCTTTCTCTCTCTTACTTTCCCAAACACAAATTTGAGAGCCTCTCTCTCTAAAATCTTAACTTCTCTCTTAGATTTGATCTAGTAGGAGTTGTTTACTCACTTTTGGCCTTTACAAAAGTTGTGTCGATCGTCGAGGGCTACATTTTAATCTGAAAATTTCGGGATTTGGAGCATTTTGATTTTGGTCTTCATCTCCTTTTGAGCTCAATCTTTGAGGTAGGGATATCCTACTCCTCCTTATGGATTTTGTCTTTAAATTTTAGCATTTTGATATGTTGGGTGTTATTGGGTAATTTTGAAAAAGTTTGGGTCTTTTGTGTAATTTTACAAAAGTTGGGAGTTTTGTTTTTAATAAACCTAAATGTAAGTTTGGCATTGAAAGATGAGTTAGATGATGGATTATGGATGAAAATGGAACCTTAGGGTTGTTTTGTTAATTATGGGAATTTGCCCTAATTGTTTTAATTAATTAATGCATATAATTAATTAAAGAAAATGAGGAATTGAATTGGAAATGTTGATTTAATATCCATTTGTGCATTTATTTTCTGTTTAGAAATAACTGCTTTGGGCTATCGGTGGAGGATAGTCGTGATTGTTGTAGACAATGCATGATGATTAGGCAAACGAAAACTAATCAATGGAATGAGTCATGGGACTTGACGGTTGATAGAATACATTAACTTTATGTATTGATTGAATGTATGTAGAACCTATGTGTTTATATACATGGTGTGTAGAGGAGGAGATGGGGGATGTACTCCGCGGTTTAGAGGAAGATAGGGGATGTACCTCTAAGCCGGATAGTGTTGGGAGGAGATAGGGGATGAACTCCGTAGATATAGCTCGTATGCTTATCTTTGAGAAGTGTAGACACAGCTCATACGCTTGTCCAGAGAAGTGCAGATATAGCTCATATGCTTATCTTTGGTTGTAAGATATAGTTATTATACTTATCTGTGAGATGCTGATATAGCTAATATGCTTATTGTACGGGAAAGAGATTCACCTTCACGTATAATCCTGTTGACCAAGTCTGCGTTCCTCTGTACGTCGTCGTTCTACCACCTGAAAACACAAAATGAGCTGGCCGGCGGGTGTGTGCCGGAAACCTCTCCGATGCCTAAGTCAGTAAACAAGAAATAGGCAAAAGCTCAATGTAGTCAGGGAGCAAAAGTTGCATTACCTCTTCATAGGTGATATTGGTGAGCTTATATAGGTTTCGTGTGGCACAGTCCTAGTAGGACTCTTACTTCTCCATGTAGAGTCCTCCTAGGATTCAAACTCCTAGAGGATAATGCTTATCCTCCAACACCCCCCTCACTGCTTAAACCAAGTGAGATGGTTATACTCAGGCCGGACTCCAATGCAACCGAAGTAACCGTTACTTGGCACATTACTTTCCTTTCTCTTACCTCGGCCTTCCCATGCTTAAACCGAGCTAACCACAAGAGAGTTGAACCGAACTGCCATCAGAACCGAGTCCTTTAGGACTTACCACATCTCGGTCTACATGCGCTACGACCGAAGTAATCTCTGAAGACCGAACTACCCACAACACACTTGCTCAACCGAAGTAGAAAATAAGGCCTCACGCGACCGGGCTAAACATCACGGTTGTGAGACCGGTCTAACTCCAAGGCTACTTATCCAAACCGGAGTAACTTATATGGCCATTCTACTCGGACCTTTGTACTGCGGCCCATAACGGCCCTATACGCAGCTCGGCCCAATTTAGCATATAAATTACCCTCTCACTTATCTATTGAAAATGGAAAAAAAATGAAAAGTAACATGGGCTTGTATGTCATGTAATTGTAATGTGATATAAGTGAATGTCACAGGGTTGACCATCTATCAACTGCTAGTCTCTAGTCATTGTTCATAGCTGGTTTAGTGTATTTCTACTGGGCTGTGGCTCACCCTATATGGGAACATCATTTTCAGGTACAGGTAGCATGCCACCTCCAAGGACATAGCTTGGGAGGCTAGAGGCGGGCTGATCTTTTATTGTCTTTCTTTTGATGTATTACATGTAAATTCAAGCCAAGGGCTTAATGTGTAAATGAGTTAGCACTCCTTTTTGTAACCAAGTGTTAACTTGGAAAGCTGTAAGCCCTTAGGGCATTTGCTTTTGTTGTTAACATGTAATACCCTTTTGTAATGAAACTCTGATGAATAGATGAATGTTAGTCTTTTGTCTATCAATGCATGCTTATATTGATGGGTTTAATGTTGTTATTTTGAGGGCGTGACAACTTGGTATCAGAGCGTACCGAGTTCGAATACTTTGGGTACGTGGGAAGTGATTAGGATCACAATGGGTTTGTCTCGCTTGATAGAGACTTAGGTTTAGAATCATATGCTATGTGTTTAAATTGATAACATGCTTATGTGATTATTTGGGTATGGGATTTAATTTCTAGGATGTTGATTGGATCCTTGGGTTTCTGGGAGTCTTGTTGGAAAAGCACTTGATCAATGCTGTTTCTAACCGGAACTCTAGTAACGCCTCGGGACTATCATTATCCGGAAACGAAATTCGTAAGTGCTTATGTGTTTATGTGCTTACGTGGAATGAATTACAGTTGTCCATGCATTAGGACATGAGTGTTTAGTTTCGGCACATTTATAAATGTGCTAATGTTCTTCGTTTCCTTTATTAGGATGTCAGGTCGAGGAAGAGGTGGTAGGCGTGGTAGGCCTAAGCAACAGGAGGTGCCTATACCGGATGAGGTTCCGGCAGTGCAGGAGGGAGTTGGTCAGGCCAATGCGGCTGAGCCAGCTGGTCAACAGGCTATGAGTGCCTTGGCCCGGGAGATAGCAGGAGCTTTGGGTATTCTTAGAGCTGGAAATCAGGCAGTTGAGGCAGGGCCTTCTTTCTTGAAGAGGGAGTTCTTCCGGTCTAACCCGGAGGAGTTTGTTGGGGATCCAAAGGAACCACTGAAGGCAGACGAGTGGTTGGAACAAATGAGTAAGACGTTCGAGATGCTTGGCATCGAGGACGGAGCACTGAAAGTGACCTTGGCATCCTTCCAGCTGAAGGGAGACGCGGGTCAATGGTGGAAGTATGAGAAAGTCCGTGTTGGTGGCACTTAGGAGGTGTTTGTACATGCTTTCCAGGAGAGGTTCTTATCTGCAGTTGCTAGGGAGAAGCTGAGAGATCAGTTTAGCCGGCTTAATCAGCAGGGTTTGTCTGTGGCCGAGTTTGAGGCTACATTTACTAGCTTGTCCAGGTTTGCACCTGAACTCGTGGCGTCCGAGGAGCGCCGTTGTTACGAGTTTGAGCGGAAGTTGAAGCGTGGCCTCAAGTTGAGGGTTGGTGGTTCTTATATTCGAGAGTATAGGCATTTGGTGGATGCTGCAGCTCATATGGAGCTCTTGATGCAGGAGGAGGATAACGAGAAGAATAGAGGTTCCAAGAGGAGCCAAGATGGCCAGGGAGATGGCAGGAGACAGAGGGGTTATAACCCTCAGTCGTCTCAGGGTGGTTTGGCCAGGTCGACTTTCCCAGTACCGAGTGCAGGCTCCAGGAGGGGCAATCAGGGAGAGTTCACCTGTTACAAGTGTGGCCAGCTGGGTCACAAGGCTTCGGTTTGCCCACAGAAGGGCGGAGGTCAGAGAGCTGCTTCTTCTTCAGCTAGACCGCAGAGTCAGAGTTCGGGCAGGGGTCAGCCCTTGTCTTGTTATCAGTGTGGACAGCCTGGGCACCTGAAAAGGTTCTGCCCACAGTTGAGTGCCACTTCAGGGGCGTCTGGTTCTAGGCAGACGTAGGGTTTTCAGCCAGCTCAGTCTGTGCAGGCCTCGAGGGCCAATCCGGGAGCTTCGTCATCCCAGTCAGTACAGCAGTCTTATGCTCCTAGAGGTGAGCAGGTGGATCAGGGGCCTACGGGGCGCGTGTATGCTGTTACCGCGCAGGACCTAGTACCGGCTCCATCAGTAGTGAGAGGTACCTTTCTGTTTTGCAACTCGGTTGCTAGAGTGTTGATTGATACGGGTGCATCTCATTCTTTTGTATCTGCTGCATTTGCATCTGTGTTGGAGTTGGAGTTAGCACTATTGGCATCTCCTATTTGTGTAGTGTCACCTATTGGGGGTGAGTTGATCTTGAAACACGGATGTAGAGGTTGTACATTTGCTCAAGCCTTGGAATATGTAAGCCCTTAAGGGCATTTTATATATTTTGGGATTTGACGTTCTACATGCTATAGATTCATGTATTTCTATATCGTTGAATGTATTGCATGTGGGACTTTTGTACAAACTTTATTGACTAATGATGTAAAGGTTGGATTGTGACGATCGGCCTTCTTTTTCTCTTTATTCTTTCTTTCCTTCGCTTCGTTCTCTTTTTATTCTTGTTGAATTGAAGTGTCCAGAAAGGGTTGCCAAATACTTTTCTTCCGGTGTTGAAATTTTGTTTGTCCCAGAGGGTGCACGGGTGAGTTCGGTGTGCCGGGGAAGAAGTTGAAACTTTGAGCTGTTGGGCCAGGGCCGTACGTGTGGTATTGTACCGCACGAGCGGTGGGAGTCGCCGCACGAGCGGCCAAGCTTGACACCCAGAAAATTGGCTACTGTCTAAGAGCACACGAACGGAGAAAATGGCCGCACGAGTAGCCAACTGGGCAGTCCGAAACTCTGTTTTTTGTATCATTTTGATCCAAATATATCTCTTATTATACTCATCTCCCTCTCACTCTAAAACATATATTTCTCCTCCTTCTCTCTATAAAACCTCTCAAACATCTACACCTCTTTGATTTTGCCCATCTTGGGTCAAGAACATCATCATCTCCTTCAAGATCTTGAAGAATCTAAGCTAGGGTTTCATTTGGTGGAAGCAAATCCAAGGCTCTCTCTCATCTTCAAACTCTAGGGTTTCATCTTGCTCCTTCTCAAGCCTTTGAGGTAGGGTTTCCTTTGAGTTCTATGTGTATTTATGCAAGTTTCTTGTTGATTTTGTGAAACCCTCTATGTATTTCGAAAATGGAGCCTAGGGCTCAAGAAATTGTTGATTTTTGCTTAAAGAAAAACTCATCTCATCTTCTTTTAAAGAATATTTGAAAAGTGTGGAACCTTGTGGATTGAGATTGATATGTATGGAGAGAGTTCATAAAGAAGATGAAAAATGTTTAGATTTTGTGAAAAACTAGAAATTGGGGCTTTTTGTGAAAACATGGAAATCCATGGAGTAAAATATCCTTTCTTGTGTTTAAATGGGTGTGTGAGTATGGAGTTTATATTTTGGTAAGAAAAATGATAATTTCCTTGATATATGAGAATTAGGAATTTACTTTTAAGATTGTTGCTAGTGGTATGAAAAAAATAAATTATTGTGAGAAGATAGTTATTGAACACCATTGACTTTGAGAATTGAAAACTTGGAGGTTGATATTGAAAGTCTCACATAATCATGGAATGACTAGAATATTATGAAATATATATAATAATGAGCTAATGCTACGTGTTAATTGACACCGGTGGAACATGTGATTAATTGTGTAATGGTATTGGAGGAAGGTAAAGGAAGAAAGGCTATGGAATGTCATTGTTGCATCATATCTTCATGTAAATTTTGTCATTTCTATACATCATGGCATGAGTTTTGGAAAACATTTACATTGAGAAAGGTTATATTGTAATAAGAATTATGAGAATGTTAAAGGGGTAAATACGTGGTAAGTCCGGATATGGGGTGTAGTTGTATTTGATAAGATGGCCTGAGTGTCCTTGGTGAAAGACCAGAAAACTGCGCGAATAGGTGTCGAGCCTTCCGGTTAGCACCGGTAAAAATGACAGTTTGGTAGTGCTTGTTGAGCCTACTTGCAGACACCAGCCTAGGGATTACCAGTGATATATTTACCGTCCCCTTTTTGATTTAAAATTCGAAGTGTGGGAAATTAATGAGGTTGTATAAATGTTGACTGAAAGCATGGTGATTTTCAAGAAAAGCATAGTATGAGTTTTCCTTCAAATGGCATGGCATAACATATGCATTTACATAAAATATTGTGAATCTTGCATAAATGTACATACTTTGTTAAGGTTTCTCTACTGGGCTATATGTTTACCCCTATGGGTTTTGGTGCAGGTAAGGATGTGGTGATCCCGCCGAATTGAGGGCATGGAAGTATTTTGAGAAGAGTAGTGCACTCTTGTTTTGTTGTGATTAATTGTAAAGCCCAGGGCTATTTTGGTTTGGGTCCGAGTGACCACTTTTGTGTAACCAGGCTTATGCCTTGGAAGATGTAAGCCCTTAAGGGCATTGTATTGTTTTGAGAATGGATGCTTTACATGCTATAAATTCATATGTTTTATATTGATGAATGTTTACCCGCATGTAAAACCTTTGTAAGGACTCTAATTTAATTATGTAAAGATGGGCAGATTATTGTTATTGTTGAGTGAATGTTGATCACTTGTGGATAGTTCATGTCAAATTATTTCGGGGCATTACATGGATGTTGGTTGATGTACTTCATTTATGTTGGTTATTTTGGGGCGTTACAATTGACTACATTATTGGTTAATTAATGAAATTGGTCATTTTTTATGCGATTAAATATTTAAAAGGGTGACATGTAAGTTTCAAAATAATAAGTCACAATTAATGAAAGTTGAATGATTATTCAATAGTCTTCAAATAGAATGATCATTTCCTTATAATAGTGAATAAGAATCCATTTTTAATGCATTTTTCATCATAAGTGAGAATTAACATTTTAATTGATCATTTCATTCTACTTTCATTTCAGTGAATTGAACACTACTTGTTAGGTTTTTATTCTTGGCAATCCCGTTTGACAAAACTCCTTTCAGTTGTATTTGTTTTCGCACTTTTATTTCAGTGAGGCTATGAGTTTATTAGATGCGAATTCAACCCGAATCGAGCCTTGCAGAGAAGTTTGTGATGTTAATGCTTTCAAGATTGTCACTTTGCTGATTATGACGGGGGTCGAGCTGCCCGGTCAGCTTGCGCCCAAAGCAAAATGCAAAATTGCATTCAAAGTTAGCTGTCCGCCCTTGCTCGCTCAAGCGAAGAAGTCCTCGCTCGAGTGAAGGATTGCGTCTATACAAAAACCTGAAAGAGCTCATTGTTCGCTCGAGCGAAGGGTTCGTGGCTCGAGCGAAGGCACTAGTGGAAATCACGCAAGTTAAGGTTCTCGCTCGAGCGAGAGAAGCTTTGCTCGACCGAGCTTCAAAATCCGGATTTCTCTAAGGAATTGGTTTTCTTCCAAAACTAGAATTACTTTGGATTTCTATAAATAGTTGGTTTTCTCCCAAAACTTGACTGACTCCTCAAGATCTTCTTCTTGGATATTAAGGTTTATATCGGGGGATATTTTGCTAGTTTTCTTTGATGTTTTGATTGAGTATTCAACTCATGGTTTAAAGAGTATACATCAAAGGATTATTTGTTTGTTCTACACAAAAGAGAGAGTTGTTCTTCGGTGGATTCCGAAGAATTCGAGCCTGAAGCTTTGGTGGATTCTGGAGTGGCTCATCGTCAAGACAATTCCGAGGTGAAAACGGGGTTGGAAAAGGCACATAGGGGTTGGTTCAATTCGGGCGTAGATTCGCTAGGTAATTGAGAGTATACCTGTGTAATTCCTTTATATCTTCTTAGTGGATTATTTTGTGACTGTTGCCCGTGATTTTTTATCACAATTGGAGGTGTCCAATTGTGGTTTTTCCACGTAAAATCGTTGTGTCGATTTGTCTTGATTGTTTGATTGGGATTGTTATATATTGCTTAAAATTGATACATAATCACAAATCAACATCTAGGGGATTTCTAGATTTTTCACTACTGATGAAACTTACCACATCGAATAAGTATTGAATATCAAAATGAACTAACCCAAAAGACATTTATATAAAACAAAAAATTATTGAATAATTAGTTTGGTGACTATTTGAAATTGATATTCATTTAGACAATAGCACAAGTGGTCATGAACAAACACTTGAGCGTTAAAAATATATTAACTTATACAAATTTGATATAATTATATTGGACTCCTTTAAAATTTTAATTTACATAATAATTAGCTCAATTTTTGTTAGTAATTCGTTAGTCATATAGAAGTAAAATAAATTTTTTATCTCTTTTATACTAAAATGCATTCTTTATTTTGTTTATCTTTGTGTCTTCACACTCTCTGCAATAATTTCGGTCATTTTAGTTTTATTGAAAAAGAAAAAAGTATAATTATGTTAAAATGATAAGACTTATTATATTTTTTCTAATTGCTATTATTTATAATACAATTTATATAATTCTATCATATCTCTAATAATTTATTCTATTCAATTTCATTGAATAATATTCTTATTTTTAAAAAATTATCAAAATATGAAATTTAAATACACTGTAATTTTTAAACTAGTATATGTATATATATATATATATATGTGGACTAAGAAGTTTTTTAAAGTGGGGTTCTATTCATAAATTCTGTACAAGGAAATTACAAATACACTTTTTAAAATTTGCTTAAAATATGAATTATCCCCTATGATTTTGAAAAGTACATCCCGCCCCTGAAGTTTCAAATTTTATAACAAATGGTCCATTTTATTAATAAACCATCAAGTTAATTAACAGTTTTTAATGAGGTTAAAAATTTATTTCCATTAATAATTCAAATAATTTTATTATTGTATAAGAGAGTAGTTAAGAATTTCATTTTTGCAATTAATTCTATTAAATAAAAAATTTTGACAATGGGATATTTGTAATTTTTTAAATCACATGGGACAATCTGTATTTTAAACAAATATCAAAGGGTGCATTTGTAATTTACCCTTTTGTATAATATTGTCAATTTATATGTATTAGAGGTGACAAATGAGCCGATTTGGTTGGATCAAAATGAGTTATGTATTTAAAACAATCCAACCCACTCCCACCCATTTAATAAATGAGTTAAATTAAATTGAATATGGATTGAATAAATGAATCCAACTAACCCATTACTTTATCTTTTTTTCTTCTTTTCTTTTCTTTTTTTTTTTTTTTTCCTTTTTTTTTCTCCTAATAGAAGGCGGCAACAGTAGTGGTGAAAGTGGAGTAGTGGTAGGGTAGTAGTGGTAGAGAAATAGGGGTGGCAGTAGAGATTGGGTGGTGGTGTGTTAGAAAGCTATCCTACAATAATATAATTTATTCAATAAAATGATTGAGAGATATACAATAAATAAAGGGGAGATTACAACAACAACAAAAATAAAAATAAGAGTTGACTCTTGTAATAAAGTATGTCATGAATTTATAATTTTGTCAATTTAAATTTTAATCTTTTGTTCGTTTTCAATCTAAGTCGTCTGCTTATTTTTGTTAAGTAAAATTTCCAAAAACGAAAAATATTTTAATCATTAAATTGAACTACATAAAATATCTAAAAATGCATTTTTCTACTCATCAGAGTTTAGTTTTTATGGATAAATACATGGCCTAATAATTGGGGATAAGGTATCTGAAGCCCATTTCTTTTGCTCTTTTTGTTGGGATTCAACATAATCTCTCTCCGAAAAGTTCTAAAGAGATCCGAGAGATTCTAGGACATCGTAGAAGAATCCAAAATATTAGAGAACCTTCTACACAAATCTAGAAGGTTCCAGGAAGGTTTTAGAGTATTCTTGAATAGTATTAAAAAAAAAAACTCCACTATGTATTAGAATAGTTTAAAGAATTTTATAATATAGTGGAAGGGTAAAAATATCCTAAAATATTCTAGAAGACTAAAAATGGCCCTTGGATCAAGTTGGTCATAGCTATCCATTAAAGATGTGAAAAATTGTAATGATGGCCCTTGGATCAAGTTGATCCTAACCATCCATCAGGGGGCAGAAGACTATATAAAGGAAAGACCTCTCATTTTAGATAGTATAGAAATGATATAAGAGTATTGTGGTAGAGAGTATGGTGGTGTGGTGAGAAACCCACTAACCCAAGTAGTGAAGAGTTGGAGAATACATATAAGACAATCACAGAACTAAAGAAAAATGTGCGTATTCAAAACTCTTTGAAAACTAAGTTGCAGTTAGAGAGAGAGAGAGAGAACGGTTGTTGAATTGAGAGAAGAGTCAGGAGGCACAAGGCAAAGAGAGTTTTTGAATCAACAAGATCCGCCGGTTGAGGTATGGAACCCAACTTGGGATGAAATATGGTAAGGAAGAGAATGTGAGCATGCCAAGATGTTGGATTGAAGGGCAGTTAAATTGATGAAATCCTTCTTGTTAGAAGTACAGAATGATTCTCAAGCTGGGTTAATCTGTCCGGTGTAGATAGCTTTTGTTTTATGAATTCGTTTGATAATATTAAGGAAGCAAAATTGGTTTGCAAAGAGTTAAACTACCTGCCTCATTCTTATTTCCCACATAGAACTCCCATAATTAACATAAATAGTGGGATTTTGTAGGATATGTTATCCATAGGGTAAGCATTGCAAATTTTTTACTAAGAAAATAGAAATAGGTTCTTCGATGAATGGAATGTGGGTGAAAGTCCAACCCTCTAATTTCTACATCCAAATAATTAGGTGAGTATGTCTTTAATTTATCTTTTATGCCAAATGACTATGTGAGTTTGATTTTAGATTCGTAGACACTTGCAACTTTTCCTTTTAGATTGGGAAAATTAGGTAACTGAGAGGAGGCATAATTTTCTCTTACATTTAGCGACTTGTATATGATTGGCCATCATCTTATTGTGTATTTTCTTTTTCATGTTTTGCTCCCCAATACTCAAGGGCATTGATCATTGCAATCTACTTGATGAAGGACAAAGATATTGTTGCAGTAATTGATCAATATAATATTTTTATCGAGGAAGACAATGAAAACAATTCCCACATATCTTTTGTGAAATATCACACGCGAGGAAGTAAGGAATCAGAAGAAAGCATAGAGGATCTACAATTTGTTAATAAACTAATATGTATGATCAACAAGATTTTGGATGCATTCGAGGATTTAATGGATCCATTTTTGAAGAAATTAGATCAATTCAACCTTTTAAAAAGGGACTTTAACATGTTGTATGAAGATCCTATATATCCTCTGATGAGTAAGGATAAAATACTATTTGTATGCGAACTTTCTTGTTTTTCTGAGGATCAAAAGTATATGGATTCAGATCAATGTAATGATGATGGATTTGGAAATTTTGATGAAATTGTGGCAAACAATGCTAGATTGAGGTTTTTTTTTTTTTTGATAAATTCTGTATCTAGTGTACCTGGAACTTGGCCAATCTTTGATGACTTCAACAATTGGGAACATTAATTCATCCATTCGCCAAACTATATCATAACATTAAGAAGTAGTAAACTTGGTGCATCTGATTCTTCTTTTAGGCATGAGTTGCATAATAATACTGTCGAAAATTACAAGCATTTAACATGAGGGGAGGAAACCAACGGGGTTAGCCTGATTGGCCAAAACTCTTGCACCTTATTAGGGGATCAGTAGTTTGAATCTCCCCACTTGTGTGTGGGTCTTATTCTTATATATTAATTGGGGATAATAGTAAAAGGAAATGAAGAAAGCACAACACCATTCAACAAATAAAATATTAAGGCTATGTTTGGTTCATGGATTTGTGTTGGAAAAAATGATTTTATAGTGACTTTAATGTGAAATTAAAATAGGTCCCAACCACCGGTTGAGGTAAGATCAAATGGATTTAGATTCTTTGTAACAAGATCTTTACACTACAAAAAGAATGACAAAAAACCATTGAGAATTGAATGAGAAAATTGTCCCATAAAGTTGGCCTCATGAATGAGGTATTGAGAATGGTGTATAATCCCTTATCCCACATTGATTGTAGAGGAAAGTGTTAATCGGTATTTAAATCCCAAGTTTTTATATAAGGGCATGAGCCCTTTGGAGCATCCAAATTTTCAGAAGGAAGGGAGTTATGGATGCTTTAAGGATGGACATGGGCAAAAACTATGGTCCAAGTTGGTTATACAAAAATTGCCACACGCATGCGCACGTACCACCTGCCGGCCAGGACCGAGTCGGGTCCATGAATCTTGAGGTTTGGTGGCCCATCAACTTTTTTTTTTTTTTTTTGAACTAAATATACATACATGTGTATATAGAGTTTGTAGTTTACACACTTATTCTCCATCAGTTTTGTAAGATAAATTCTACATTAGTTGGGCAGTTTGCCTGCATTTGTTGCTAGCCTTCATGGCTGGGAGGCTCCTCCTCTCTCTCTCATTGTGTATAAAAGGAGACCATCTTCTTTGATTTTGAACACATAATTTTTTGCTCTCTAGCCTCATAGTTAGTTTGCTACTACCATATAATTTTTCTTATGTGAGAGAGTGCTACCATTGTCAGTTCGCCGGAGCTAACTAGAAGGTGCTTCTAACTTAGCGGGTTCTAACCATCGTATCCTAAGAGACAGATGCCGACACACCTCTAGCATCCATAGTAAGGTAGCAAATCTGTTTTAAGGAGCTTGTGGTATCACAGAGGCTTCGATTTACTTCATTTTCTTATTTCAGTATTTTCTTTTGTTACATATTTATGTTCATCAAGTTGTAGGATTTAGTCCCATGATTTCTTGTTCTATAATATCAATTTAATTAAATATGAATCTATTTATTTTATTTAAATACACATTTTGTATAACAATTTGGAGAGAGATTTGGTAAGTGAGGTAGGTAAAATGTAAATAAAATATACAGACATTTCACCTAATTTCACACATATTTTTTCTTTTTCTTTTCAAATCCCTTCCAAAATCTTTTAACCAAACACAGCGTATGAAGTGGTAAACTTGGGTCTTATTTTTCTTTTATTTAAATTTTAAGCATGAAAGAGAAATTAAAGAACACATTGCATAATATCATCGAATATTACCTAGCAATTTTCTAAAGTTGAGAGATGGATTTGGGAAGCATATTACTTATCCTTACAAGGAAAAAACCCTATGGCTTCTAAATTTTTATCACAGATACGAAGACTTTAAAAAAATTGTGGCAATTTTTTTTGTTGAGAAAATTAGTGATAAATCCAATCTGTGGAGTGTACAAGGCATTAGGACCATGAGTATTTTTATTTTTATTTTCTTTCCTTTTTGTGAGAAATACATTCGTTGTAAGATATTATGGTAAGAAGTACATTTTTTTATTTTTTATTTTAGAAGACATTTTATTTTCAATTTTACTCCTTAATTTATTTGTTGAAATCTTTTTTATCTGTTTAATTTTTTTGAACCTATCTGTTCAAATTTTCTTTATCTGTTGATTTTTTTAACCTATCTGCTAAAAATATATATATATTTATCGGTTGAATTTTTTTAGTCTATTTTTTCCTTATTTGTTGAATTTTTTTAATGTGTTCATTTTTTTTTATATATTAAAATAATAATTCAGTGTTTTTATCTGCTGAGGTCTGATTTTGAAACGCTCTTTTGTTTTATCTATTGAAACAACTCTCCCTCTTCCTATCTTTTGTTATCTTTCGGTCATAGATCTTAATAATAACACCACAAAAAAAGTAAAATTATTTGTTCAAAGTTGTATCAGTAATCTATCTTTTCAAACACAAGATCTGACTTAATTGCATTGATCTAACCAACACAATGGAAACTCTAGTGTTTTAGATCTAAAAATGAACACAAAAAAGTTAAAAGAGATCAATAGATCTGAAGGAGAAGCCTCAATTAAGAGAAAAAATCAAAAAGAAGAACAAGAAATTGATCTTTTAATAACATACCAACTACATACCTCTGTAGATCTTTCATATTCGAGTCAAGCTTTGGCCGACGAACGATCGTGAGTCTAAGACCGAGACCGCTATTGTTGGCTGTGTATGTGTGTGTGTGTGTTAGTGTTAATGTCTTTTACTTTCTTTCTCTAGTTGTTTGAGATCGACTTTGGCAGGCAAAAGAGGTTGTTATTATTTCTTAGGGCAGCCACGGCATTGATGGGCTTGAGCTTGCCTGAGGGTTACCATGAGGGCGTTAGAGATAGGTGGTTCCATGCCATGGGGAGGCGCTCGAGAGAGACACTAAAGTAGAGCTTGGTAGAGGAACCCAAACGACGATGCTACAAACATCGCCACCACGTGTAGCGGTGTTGTTTGGCCGTGGTTCAGGCAACCCGCCTCGGGGGTTAAGGTTTGCTAGAGCTCAACGCCGATGGCGAAAACGCCATTATCGCTTCTTTCTCTCTCACAAGGATAGAAGTAGGAAAAGACTATAGGAGCCATGAGTACCCTATTTCTGTGAAAAATTCTATTTATCATTAACACTTTTAAAATATATATATATATCTTATTTTATAAATAAAATAGTCCATCAACAATCTTCTACTATCTCACATTCTCTTTCTATTTTAAAACAATGTTCAAATAGTACACATTAATGTGTGTTTGGGAGAGAAAAGATTGGGTACACACCTAACTTTTGGTATAGTTTACAAAGTAGTTACCTTGAGACTTGAACCCATAACCTCAAGGCTATTTTTTACCAAAAAAATTTCTTTATCCTATTAGAGATTAATTCTATAGTATTTGATTTTTTTATATGTATACAATTTATATATCATATTGTACATATATGTGTGTTTGTATGTATGGTAAAAAAAATTTATTTTTTCTTTAATCTCTCCAATTATGAAATTTTGATTCTGTCCTTGCTCGCTCGCTCACTCACATGTGTCTTTACTTTCTTTCTCTACTTTATGAAGATCTTCAATGGGTCTTGCTGATTTTTTACTCTCTCCCCAATTTGTACACATAAAGATCAGGTGGGTATTTTAGGGCATGTTTGGTTTGTCTTTGAAAAAATGTTTTTGAAGAAAAAAAATTTATAAACATGTTTGGTTTTAAAAAAAAAATTAAAAAAAAAAAACCAAAATCAGTTCTCTCTCTAGTATACATCAATCAATCACTTTTTATCTCTTCTTTATCCTTATCAATCACTTTTTCTCTCACACTCATTTATTCAACTACCAAAAAAAAAAATCATCCCAAATTTTAAAATTATTTTCAAAATATACAACTAAACAATTTTTCAAATTTTATAAACTCTCTCCAAAAAATTATTTTTGAAATAACAACCAAGCTATATTCATACAAAAATAGTCCCCCCGACCTGCCCGATTGACGTGGCGTGGGTTGGCCAAAATAGAATCCCAATTGCTTTTGTGGTGTGTTTGTTCCTCTCAGCAAACACACACTCTCTCTTAAATGGACTACTGTCACGACCCGCTCTCTGTACCCAAGGGTTAAGTATCGTGATGGCCAGTAACTGAAATTACCTCCGGCCAATTCATAAACAAATTAATAAACGCAAGCGGAAGAAATATTTAAATAAGGGTACCAAAATAATCATCGGAGCTTCTATTTTTATTACAAAATTTATTGACCAAAAAGGCCGATATTTACATATAAAAAATAATAAAAGTGCTGGTTGTGTCTAATCCGTAGCCTCGCATCTAAGATTTTTCAAAAACTATTTCTGAATTGCATTATTTCTTGAAAATTGGTAAACAACTATAAGCACATGGCAGAGTGAGAAATATTATACCAAGAGTATAAGGGACACGAAATAACCATGGATAGTTGGTTAGGCCAAAACTATAGCGACCCCGGTCTTTTCCCATTTGATTATTGTATCCGGACTTAAGGTCCGTGGAATTCCGCTGTTATATTTGTTGATTATTGTCCTTTAATTTCTTATTCTTGGGTTATAGGATGTGTCTAGCAGGTTGGTTGCAGATTGGTTGGGTTTAGAAACCAAGTCTGCATGTTCAGTTTTTGGCTTGGTCGCTCGAGCGAGCTTATCTTCGCTCGAGCGAGGTCTTCACTTTTTGGTTCGTCGCTCGAGCGAGCCTTTCTTGGCTCGAGCGAGGATTGCGTCCAGTACCTAGACCTGAACGCAGTGTTTGTTGGCTCGAGCGAGCTTTTCTTCGCTCGAGCGAGCTGGTTTGTCTTTGGCTCGAGCGAGCTTCTCTTCGCTCGATCGAGGTCAGTTTCTTGTGTCTGGTCGCTCGAGCGACCAGGTCTTCGCTCGAGCGAGCCTGTCCAGTATTTAAACGTAAAAGCGGGATTTTTAGGGCAGTTTTTCATTCTTTTTGATCTTAAACCCTAAAGTCCGACTTTTCTTCTTCTCTAAACACCTTTTCCCCTAGGTTTGATCTAGTTAGGGTGTGTTTCTACCCTAGTTCTTTTACAAATAAGATAGAGGAGAGTGGGGGCTTCCATTTAATCTGAGCAGTTGTCGGTTTGGAGCACTCTGGAGTTTCGAGCACCTTCTTCATCATCATCTTTTTGGGTTCTTTCTTGAGGTAGGGATTTCCTACTCCATTTATGCGTTTTAATCCTAAGTGGTGGTATTTTGGTATGTGGGGGGTAGTTTGGTAATTTTTGGAGAAACCTTAGGGTTTGTCATAGATTAATTTATATAATTAATTTAAGGAAAAATCGTGATATTGGGTTTAATTCATGAAATTGGGGGGATTATGAGATAAATTAATGTAGTTGGATATTTAATCACTCATCTGTGAAATTGAGATTATTTGCGTTACAATATTTAATTCTTGTATAGAAATAATTGTTTTGGGCTATCGGTGGAGGATAGCCATTGATTGTTGTAGACCTTGCATGCGGCTTAGGTATAACTGAAATTGAGTCATTCATTTAATTGTTGAGTTAATACAGAACATTCGTGTATTGATTATGTATTGTATATGGCAAATATTGATTATGCTGCATATGCATTTGGTTTTGGAGGAGATAGGGGATGAACTCCACGGTTTAGGGGAAGATAGGGGATGGACCTCTAAACCGGATTTGTTGGGAGGAGATAGGG
Source organism: Camellia granthamiana (assembly GCA_036172215.1). Classification (NCBI taxonomy): domain Eukaryota; kingdom Viridiplantae; phylum Streptophyta; class Magnoliopsida; order Ericales; family Theaceae; genus Camellia; species Camellia granthamiana. The sequence continues at coordinate 62,179,769 of CM069909.1, forward strand.
GATGGACTCCAGTAGCATCACATATGTGTGTGCTTATTGATAATAGAAATATTTCTATTTGTTGTTGATATGATACATCACCACCATGTGTGTCAGTTGGGAAGTATGGAAGTGGACTTGATTGAGATTTGTTATAACACCAGCATGAGTGTTTAATTTGTTATAAGAAAGGTTTAACCTGATTTGTTATCCTTGTTGAGTTATTTGGCCAGGTTCTGAGCCATGTCTGTATGAATGAAAAGTGTATTGTGTCATAGACCATGTGTCATAGACAACGTAGACATTCGTGTCATAATATTGTAAACTGAATATTTTGTATTAACCATGTATCGGGTGCTACTGCTTTAGTTAATTCTTATGCTTGGTTTAGTATTTCTCTACTGGGCTGTGGCTCACCCTATATGGGAACTTCATTTTCAGGTTCAGGTGGTTCACAACCTCCAAAGACTTAGCTTGTGAGGAATTGGACTTGAAGATTTGCTTTATTTGTGTTATTTGTTTTCTCTGAACTATGTAAACATTCAAGCCGAGGGCTTTATTTGTTTTGAGTTAGAACTCATGGAATTGTGTCCAAGTATTGGCTTGGCAAGATGTAAGCCCGTAGGGCATTTATTATGATGTTTTATTTCGTAATACTCTGATGATTGAAATAATATAATGTTTCTTTTAATAATGCATGTCTTGTTTTATATTCAATGGGTTAAATTTTGAGGGCGTTACAACTTGGTATCAGAGCGTACCGGGTTTGAATACTTTGGGTACGTGGGAAGTGATTAGTATCACAATGGGTTCGTCTTGTTTGATAGAGACTTAGTGTAATGATTACATGCTTATATGATAACATGTTTATGTGACTATGTGGGTATGGAATGTAGTTTCTAGGATGTTGATTGGACCCTTGAGTCTCTGAAAGTCTTGTTGGAAAGGCACTTGATCAATGTTGTTTCCAACCGGAACTTTAGTGACGCCTTGGGACTATCATTATCCAGGAATGAAATTCGTAGGTGCTTATGTGATTATGTGCTTACGTGGTGTGATTTATTGTTGTCCAATGTATTAAGACGCGAGTGTCATAGTTTTGGCATAATATTTAGAGTGCTAACGTCCTTGTTTCCTTTATGAGGATGTCAGGACGAGGACGAGGTCGTGGTAGGCGTGGTAGGCAGGCCAGGCAGGAAGTGCCTATACCGGAGGAAATTCCGGCAGTTCAGGAGGGTGTTGGCCAGGCCAATGTGGCCGAGCCAGTAGGCCAGCAGGCTATGGGCGCTTTAGCCCGAGAGATAGCAGGGGCATTCAGGGAGTCAGTAGGCATTCTCCGGGCTCAGAATCAGGCTCCGGTTGTTGTTGCGGATGCAGGACCCTCCTTTCTGAAGAGGGAGTTTTTCCGGTCTAATCCGGATGAATTTGTGGGTGATCCAAAAGAGCCGCTTAAAGCAGATGAATGGCTCGAACAGACAACGAAAACGTTTGAGATGCTTGGCATCGAAGACGAGGGGTTGAAGGTGACCTTGGCATCTTTCCAGCTTAAGGGGGATGCGGGTCAGTGGTGGAAGTTCACCAAAGGTCGTATTGGGGGTACTTAGAAGGCTTTTGTTGATGCTTTTCAGGAGAAGTACCTGTCTCCAGCTGTTCAGGAGAAGTTGAGAGATCAGTTCTGCCAGCTAAAGCAGAATAGTTCATCAGTGGCTGAGTTTGAGGCTTCATTTACTAGTTTGTCCAAGTTCGCACCTGAGTTAGTGGCGTCTGAGGAGTGCCGGTGTATTGAGTTTGAGAAGAAGTTGAGGCGTGGCCTCATGCTGAGAGTTGTCGGATCTATGATTAGGGATTTTGGGCGATTGGTTGACGCAGCAGCCCATACCGAGGCTATGATGCAGGAGGAGGAGGAAGGGCAGAAAGGCTCCAAGAGGAGTCAGGATGGCCAGAGTGATGGCAGGAGGCAGAGAGGTTTCACTCCTCAGCAGCCTCAGAGTAGTTTTTCTAGATCCACTTTTCCAGTGCCGAGTGCTAGTTCTGGGAAAGGCAGTCAGGGAGACATTACCTGTTTCAAGTGTGGTCAGCTGGGCCACAAGTCTCCAGTTTGTCCTCAGAGGGGAGGAGTTCAGAGAGCAGCATCTTCTTCGGCTCGATCTCAGAGCCAGAGTCAGGGCAGAGGCCAGCCGCTCTCTTGTTTTCAGTGCGGTCAGTCGGGGCACATGAAGAGGTTTTGCCCACAGTTGGGTGGCACGTCTGGTGCATCTAGTTCGAGGCAGACTCAGAGTCAGCTGCCTGCTCCGTCAGTTCAGGCCTCGAGGGCCAATCAGGGGGCTTCTTCGTCCCAGTCTGTGCAGCAGTCTTATGCTCCGAGGGGTGAGCAGGTTGATCAGAGGTCGTCTGGGCGCGTGTATGCTGTTACCGCGCAGGATCCTGTACCGGCTCCATCTGTTGTGAGAGGTACCTTCTTGTTTTGCAATTCAGTTGCTAGTGTTTTGGTCGATACGGGTGCATCTCATTCTTTTGTGTCTGCTGCATTTGCATCCATTTTGGAGTTGGAGTTAGCTCAGTTAGCATCGCCTATTTGTGTAGTGTCACCTCTTGGGGGTGAGTTGATTTTGAAACAAGGTGTTAGGGGTTGTGATATAGAGGTCGATGATCATAGAATCCCTTTTTCCTTTGTGGTTATGCCCATGAAGGGCTTCGATGTTATTTTGGGTATGGACTGGTTATCGTCATACCGGGCATTTATTGATTGCTACCGTCAGAGGGTCACTTGTTGTACTATTAACGGAGAACGTTTCCATTTTCTGGGGGACAGAGTTGGTAGTGTTTTGCCACCGGGGTATGATCCGCGAGGGCGGAGTGAGCTTAGTGGTCTACTTGCTAGCTTTGAGAGTGGTGAGTGTGATGAGACCCAGATTGTATTGCCGAGGGTGGTTTGTGAGTATTCGGATGTTTTTCCCGAGGACCTTGTTAGTTTGCCACCTCATCGAGAGATTGAGTTCTCGATTGATTTAGTGCCCGGCACGGTGCCGATTTCTATGGCACCTTACCGCTTTGCCCCAGCCGAGTTGGTTGAGTTGAAGGTTCAACTCCAGGAGTTACTAGATAAGGGCTACATTCGCCCTAGTGTTTCGCCGTGGGGAGCACCGGCCCTATTTGCTAAGAAGAAAGGTGGTGCTTTGAGACTGTGTATAGATTACCGGAAATTGAATCGGGTTACGGTTAAGAATAAGTACCCTATGCCTCGTATTGATGATTTGTTTGACCAGTTGAAGGGTTCCCATTGTTTCTCTAAGATAGATTTGAGATCGGGTTACCACCAGTTGAGGGTCAGAGAGGAGGATATTCCGAAGACAGCATTCCGTACGCGGTATGGCCACTATGAGTTCCTGGTGATGCCATTTGGGCTCACCAATGCACCGGCAGTGTTTATGGATTTGATGAACCGGATCTTCCGGGAATTCTTGGACCGTTTTGTGGTCGTCTTCGTGGACGACATTCTGATTTATTCACCTTCGAGGGAGGAGCACGAGGAACACTTGAGAGTGGTGCTTGAGTTACTTAGAGCCCATCAGCTTTATGCTAAGTTCGGAAAGTGTGAGTTCTGGCTGGAAGAGGTGAAGTTCTTAGGTCATGTAGTTTCTGGGAAAGGAGTGTCTGTTGATACATCCAAAACTGAGGCAGTGCAAGATTGGGCACGGCCTAAGAGTGTGTTTGAGATCCGCAGTTTTCTGGGATTAGCTGGGTATTACCGTCGGTTTGTGAAAGATTTCTCCAGGTTAGCTTCACCGTTGACTAGATTGACTCGGAAGGGAGTCAAATTTGTATGGAGTGAGACTTGTGAAAATTCATTTCAGGAATTGAAGATTAGATTGACCACCGCTCCAGTCTTGATTATTCCAGAGAGAGGGTTGGGTTATGCAGTCTTTTGTGATGCCTCACGAGAGGGTCTGGGTTGTGTATTGATGCAAGAGGGGAAAGTGGTTGCTTATGGCTCACGTCAGTTGAAAATTCACGAGAAGAACTACCCTACGCATGACTTAGAGTTAACAGCTGTAATATTTGCCTTGAAGATTTGGAGACATTATCTGTATGGTGAGAAATTTGAGGTATTCTCCGATCATAAGAGTCTGAAATATCTGTTCACACAGAAAGATTTGAACTTGAGGCAGAGGAGGTGGATGGAGTTTATTGAGGATTATGACTTCGAGTTGCACTATCATCCGGGAAAGGCCAATGTTGTGGCCGATGCCCTTAGCAGGAAATCTGTTGGTGACATAGCTAGTATAGCCATCCGAGAGTGGGAGATGTTGGGTGCACTTGGGGAGTTTGATTTGCTTTTGGGTGAATCTGTTGAGGCTGCGGCCTTATTTTCTGTTGTTGCACAGCCTACACTTGTGACTCGAGTGTTAGAGGCTCAGAGGGGTGATCTTGAGGTAGAATCTCTCCGAGAGAAGATTTCCAGTGGGAAGGTTGAGAAGGGTTTAGCGGTGTATCCCGACCTGAGTGTGAGATACCGAGACCGTTTGTTTGTGCCGGAGTCTTGCCGAGAGGAGGTACTCCGAGAGTTTCATCATTCGCGCCTTGCGGTGCATCCGGGAGGCACTAAGATGTATCGGGATTTGGGTCGCCAGTTTTGGTGGCGGGGTATGAAGAGAGATGTGGCTGCTTTCGTATCTAAGTGCCTTACTTGTCAGCAAGTGAAGGCCGAGCATCAGAGGCCAGCGGGTTTGCTGCAACCCTTGCCTATTGCCGAGTGGAAGTGGGAGCATGTCACTATGGACTTCGTTGTGGGTCTTCCGAGGACTCAGCGAGGTAGTGATGCTATTTGGGTGGTTGTAGACCGGTTGACGAAGTCAGCGCACTTCATTTCTATGCGTGTTAGAGATTCGGTAGATCATCTTGCCGACTTATATATCCGGGACATAGTGAGGTTGCACGGGGTCCCAGTGACGATCGTCTCAGATAGAGATCCTCGTTTTACTGCTAGGTTGTGACAGAGTTTGCAGAGTGCTTTAGGCACTAAATTGACTTTTAGCACGGCTTATCATCCTCAGACTGACGGGCAGTCCGAGCGTACTATTCAGATCCTTGAGGATATGCTTCGGGGTTGTGTTCTCGACTTTAGTGGGTCGTGGGAGAGGCACTTACCATTAGTGGAGTTTGCCTACAACAACAGCTTTCAGTCTAGTATCGGTATGGCACCGTTTGAGGCCTTGTATGGCCGACCGTGTAGGTCTCCAGTATGTTGGGCCGAGGTGGGTGATGCACCTTTGTTGGGTCCAGAGTTAGTGAGGGAAACGATGGAGAATGTTGAGCTTATCCGTAGGAGGCTTGTTACAGCTCAGAGTCGTCAGAAATCTTATGCCGACCGTAGGAGGAGACCTTTGGTGTTTGAAGTAGGTGATCATGTCTTTCTGAAGATATCACCTAGGCGAGGTTTAATGAGGTTTGGGAAGAGTGGGAAGTTGTCCCCTCGATTTATTGGTCCTTTTGAGATCCTTGAGAGGATTGGTGAGGCTGCATATCGCTTAGCTTTACCACCGCAGTTATCCGGAGTTCATGATGTGTTTCATGTGAGTATGCTTCGGAAGTATGAGCCGGACCCATCACATGTGTTGGATCGGACCGATTTAGTTATTGATGAGGATGTTTCGTATGAGGAGAGACCAATTCGAGTTTTGGATAGGCGGGATCAAGTTTTGCGTGGCAAGACCATCCCTTTGGTGAAAGTTCTGTGGAAGCATCACGGAGTGGAGGAAGCCACTTGGGAACGTGAGTTGGAAGTCCGTGAGAAATATCCGGATTTGTTTATTGATTTGTAATTTTGTACTTAAATTATATAAGATTGCGGAACTTGAGAATTTTATATATGTCTTAAGTTGGAAAACATTGAGAATGTTTTGGGATTTAATGTTAGCATTTTGAACTTGCCTTTTTATGGAAGTGGAATATAACATTTATATATTGAATGTGTTGTTTATATCATGAGATTGAATATGATATGGAATTTGTTAACATTGAAAGGAATGATGCATAACATTGATGCAGGTTGAAATATATGTTGGTTTATACATATTGAGAGATGCCTCTTGATAAGAGATGAAGTGACCAATATTGGTCAAGTTGTTGATTATTGTTTTATATATCATTGGGAATTAAGAAAAACTTGTTTTTTTTACAAACTCATGCTTAATTTCGGGGACGAAATTCTTTTAAGGGGGGGAGGTTATAGCGACCCCGGTCTTTTCCCATTTGATTATTGTATCCGGACTTAAGGTCCGTGGAATTCCGCTGTTATATTTGTTGATTATTGTCCTTTAATTTCTTATTCTTGGGTTATAGGATGTGTCTAGCAGGTTGGTTGCAGATTGGTTGGGTTTAGAAACCAAGTCTGCATGTTCAGTTTTTGGCTTGGTCGCTCGAGCGAGCTTATCTTCGCTCGAGCGAGGTCTTCATTTTTTGGTTCGTCGCTCGAGCGAGCCTTTCTTGGCTCGAGCGAGGATTGCGTCCAGTACCTAGACCTGAACGCAGTGTTTGTTGGCTCGAGCGAGCTTTTCTTCGCTCGAGCGAGCTGGTTTGTCTTTGGCTCGAGCGAGCTTCTCTTCGCTCGATCGAGGTCAGTTTCTTGTGTCTGGTCGCTCGAGCGACCAGGTCTTCGCTCGAGCGAGCCTGTCCAGTATTTAAACGTAAAAGCGGGATTTTTAGGGCAGTTTTTCATTCTTTTTGATCTTAAACCCTAAAGTCCGACTTTTCTTCTTCTCTAAACACCTTTTCCCCTAGGTTTGATCTAGTTAGGGTGTGTTTCTACCCTAGTTCTTTTACAAATAAGATAGAGGAGAGTGGGGGCTTCCATTTAATCTGAGCAGTTGTCGGTTTGGAGCACTCTGGAGTTTCGAGCACCTTCTTCATCATCATCTTTTTGGGTTCTTTCTTGAGGTAGGGATTTCCTACTCCATTTATGCGTTTTAATCCTAAGTGGTGGTATTTTGGTATGTGGGGGGTAGTTTGGTAATTTTGGGAGAAACCTTAGGGTTTGTCATAGATTAATTTATATAATTAATTTAAGGAAAAATCGTGATATTGGGTTTAATTCATGAAATTGGGGGGATTATGAGATAAATTAATGTAGTTGGATATTTAATCACTCATCTGTGAAATTGAGATTATTTGCGTTACAATATTTAATTCTTGTATAGAAATAATTGTTTTGGGCTATCGGTGGAGGATAGCCATTGATTGTTGTAGACCTTGCATGCGGCTTAGGTATAACTGAAATTGAGTCATTCATTTAATTGTTGAGTTAATACAGAACATTCCTGTATTGATTATGTATTGTATATGGCAAATATTGATTATGCTGCATATGCATTTGGTTTTGGAGGAGATAGGGGATGAACTCCACGGTTTAGGGGAAGATAGGGGATGGACCTCTAAACCGGATTTGTTGGGAGGAGATAGGGGATGGACTCCAGTAGCATCACATATGTGTGTGCTTATTGATAATAGAAATATTTCTATTTGTTGTTGATATGATACATCACCACCATGTGTGTCAGTTGGGAAGTATGGAAGTGGACTTGATTGAGATTTGTTATAACACCAGCATGAGTGTTTAATTTGTTATAAGAAAGGTTTAACCTGATTTGTTATCCTTGTTGAGTTATTTGGCCAGGTTCTGAGCCATGTCTGTATGAATGAAAAGTGTATTGTGTCATAGACCATGTGTCATAGACAACGTAGACATTCGTGTCATAATATTGTAAACTGAATATTTTGTGTTAACCATGTATCGGGTGCTACTGCTTTAGTTAATTCTTATGCTTGGTTTAGTATTTCTCTACTGGGCTGTGGCTCACCCTATATGGGAACTTCATTTTCAGGTTTAGGTGGTTCACAACCTCCAAAGACTTAGCTTGTGAGGAATTGGACTTGAAGATTTGCTTTATTTGTGTTATTTGTTTTCTCTGAACTATGTAAACATTCAAGCCGAGGGCTTTATTTGTTTTGAGTTAGAACTCATGGAATTGTGTCCAAGTATTGGCTTGGCAAGATGTAAGCCCGTAGGGCATTTATTATGATGTTTTATTTCGTAATACTCTGATGATTGAAATAATATAATGTTTCTTTTAATAATGCATGTCTTGTTTTATATTCAATGGGTTAAATTTTGAGGGCGTTACAAAAACATTTACATAACTCAGTTTGGTAGATAAATCATTTAAGTGGAAGAACTGAAATACAGAAATTATGTAAGTAAATGACCATAACCACGTTACAGAACAGAACAGAACAGAGGTCATAAAAGTGACAGTCAGAACAAAGGTACGGATTCAAGAGGTGGCTTCCACAATAGTGTAACACTTAGCTCCGCACAGCACTTTGGTCTGCACAGAACAAAGGTACGGATTCAAGAGGTGGCTCGTACGGATTCTAGAGGTGGCTCCCACAATAGTGTAGCACTTAGCTCCGCACAGAACAGAGGTCAATGGATCAGAGGGCCACAAAGTAACCAAACAGAGGCCAATGGTCATTTAAGTTCCCCAATGCGTGGGACTCCCATGGTGGTACTTACAAAACATAATTGTTTATAAGGTCATAGCCAAATATTCCTTAAAATATAAACAAACATATCCATGGGTTTCTTTTTAAGCAAATAGAGTTCAAAAAATAAAACCACGTAACTGAAATCTTTATAAAACATAACTTTTATTAATATACTAATAAAACATACTTTATAGCGATCCCGGGTTTACCCTTGTTGTACAGTGATCCCGGACTTGTGTCCGTGGATGTTAGTAGTTGATTATTATCTTGTTTACATCCTTTCCTGCTTTGTGTTTGAGTTATAGGATGTGTTGGGTAGGTTTGTTACAGGTTGGTTGAGCTTAGGAACCAAAACTAGTTGCCCAGATTTTGGCCTGTCCGCTCGAGCGGAGCTTTCGACGCTCGAGCGGGGACCTTGTTGTTGCTTGTCCGCTCGAGCGGGGGTTTTGGCGCTCGAGCGGGGAATACACCCATCCAGTATTTCCTGTGTAGTGTTGGGCGCTCGAGCGGGGGATTGGCCGCTCGAGCGGGAGGTTGTGAGTGACGCTCGAGCGGGGAGTTGGGCGCTCGAGCGGGGACCTGTCTGCAGAAACTTCTGGGAGTGTGCATCCGCTGCTCGAGCGGGAGTTTGGCCGCTCGAGCGGGAGTCTGTGAGTGACGCTCGAGCGGGGGTTTCCACGCTCGAGCGGGGGGCGACTGGGTTTAAGTTCCGAGTTTTAGCTTTTTAAATCACTTTTTCTTGTTCTTTCTCTCTCTTACTTTCCCAAACACAAATTTGAGAGCCTCTCTCTCTAAAATCTTAACTTCTCTCTTAGATTTGATCTAGTAGGAGTTTGTTTTACTCACTTTTGGCCTTTACAAAAGTTGTGTTGATCGTCGAGGGGCTACATTTTAATCTGAAAATTTCGGGATTTGGAGCATTTTGATTTTGGTCTTCATCTCCGTTGGAGCTCATCTTTTGAGGTAGGGATATCCTACTCCTCTTTATGGATTTTTGTCTTTAAATTTTAGCATTTTGATATGTTGGGTGTTGTTGGGTAATTTTGAGAAAGTTTGGGCCTTTTGTGTAATTTTACAAAAGTTGGGGTTTTATTTATAATGAACCTAGAGGCATGTTTGGTATAGAGACATGGAATAAATGTTGAAACATTGAAGAGAATGGGACCTTAGGGTTGTTTTGTTAATTATGGAATTTGCCCTAATTGTTTTAATTAATTAATGCATATAATTAATTAAAGAAAATGAGGAATTTGATTGGAAATGTTGAGATTGGAAGTGTATGGAATTAAAGGGTGTAGTTGAATTACTTATCACTCACCGAATTGAAATGTTGATTTAATATCCATTTATGCATTTATTTTCTATTTAGAAATAACTGCTTTGGGCTATCGGTGGAGGATAGTCGTGATTGTTGTAGACAATGTATGAGGATTAGGCAAACGAAAACTAATCAATGGAATGTGTCATAAGAGTGTGACGATTGTTAGAATACATTAATTTTATGTATTGATTGATTGTGTGTAGAACCTATGTGTTTATATGCATTATGTGTAGAGGAGGAGATGGGGGATGTACTCCGCGGTTTAGGGGAAGATGGGGGATGTACCTCTAAACCGGATAGTGTTGGGAGGAGATGGGGGATGAACTCCGTAGATACAGCTCATATGCTTGTCTAGAGAAGTGAAGATACAGCTCATATGCTTATCTTTGAGAAGTATAGATACAGCTCATATGCTTGTCTAGGGAAGAGTAGATATAGCTCTTACGCTTATCTTCGGTTGTGTGATATAGTTCTTATACTTATCTGCTGAGGTGTTGATATAGCTCATATGCTTATCGGTTAATGTGATGACATAGCTAGTATGCTTATTTATCGGAAATGGAAAATGAAAAGTAACATAGACTTGTAAGTCATGTAATTGAAATGTGATATATATGGATGTATCAGTGTTGACCATCTATCAATTGCTAATCTTTTAGTCATTGTTCATAACTGGTTTAGTGTATTTCTACTGGGCTGTGGCTCACCCTATATGGGAACATCATTTTCAGGTACAGGTAGCATGCCACCTCCAAGGACATAGCTTGGGAGGCTAGAGGCGGGCAGATCTTTTGTTGTCTTTCTTTTGATGTATTACATGTAAATTCAAGCCAAGGGCTTAATGTGTAAATGAGTTAGCACTCTCTTTTGTAACCAAGTGTTAACTTGGAAAGCTGTAAGCCCTTAGGGCATTTGCTTTTGTTGTTAACATGTAATACCTTTTGTAATGAAACTATGATGAATAGATGAATGTTAGTCTTTTGTATATCGATGTATGCTTATATTGATGGGTTTAATGTTGTTATTTTGAGGGCGTTACATACTTGTATAAAATAGATTTTGGTAAGTCAAAACATACGTAAAATACATTTTGGTGACTCAAGGTATAATATAACTCATCTTAACTTTAATACCTTACTCTTTCTTTCCACTATTAAAGACCCTTTCAACTTCCACTATTCTTTCCTTTCCTCTCTTTCTTTTCTTTCTCTCTCTTCTTTTCTTCTTTCTTTTCCTTTTCTTCTTTTCTTCTCAAGTTGATCACTCTCCCTATTTATAGGGAGGTGACGCCATTCATCCGCCAACACGTGGCTAGACCCATAATATCCCTTAGATTTGATAATAAATTCGTAGATTTATATTTATCTTTAATAGATATTTAAGATAATTATACTTTGATCCAATATTTTAATATAATTATATAAATTAATTAATTTTTAATTAAATTACACTTTATTATATACCAACAGTAAATATTTATTTTACTACCATACCCATTATTATTATTATTATTATTATTATTATTATTATTATTATTATTATTATTATTATGTTGACCCCTAAACTTTTAATAATTATATTGTTTTACAAAATAACACATAATAATATATAATAAATTATATATTTTCCGAACTGAGATTAAATAATATTAGTATAAATTTTACAGAATAATTAAAAATCTGGGTTGTTACAACTACTGGGAAATTATAAAATATTTCCGGAGTATCACGTGTTTATACTCCCTAACCAATCATCATTTATTATGCCCTCTCATATCCCTCAATCACCCAACACAATACCCCACCTACCAACTTTCTCCACCAATCACAATACTATGGAGTACCACGTGTCTATACTCCAGGATTACTAAATAATTACCCCAAACCTATACCCTTCTCAAGAAACTCTCTCTATTTCTACTCTTTTCAAACAAACCACCTATCACTATCGACAACCACCACCGATGAACCAACCAACTCTTCTCTTTCCCTTTTCAGCATTTCTTCCCCTCCAACGGTGACTTTCTCTCTGGTGCGAGTCTCGGGTAAGCTTAGATTCAACAAATTAAAAAATAGATAAAGAAAGAAAAAATTAATGGCTTTGTTTACTTTCAACAATCTTTATGTCAAACAAAATCAAACTTCAATCCCAATCAATTCAATTGAAAAACCCAAATCAGTTTTGAATTTAGAAGGAAAATGTGTAGTTGTTAAGTATTATTCAAATGAATGAGATTTGGTTGCCAAAAAAAAAAAGAGTTGGAAAGAGAGAGCAACGTCGGAGAGAGTAAGACAAAGTCGACACCAGAGGGCGAGTCCGCCGTCGACGATGGACAACCAGAGAGTACAATCAGTTGGGTCTCTTTTGTTTCTCCTTGAGTTGGGTCTCCTTTCTTTCTCTAGTTTTCTCACTAACAAATGTCGGTGGTGGTAGTTCGGCGTCGCTGTCATCGATGCTAGTGCTATGGAAAAAAAGGATATATATATATATATATGAGATTTGGGAACCATTGGGTATGTGTGTGGGTGTGTGTGTGTGGGTGTGAGAGAGAGAGAGAGAGAGAGAGAGAGAGAGAGAGAGAGAGAAAGAGAAAGAGAGAGAGAGAGAAGTGCAAGAAGAGAGCATGGATCTGTTTTTGGAAATTTGGAAGCCATATCATTCGAGCGGTTTTGGGGCAAAAGAATTGTGTGGACTAAGCATTTTTGTGGGAATAATATCTCAAAACAAAAATCATACAAGGCTTTATTTATTTCGCATAAACTTGTTTTTATAGACTTAGGTAAGGCTATGCATAATACTACCAAAACCGAATTGCTCCGAACTGCACCTTACTGCCCAAAATTTCAACTTTGGCGGGTGGGTTGGGCGGGTGGGAGGACCAGCACTGGCGGGTCGGTGCGGGTGGCGGGTGAAATTTCCCAACCTGCAAGTCTAACCGACCCGACCCGCATATGTTTCAAAAAAAAAAAAAAATCACCTGTTAACTTATACACACACAGACCAAGTTATACTCATACACACACAATAATTCTTCAATTAAACCTAATTGACACCCACCCATACATTTCAATTTCATCTCATTCACACACACAAAGATTCATCGTTGTTGGCCCGCTGTTGTGCACAACATTTCATCGATTCACACACACACAAATTCATCACCGCTGTTATGTCGATCGGCTTATCGTTATTAGCCTCTCCTCATCGCTGTCGCTGGTTTCTCCTTCCCTTGCCGATTTGTTAGCCTCTCCTCTCCTCACCGCCGCTGTTGTGTCGATCGGTTCACCACTGTTGTTAGTGTCTCTCTCTCTCTCTCTCTCTCTCTCTCGCCGCTGCTCTTTTCTCTCGATGCTCTCTCTTTTCCTTCGCTGATCTCTCTGTTCTATATACACATATATATAATATATATAACATCAGTGATAGTTGAGTTGGTATTAGGTAAATGGCCCGCTGACCCTTGTTCAAAAAAAAAAAAAAAAAAAATGGCCCGGCTGTTCTCTCTCTGTTTGTGCTCTCTCGCTTTTATTTATAATTTTATTTATATATACTTATTATCATTGATAATTTTTATTTATTTACTTATCATTTATATAATTTTTTTATTTTTGTAATAGAGAATGGATGAGAAAAATACAAATGCTGGTGGAAATCCTACACCAACTATAGAATCAACCATTGTTGCTAGTTCTACCACAATGCCTACCAAAAATTCTGGTAAAACTCGTACATGCCCTAGTATTAATTTAGATAAAAAGAAATCCAAGGTTTGGGGACACTTCACTTTACTTGATGATTGTGAGCCTGATAAACCTATGGCTGCTTGTAATTATTGTGGTAAGGATTATAGTGCTCGTGGAAAACAAGATGGGACTAGTAATATGTGGAACCACCTTAAGCACCAATGTATGAAGTCTCCTATTAGGAAAGTGGACAAAAAAACAAAAAACAAAAAAAAAATGCTCGCTTTTGTTAAAAAAGAAGGAGAGGAAAAGGAACATGATGGTCGAAGGATTGGATCTCTCAAAGCAGTAGGATATAATGAAAAACTTTGTAGGGAAGCACTAACAAAGATGATTATAATTGATGAATTACCTTTTAGGCATGTGGAGAAGGAAGGGCTTAGAAATTTTTGTTTAGTTATGGAACCTAAGTTTCCTGTCCCTTCTCGTACTACTATTGCTCATGATTGTCTGAACTTATTTCTTGATGAAAAGCAAAAATTGAAGAAAGTTCTAAGGAAACAACGAGTATGCCTAACCATTGACACTTGGACATCAATTCAAAATCTAAATTATATATGTGTCACTGGCCATTGGATTGATAATGATTGGAATTTGCACAAAAGAATTCTTAGTTTTTATATAGTTCCTAATCATAAGGGTAACAATTGGCAAACAATTAGACAAATGTTTGCAAGACTAGGGGATTAATAAGATTTTCACTATTATAGTTAATAATGCAAGCTCTAATGATGGTGCTATTGCATTTTTGAAGAGAAGAACCAAAGATTGGCCTTCCACTATATTGGCAAATGAGTTTTTGCATATGAGATGTTGTGCACACATAGTGAATTTAATTGTTTGTGATGGTTTAAAAGAACAAAATCACTCAATTGCCAAGATTCGAAAAGCTGTGAAATATGTAAAGTCATCTCTAGCTAGGCTACAAACTTTTAAAAATTGTGTGGAGCATAAAAAGATTACTTTTAAAAGTTCGCTATGCCTTGATGTTCCAACAAGGTGGAATTCCACCTATTTGATGTTGGAGGTAGCCGAGAAATTCCAAAAAGCTTTTGAGTGTTTAGAAGAAGAAGGCCCACAATTCAAGTTATTTTTCATGGAAATGATGATGAAAATGAGAATGATGGTGGAAGAGGCAAAGGAAAAGGAAAAAGATTCATTTCATATCTTAAAGAAGAAGATTAGGAGGTAGCTAGAGTCTTTGTGAAATTTTTAAGACTTTTTTATCATGTGACTTTGCAACTTTCAGGATCTTTGCATGTGACGTCTAATTTTTTTTTCATCAACTTGTATCGGTGCAATCTGAATTAGTTCAATTAAGTAAAACTGGAGATGCAGTGTTGAGTAACATGGATGATAAGATGAAATTGAAATACGACAAATATTGGGAGAATCTTGATAATATTAATTTATTGTTATATGTTGCCATTGTGTTAGACCCTCGTTACAAGTTGACATATCTTAAGTTTTCATTCAATAAAGTGTATGAAAATGACAAGGTAGAAATTTTAGTGGCAAGGGTGAAGGCAACATTGGAGCGCTTGTTTGATCATTATGTTGAAAAGAACAATGTTGCTAATGTTGCACCTTCATTTGCAAGTAAACCTCCTCAAGTGATGGAAGTTGATGAAGATGAAGATCCCATGACACTCTTTGCCTCTCAATAAATTAACCATTTGGAGTTGGAAAAAAGTGTGGAGAACAAGTCAAAGTTGGAAAAATATTTGGTTGATGATTGTGTAGACCCAAGAGTTCCAAACTTTGATATTTTGAATTCGTGGAAGGTTAATGGCAACAAGTATAAGGTTCTCTCTCTAATAACAAGAAACGTGTCAGTTGTCCCAGTTTCTACAGTGGCCTCTGAGTCAGCTATTAGTACCAGTGGACGTGTGCTTGATCCATTTAGGAGTTCTTTGATGCCGAAGATGGTGGAGGAGCTAATTTGTGCACAATATTAGTTACGATCTTCATCAATTCCAATCAATCTTAGAGAATGTATGTATGATGTTGAACAATATGAAAAAATTGAGTCAGGTAATTGTTTTGATTTGTGTTTATTTTAAATTAATTATTCAATATTGATTTTAGCTTTTATGTAATTTTGAATAACATTAACAATATTTTTTATTTTTCAAAATTTTTTGCATCATCTACCACACAAGAAGAAACTATTGTTGAGGACTAATTTGTCTGCAAGTTAGTTTGGTTTTAAAATTCTTGAGGTTAGACTTAATTCTTACTCTTGAATATTATTTTGTTGTATTGTTTTTTTTTTTTTTTTATAATGATTTTGATGATTGTGTTTTGTTATTTATTTATGTTTTTTTTTTGCTTATGTCTATAGATTAATGAAGTTTTTGGAGTTTGGTTGAAGCTATTGTGAAGGGTTGAAGTTACTGTGGAGTTTGATAAGTAGATTAACTTTTTGAACTTTTGGATTGTTTGTGGACTTTGATTAACTTTTGAGAATTTTTTTTTAGAACTATGTTGGATGTTGGACTTAGATTAATTTGTGAACTTTTGGATTGTTTGTGGACTTTGATTGACTTTTTCAGAATTTATTTTAGAACCATGTTGGATGTTGAATGTTGAATGAACTATGTTGAACTATGTTAGATGTTGGATGAACTATGTTGAACTATATTGGATTGTTTATGAACTATGTTGAACTTAGATCAACTTTAGAATTTTTTTTGAACTTTTTTTTAGTATTTATTGTCTTGTTAAATTGTTATTGTATAATTTGTTTGGAATGTTGGATTTTTAGATTACTAGTTTGTTAATGTTTAATGTTATATTAGATGAATATTTTAATTTTGACTATTTCAATTACTTTATAAATTAGATCTTTTTACTCTTTGATTCAAGTTTTGTAATTTCAATTATATTTTTTATAAACTGCCAAACCGCCAAGGTAAATCCTGTTAGGGAAAATATGTGATTCCCCACAAGTAAATCAATCAATGGGAATAAAAACTAATGCGGAAAAATTAAATCAGAAGCAACACAAGAATTTTTACATGGTTCCCTCAATGTGAGGTACGTCCACGGGATCGAAATCCGATTCCACTATCAACCAAATAAGTTCCAAACGATTACAAACGAGACACTAATGGTCTCACAAAACCACCCTTAGGTGAATTCCAAATAATCACAAATATACAAGAGGAAAGACCTCACCAAATAGATGAACAAAAATCTTCAGAACCAGAGTTGTAGAAGATCCAAAATAACAAACCAAATCAACACCGAAAACGAAGCAAAGAACCACCCAAATTAATTCCACTGTTCACACACCCAAAATGATTGATTTCACCAAAGTGGAGTATGTGTAGCAGCCGTTCTCTTTACCTTGGGATAAGCAAAAAACAAAACCCTAAAATATTGTGAATCTAGGGTTTATTATCAAACCTTAGTTGTTTCCAAATTGGATTGGGTCTCCACAAATTAAATATAATATATAAAAATATATTATAATTAATACTAAACCAAATTAAACTCTTTTTCCAAAACCAATTGGGTCCCACACTCCAATAAGGAGGTATACCCAACAATTCTCACCCTACCGACTTAGGTGGAGAGATCAACCATACCCGCCAAAGTTCGACACTTCAAATGTTTGTCCCTCGACAAAGTCTTAGTCAACATATCCGAAATATTATCATCCGTGTGAACCTTTTCGAGTTGTAACAATTTCGAATCTAACACATCACGAATCCAATGGTATCTCACATCAATGTGTTTTGATCTCGAATGAAAAGTAGAATTTTTACTCAGGTGAATAGCACTTTGACTATCACAATAAAGCACATACTTTTCTTGCTTTAAACCCAACTCTTGCAAAAAAAATTTCAACCATAACTCTTCTTTGCAAGCTTCTGTAATAGCAATAAATTCAGCTTCAGTAGTTGAGAGAGCAACACATTTTTGTAATTTAGATTGCCATGCCACAGCCCCCCCTACAAAAGTCATCAAATATCCCGAAGTAGATTTCCTAGAATCAACATCACTGGCCATGTCAGAACTGTGAACCCATCAAGCATCGGCTTACCATCTCCAAAACACAAACATACCTTCGAAGTCCCTCGAAGATACCTTAGAATCCATTTTACCGCTGCCCAATGTTCTTTACCCAGATTAGAGAGAAACCGACTCACCACATCAACGGCGTGAGCAATATCCGGCCTTGTACAAACCATGGCGTACATCAAAGAACCAACTGCTGAAGCATAAGGAACTTTCAACATCTCTTCCTTGTCTTTCTCACTTGTAGGACATTGATTCGAACTAAGCTTGAAGTGACCCGCAAGTGGACAACCAACCGGCTTTGCTTTATTCATGTTGAACCTCTCAAGAACTTTCTCAATGTAGCTTTCTTGAGACAACCAAATCAGCCCCTCTTTGTGATCACGAACAATTTTCATACCAAGTATTTGCTTTGCCGGTCCCAAATCTTTCATAGCAAAAGACTTGCTCAACTCCAATTTCAACCTGTTAATCATGGTAGAATCTTGACCCACAATTAACATGTCATCAACATAAAGCAAAAGAATAATAAATTTACCATCCGGGAAATTTTTCACAAACACACAATGGTCCGAAGTGGTTTTAGAAAAACCATTATTCATCATGAAAGAGTCAAATTTTTTGTACCATTGCTGCGGAGCTTGCTTAAGGCCATATAAACTTTTCTTCAATTTGTAAACAAATTTCTCTTTCTCTTTTTCCACAAAACCTTCCGGTTGCTCCATGTAAATTTCTTCTTCAAGATCACCATAAAGAAATGCGGTATTCACATCAAGTTGCTCAACTTCAAGGTTCATACTCGCAGCCATGCCAAGTACAACCCGAATATAAGACATCTTTACAACCGACGAGAAAATCTCATCAAAGTCAATACCTTTCTTTTGCCCAAAGCCTTTTACAACAATACGTGCCTTGTACCTCAGATTCTTGCCATCATTCTTCAATTTGAAGACCCACTTATTTTTCAGAATTTTCCTCCCCTTAGGCAACTTCACTAAATCATAAGTCTGGTTTTCAAGCAAGGAATTCATCTCCTTGTCCATGGCCTTTTTCTAATCACCTTTTTTTGCATGCTCAATTGCTTCTTGGTAGCTCTCAGGCTCCCCTTGATCGAAAATTAACACAAATTCATTGGGAGGATACTTTCTTGAAGGTTGTCGGTCCCTTGTAGATTTCCTCAACTCAAGTTGTGGTGGCGGTTCTTGAGTTGGATGCTCTTCCTTAATTTCTGACTCAACTTCATTAGGATTAGCATCATCCTCTACATCTTCAATAGGTGGCTGCACATCTCCCCCATTTTCATCATCCACCGAAAATGAAGGAGATGGATCCATGTCAATGAGATCACTAGTTTTTGGCTCCGATTGATTACCTTTGCCAAAGTCCTTAATTGTTTGGTCTTCAAGAAATACAACATCACGGTTTCGAATAACTTTCTTGTCGACCGGATCCCACAATCTATAACCAAACTCGTCACGCCCATAGCCAAGAAAAATGCATTGTCTTGACTTGCTATCAAGCTTGGACCTCTCGTCCTTTGGAATGTGAACAAAAGCTCGGCAACCAAACACTTTCAAGTGCTCATAAGACACATCTTTGCCGGTCCAAACTCTTTCTGGAATATCACCATTCAAAGGATAGGAATGAGACAAATTGATTACGTCAACCACTGTCTTCAATGCCTCACCCCAAAAGGATCTTGGCAATTTAGCTTGTGAAAGCAAACACCTTGTTCTTTCCACAATGGTGTGGTTCATCCTCTCGGCAACTCCATTTTGTTGAGGAGTCTTCTTAACTGTCTTTTGATGCCGAATACCTTGGCTGCGACAATACTCATCAAATGGCCCAATATATTCACAACCATTGTCTGATCGCATGCACTTCAATTTCTGCCCTGTTTCTCTTTCAACTATAGCCTGAAAATGCTTAAATACTTCTAGAACTTGATCTTTAGCTTTTAGTAAAAAAGCCCAAACTTTCCTTGAATAATCATCAATGAAAGTAACAAAATAAAGTGCACCACCATGTGTTCTAACTTTTAAAGGACCACAAACATTCGAATGAATCAACTTCAAAACATTTTCTTTTCTAGAAGCAACATTTTTATGAAAAGAAACTCTATATTGTTTACCCGCCAAACAATGAACACAAGTTTTAAGATGTGTACCTTTCAAACCGGGTAGAAGCTCTTTCTTGAACAAAACTTGCAGCCCCTTTTCACTCATGTGCCCAAGCCGCTTGTGCCACAATTCGGTAGAAGTATCATCTTGAAGTGCATTGACAACACCTTTACAAATTTTTCCTTGCATCGAATAAAGTGTATGAGTCTTCTTGCACTTAGCCACCACCAAAGAACCCTTTGTGAGCTTCCATATTCCATCACCAAATTTGTTGTTGAAGCCTTCATCATCTAGCTTCCCAATAGAGATCAAATTGAGACGAATGTCGGGAACATGCCTCACATCTTTAAGCAACAACTTGCAGCCCAAATTTGTTTCCAAGCAAACATCACCCATGCCAATAATCTTTGACAAACCTTCATTACCCATTTGAACAGAACCATAATCTCCTTCGGTGTAGGTAGTGAAGAAATCAACTTGAGAAGTCACATGAAAAGAAGCACTGGAATCAATCACCCAATTGCTCTATTGGCCTACAAAATTGATACAATCATCTTCACAAACGACCATGAGATCATCAGTAGTAACTGCCGTTGTGTCTTCTTACTTCTTATCTACACTTTTGTCACACATTTTCTCTTTGTTCTTGAGCTTTCGGCATTCCCGCTTCATGTGCCCTTTTCTCATGACAATAATAGCACTCAATGTCTTTCTTTGAAAAAGAATCATCTTTTGATTTGTCATGGCTTTGATCACGACCATGAGGAGTCTTACTCCTCCCCCTTGTTTTGCTTCGGCCTCTCACAACAAATGCTTTCGAATGGGAGGAACTCGCTGATTTTCTATCATAAAGACTCTCTAATTTTTTCCATAAATCATGTGCTGAAGTTTCAGTAGCAACATGATGAAACACACTGTCATCAATCCATTGACGGATAACACTAACGGCTTTTCGATTAAGCCTATTACATTCATCATCTTTCATACCCTCGAGTTTGCCATTATCACCCTCAATGGGTCCATACAAATCTTTATAAAATAATAGGTCCTCCATTTTAGTTTTTCAAGTTACCCAATTACTTCCATTGAAGCTAGACATGCGACCCACATTCCCCTCCATTGATTTACACAAATAAATAAACCCAAATAAACTGTAAACTCTGATACCAGTTGTTAGGGAAAATATGTGATTCCTCACAAGTAAATCAATCAATGGGAATAAAAACTAATGCGGAAAAATTAAATCAGAAGCAATACAAGAATTTTTACATGGTTCCCTCAATGTGAGGTACGTCCACGGGATCGAAATCCGATTCCACTATCAACCAAATAAGTTCCAAACGATTACAAACGAGACACTAATGGTCTCACAAAACCACCCTTAGGTGAATTCCAAATAATCACAAATATACAAGAGGAAAGACCTCACCAAATAGATGAACAAAAATCATCAGAACCAGAGTTGTAGAAGATCCAAAATAACAAATCAAATCAACACCGAAAATGAAGCAAAGAACCACCCAAATTAATTCCACTGTTCACACACCCAAAATGATTGATTTCACCAAAGTGGAGTATGTGTAGCAGCCGTTCTCTTCACCTTGGGATGAGCAAAAAACAAAACCCTAAAATATTGTGAATCTAGGGTTTATTATCAAACCTTAGTTGTTTTCAAATTGGATTGGGTCTCCACAAATTAAATATAATATATAAAAATATGTTATAATTAATACTAAACCAAATTAAACTCTTTTTCCAAAACCAATTGGGTCCCACACTCCAATAAGGAGGTATACCCAACAAATCCGTCATTATTTGACAACCGAACCGCTGATTTTTTTATAAGAGAAATGGTAAATTCTAATGACATTTTTATCAATCCACCACTCGCCATACGGTTTCTATTTTTCTCCTAAACCGCACCGACCCGCACTGTGCACACCCTTAGACTTAGGCTTGTTTTGAGTATGGCTTATAAGTTGATTTTTTACTTCTTATGAAATAACGTGCTGAAAAATAGAGAGGTGATATAATCCAAATAAGTCAATAAGCCAATAAGCTGACTTTTTTTTTTTGTATAGGTGAAAAAGGCCTTAAATTTTGATCACGTGGACTTTTGGACAAAGAAAATTATTTTAAATTTATCACCCGAACACCCTTTTTTTTAATAAAAAAAAATCAACAGACATTTCAATTTGATATGGTATAAAAGGATCTTTTTATTTATTTATTTATTTAAATTTTTCAGGTCCATCAACCACTACTCCCATTCCATAATCTCAGCACCTCTACTACCACTATTGCCTCTCCCATCTTTCCCCAACCTCCCTTAACCCCTCCGCCTATCCCCAGACTCACCCTCACCCTAGCTTCCTTCCATCAGCCACTAACAAAAAAAAAAAAAAATTAAAAAAAACTTTAACAGAGTGAGAAATCAAATTTGGATTTTCAATAAGAAGAGGTCGCGATAGAACTGTTCTAGTTAGCAGATTTGGTCATGATAGAGAAGATCTCGATGGTGGAGGCATGATGAAGCCATCGCAGTGGTGCTGGTGGCAACGAGAAAGAGGGTTGGATGAGACTGTGTATTGTGATGATGCCACTTGTTTAACCTTTTACAATTTTCTAAAAATTAAATTTTTTATTTTTTATATTTTTAGTGAATTTTAAAAATATTTTAAGTAATTTTTTTTATTTTTTAAATTTACTTAATTTAGATGTACCTAAAAAGTAAAATATTTATAAAAAAAAAATTAAAATATCAATAAATGTACAAGAATACGAAAATATACTTAACTTTCGTATTTTTTTTTTTTTTTTTGTATTTTTAATATTTAGGAAATTTTTTCACAAATATTATACTTTTTAATTGTATTTATATTAAGTGTATCTAAAAATTAAAAACTTTGCTTAAAATATTAAAATAAAATTCACTATTAAAAAAAAATCAAAAAAACAAAAAACTCGGTTTTTAGAAAATTGGAACCAAGGCCTATTTTGAGAAGTGCCCTTTTTTTTTCTTTTTTCTTTTTTTTCTTTTTTTTTTGGTTTATTGGCTTATTATGAAAAAACATGTAAAAAATAGAAAGATAATATGATCTAAATAAGTCAATAAACTCTTTTTTTTTTTCTTTTCTTTTTTTTTGTCTTTTTTTTGGCCTTTCTAAAATAGACCTAAGGTGATTAGTTTCAAGAATACATTATTCCAGATCAAGTGATGTGAGCTCCATGGAGAAGAAATCACTAGAAAAATAAAAACTAAAAGGTTAAATTACACATTTATAACTCTGGTAGGTGATTAAAATTTCACTTCGGTTTTTATCATTTCAAATTGAATAATTTGGTCCTCACATTTTAAATTTAGTTTTGATTTGGTCACTCCACTTAAGTTAAAGGTTTAAATCAATGATTTTGGAACACTAGTCAATCTGTTGAGGTGTACACATAGAAAAGTTAATAAAAATTTGGACAGAAGAACTAAATTGATATTTGACTTAAGTGTATTTGATCAAATTGTTTAAATTAAAATAATAGGGATCAAAATGAAATGTTGATCAAATTATAAGAGTAAAAAGTGTAATTTACCTAAACTAAAAACTAAGGAGGGTTAAGAATAACTTTGTGTTACCATTTGCAAAAATTATAGAATAGTTTCGGAATACCATATAACTGTATTCTCTCACCAGTAACTATTTATTATGTCCCTCATATTCCTCAATCACTCAACACAGACAATTAATACTCTATATTTTCTACCAATTATACTATCCTAAAATATCACGTGACCGTACTCCCGAACTACCGAATAATCACTTACTATTTGAACCTTTTTACCAGGACTATCTCCTTTCTGTTTTGGACAACTACCAGATAAACTTGAACATGGCTAATCTTTCAGGAATGGGACGTCTGGGAAGATTAATTCATTCATTCGTCAAACTGTACAGCAAGCATATATATATGTATATATATACTCGTATATAAATATACATTATTGTCAAATCGCAAATTGAATTATAAATAATTTTACCAAAACAGTGAATCATTAGTTGTATCAAATCCTAAAATTCACTTTATTTTGCATAATCTATAATTTTGTATATCAATATACATATCAAAATTCACACACAATATTTAAAATGACATAAATTTTAGTACACCTAAATTGTTGATATATATATACATATAAAATAATATATACCAATATAATTGATTAATCTCTTTTTTTATTTTACGAAAACAGATCGCAATAAATGATAGGAAATAGTAGTGAGAATCACAATTGAATCAATTCAACAGCTCAAATTAAATTGTTTAGGTTGAAACTCATATCAATCGTGTGAATCAAATTGTGAATTGTAAGATTCTATAAAAACAACTGTGTACAAAATATTAAGAAGTGGTAACTTGGCACATCTCTTTTTTTCTTTTTTCTTTTTTTGAACTGGGTAAACTTGGCACATCTGATTCTTCTTTTATTCTACTTTTAGGAGGGGGAAAAGAAAAAGAAGAGAAAAAAAAAGAGCCAAAAGCCAAACTGATTAATGGCTGCATCATTGCTGTTTATGTCAAAAGTTTTCCCAAGGAAATTGTAGAGAACCAAATATAGACAATTACAAAATATAATAATCTGTCAGAGTAAGATAAACATAAGAATGAGGCACATTTATTAATTGAATCACGAATTTCACTACATCATTGATCCAATTGGCTTCCAAGAAACTACAGAAAAAGGAAAAGAAAGCCAAAGAAAAACTCTCAAGCAGAATTTTGAAAAGCATTTCTTTTATGAATTAGAGTTCTAAATATTTTGGACTCAATAGAACAATCATGCTCGGTGACAGTGAGGTGAGGTTTTCAATCAAAAGAGAGATTAAAAAGAACTTTTACGCAAATGAGAGGGAGAGATAGATAGAGAAAAAAATACAATGAAGAGAAGAAAGTAGATGGGTGCGAAGCCCTCGAATTGCAGAGTATCACATAGATTATGCAGGCTGCAAATCAACTCCATATTCATATAAACATGTAAATATGGGAACAAATCGATTCAAATTTCAATCAGAAGTGTGGAAAAGTAATCAACTCTTACCTGTAATAACAGAATTGAAACAAAGAGAAAGACCAAAAGACATCACCAATTTCCGGACAGAGAAAAAAAATTGTCTTTCCGATCAATGATGAGAACAAAGCCAAAAAATGAACTCGTAGTAGGCTTGCAGGGACAAATCTTAAATCTGTCCAACAGGAAATATATGAAAACAATTGAAACAAAAGGCGAGTTTTCGACTATTCAAAAACAGCTTCTTCATGCATCTTGTCAATCTTCATACACAAATGTAGCTGCTCGCTTACAAGGTATACTTCACCAGAGAATGAGTGGTGCTTATCTCCAGCAACAAACTTACATGCCTTGTCATTAACATGCGCCAAACTGTAACCAGTCACCATCCTCACCCCTCTCTCCTTCACCAACCATCTCATCCTCGCTGCATCAACCCATAAGCCACCAGCCACGTACATGCTCGACGCAAGCAAATACCCAGCCGAGTTAGATGGCTCCAATTCAAGAATGCGAGAAAAAGCACTGGTACCGAACTCACTGTTCCCATGAGTCCTACAAGCACTCAACAATGCCCCCCACGCACTTGCACCGGGCTTTAAACCTTTATTAGGCATCTTCTCGATCAACTCCATAGCAGTATCAAGCTTTCCATCTCGAGCCAACAAGTCCACCACGCATGAGTTATGTTCTAATCTCAGTTCAACAGCATGATCTTGAACCAACTCTTGGAAAAACAAGAGCCCCTCCTCAATTAACCCCCCATGGCTACAAGCAGATAATACAGATAGTGTTGTTACTGGGTTTGGCCTTAGACTGTGGGCTCTCATTTTGCCAACCAACGCCAAGGCATACTGCAGAAGGCCATTCATGCCATATGCTGCAATCATGGCACTCCAGGACACAACATTTTTCTTGGAAATTTGGTCGAAGGCCCTTTCTGAAGCTTCTATTGCCCCACATTTGGAGTACATATCTAGAATTGCAGTCCCAACTGCGACATCTGCTTCCACGCCTCTGCAAATTGCAATGCCATGAGCTGATTTTGATCTTTTCAGATCAGCTGAAATGGAACAAGCCTCGAGAAGATTTAACACGGTAATCACATTGGGCTTGTTTTGTACTTGGTTCATCTCTTGGAAGACAGCAATGGCTTCATCAGGCATACCACAATGGGTGAACCCTGCAATCATTGTGCTCCACGTGACCGTAGCTCTTCTCTTCATCTGATTGAATAAGTTCCATGCAAGTGTAATGAACGCAAGCCTTAATTACATGAGCAATGCTAGGTATCATGAAAAAATTTTCATGAAAATGATCATGAAATATTTATGACCCTTGAATTACACTTAAAATAAAGCACTACACACTAATCAAGGTAATCCAAGAGTCATAAATCTTTCATGATCATTTTCATGAAAAAATTTTCATGATCCCTAGCTTTTCTCAAAGCGACCTCAGCTTCCTCACTTTGCACATAGGCCCCAATCATCACACTCCAAGAAATCAAATCTCTGCTAGACATTTCATCAAACAGTTTTTGTGCAACCTCCATTTCAATGGCCGCATACATATTCAAAAGAAAGTTTTGAACGGAAGTAATAACCCAAAAACCACTTGTAACCTTCCTTGACAGCACCCTGATCTAGTAAAAAAACAAAAATGATGTGTATACTGCTCTATCAATGCTTCACTTTTTTGTCTTTTTTTGTTTGTTATTATTTAAGGCTAGTTTTTGAGTGTTAAGAAATATGAAACCTTTTTATGTCTCTGTCTCATCTATTTCTTCTTTCTAGAAATACATGCCTCGGAGAAAATTTGGAGAAGAGACTAACTTTACTTATGTGGAGTGCTTGTTGTACACATTTCACCATTTAGCTCATAAGGTTGTAATATCCCACAATCCTACTCTCCCTGCGTATTTCACACATGTCTTTCCTGTTCAATGCTTTATTGCTATTTATCATTGTACAGGCTCCAAATGCCACTAATAGTTTATGTGGTTACAAGATAGTGACCGGCCAACCATCTGATAGGCTTGGGGGAAGACTTCTCAGAGTATTACAAAGATTTCACTGAGAGCTGATTTGTTTGTTTAAGCTCTTTATTTTTTGGGTGGGTAAATTAAGCTCTTTATTATCTTTATGTTTTTAGATGTATTTTCTTATGTGAATCAGGGACTCTATGCTAACCTTGTTTGTGTCATAGACTGTTGATGGATTATGGACGAATATAACAAGAAAAAAGAACTAGGAATAATTTCTAGTTTAGTCCTTGTTAATAAATATTAAATAAATGCCTTGCAGTTCTTTAACCCATTTATAGAGAAATGGCTTAAACAAAATGATATTAACACATGTAACAGAGCAAAAATATGTCCCACTCAAATGGAGTTGGCTGCGTGAATCATTTTTTTGCCATTCTTTTTTGTTCACGGCTATATTATGCTTAGTTAAATCTAATAAATTCATCTCTCTTTTTACTACCGCATCTTATGTCAATTTAGGTCTTTCCTTCCTGCTAACATTTCATTTATGGTGATCATATCACTCTTCCTTATTGTTGCATCTATAGATCTTGGTTGTACATGACCAAACCATCTACTCTTAGATTTTAACCCTCCTGCCTGAAACATGCTTCTAGATAATCACATCATCATCTTGATCTGACGCTTCTATTAAGTCATCATTTGACTCCATCACGTGTCATCATATGGAATTTCATAGTTGGTTGAGTTGTTTAGATTCGTTACTGCCCCAGATGGGAGGTGAAACACTTTTGCTAGTCAGCTTGCACTCGTGCAGGAACAGTTGGTAATTTAAGAAAATATGCTCCAAAGTCAATTGTCACTGTGGAATGTCTACATCCATACATATTTTTCTAGTTTGAAAACTGCATATTCTACAATTTTTGAGATAGAAAATACCATCCACTTCATCCTCATCACAAATAAGTTGTTATATACTGATATTTGTCAAAGAACAAATATATTGTGGAAGACATGTAACAAACCAGTCTTAATTGGTTTGCAAGAAGAGGGTGGACACATGTAGCACATGTTTTGCATTTGTAATGCTTTGCATAGCTCAATCTCCAATATTTTGAATGTTCGGAACTGGTCCTTTCATAGTTCTTTATACTTGTCAATAGCCTGGTGTTTTTATATTCATACTAGTCAAAGAATATTCTTCAACTGGTGTACAAGGTTCAGAATTTCAAGGACAACTGAAAGGACTGGTGGTGTCTTTCATGCTCATGTTACTGTCTTCTTCATTGCACTCAAATAGAAGACCTATGTCATTGCAACTTCAAAAACTGCTTTATTGATTTCAGTACAGACAAATTTGTTGAGATTGCAAGCTGAATCCACCAGTCAGATAAATTTTGTAACTGGTGTCTTGGGGCAGTGGTAATATGGAATCTATTGTGGAGCGGATGCCAGGGTTCGAATCCCATTGACTATCCAAAAAAAGATATCTACAG
This sequence comes from Camellia granthamiana, assembly GCA_036172215.1. Lineage (NCBI taxonomy): Eukaryota > Viridiplantae > Streptophyta > Magnoliopsida > Ericales > Theaceae > Camellia > Camellia granthamiana. The sequence continues at coordinate 62,208,041 of CM069909.1, forward strand.
TAACGTGATCCTGGAATTTAGGCACATGTTTAAGGTGGACCATACTAGGATGGTAGAGCCGTTTGGAGTTTTTATATTGGACTGCTGGTTTGCCAAAAACAAATTGTCAGTGGAATTGGAGAGGAAGCAATGCCACAATAATGCTCCAGAGGGAAAACCAACGGGGAGGGTGAACCCAAAATTTGGAACATCTTTCAAAGTTCTATATTAAGTTTTTCTACTCATTAGTGATTATTCAGCATGGTAACCTTGCACATTATTAACTGCATGCTCTCAGCACTCATAAATATTGGTGGTGATGGCTTTTGTTCTAAAAGTTGTGGATGCCAAACTGTGCGACGGTGCTTGCTAATTCCCTCAACTAAGCAAAGCCTTTCTATTTGGCCTACTTGGGGTTGGTTGATTGGGATCCTATCTTTCCTTTCAGGTCTATTGCGTGGTAATCAAAGTGTGATGTTCTTTTTTCTTCTCCTTTGTTGTCATGACCCGAACCCGCCCCCGTGGGTTAAGGACATAACCGGCCAGTAATCAAGAGATTACCTGTGGCCTCAAACCAAACCAGACGTATTTCAACAGGGTTAACGGGGGCCAAACGGAAGCAATTTTAAAACTTTGTCCATAGAGCCGTACTTATGCACATCATAACATTCCATACATACAGATGTTAATAACCCACAACAGAAAGTATAGTAACATAGAGTTCTATACAGACAAGATCATCCAAATCTAAGTCAGCCAAAACAAAGCTATATACAGACGTACACCAAAGTCCTCGCCAACATGACACAATAACATAGAATGGCAGAAGGGCGAAGACGTGTCTCGTGCGTGAGACGCAAGGGCTGACTCTTCAAAACCTTAGTTGCTCCATACAAAATTCACTAGGGTTGGGTTTGGACTTCTCTTGGCTCACCTACAAACACACGAATGAGCATGAGTGATAGCCCAGTGAATAATATTAAATAAAAGAGTTATACAAACCGTATATAGAATCACATGCTTCCAATGGCCTTGGGCCCAATTCATATTTCTATTTAACATACATATATATATACACAATTTAAGTCAAGTGACTGTGGTTCCAAACATACTGGCCTTTGGCCCATTTATCTTTCATTCCTGTCAAACTGGCCTCTGGCCCATTCATGCGTGTCAAACTGGCCTCTGGCCCATTCATGCGTGTCAAACTTTCATTTGTGTCAAAACGGCCTTTGGCCCAATCATTTATGTCAATCGGCCTTCGGCCTAATCATTCTTTCATATCAAACTGGCCTTTTAAGCCTTTCAAACTTTCATATCAGACTAGCCTTTTAGGCCTTTCAAACTTTCACATCAAACTGGCCTTTTAGACCTTTCAAACTTTCACATCAAACTGGCCTTTTAGACCTTTCAAACTTTCATATCAAACTGGCCTTTTAGGCCTTTTAAACTTTCATATCAAACTTTGTCCACTATTCAAACTAACGAACTTTACAAAACTTACATAGAAGTACGCAATTGGACAACAACATATTTCAGATATTACTCACAGTGATCGGTTGGTTGGTCTGCCCTAGAGCTCAACCCTACACAATCCATGAACACAAAAGGGTCAACAACCATTCAATCCATTCCCAAATTCACATTTTCCTCTTTAGGCTTTATTCTTATCTCTTTAACTCAATTACAATGCTCAATGCATGCCTAAGAGTACTTAGAAGTGAAAGAGAACAGAAAACAAAACACGGAATGCATTTTCAAAATTTCAGAAAATAGGGTCCCCTTTCGAGCGTGGACTTCTCCGCTCGAGCGGACCCTTGAGGCCTGCAAAAGTACTGGATAGGTGAAATTTACGCTCGAGCGTTCATTCTGGCGTTCGAGCAAAAGGCCTCTCTACATGGCTCCCCGCTCGAGCGTGAACCTCCCCGCTCGAGCGGACACCATGTCTGCAAAAAGTACTGGATGTGTCATTTCTACGCTCAAGCTTAAACTTGGACGCTCGAGCGGAAGTTCATCAAACATAGCTCCCCGCTCGAGCGTGAACTTCCCCGCTCAAGCGGACATCAAGGTCTGTAAAAAATACTGGGAGCACGAAATTCACGCTCGAGCGGCGGTATCCCCGCTCGAGCAGCATCAAATTTCTAGGTTTTCCCAGATTGTGTTCTTGAGCTCAAATTTGACATTTCAACCACATTTCTTGCATATTATGGCTCCAATTTCATATATACTTGTACTAACATGATATAAACACCAAAACACATCATCATGGAGCTCAATTTCTTGTATTACTTACATGCATGTCTCAAATTAATCCAAATTCATCACCAACACATCAAATTCAACATGCAAAGCTTACACTTTCATGATCTCTTCTTGCATGTGAGAAATACACATTATTTACAACTCATTTGGTGAAGAAATGGTCATACACATGGATTTCAATCAAACTTCAACATAGATTACACAAATTAGGCTCGACATGGAAATCCATAGCAACTCTCTACATGCATGTGTTATGTGACTTCAAATTCAACAAAAATCAACTCAATTTCCTTATAATCAAACTAATTCATGTTCTTGGCCATTGATCAAACTTGAATTTACAAATTCCAAACAAAATCCATGAGATACTCACGTAGGAGCCTTGATTCTCACAATCTATAACAAATTCTTGGGAAATCTTCAAGGTTTCCAAGCTTTGAGCCAAAATTGCACAATTTCTCTCCCTTTCTCTCACTATGGCCGGCCCTCTCTCTCTCACAATTGTATATCTCAGATTTTTGAGTTCAAAAGAGTTAAAGGAGAGTGTAGTGCCTTCATACAACAAGCCCCACTAACATTTATTTAATAATAATAAATAATTGGGCACTAATTCATCAGTTTAATCAATTTAATCTGGTCTGAATCAATTTTTCAATTAAACTTCACCGTAGGCTCTAAAAATTATGCCAATCACAATGACGTAATCAATTTCGGGTTCTATGGCCGATAAGGCCTTCAATTTAATTTCCAAAACAGATAATTAAACAGATATTCCTACGGTGAACAGATAGAAATTCAAAACCACATATTTTCACATAATGGCACACAAAATCATATTAGACATATAATCATACTCATATTAAGGACCAATTAACAAATTACGGAACAGGGATATCACATTTGTTATCCAGCAGTCCATTGTTTTTGTGGCACCTTAAACATGGTGTTTACATTTTCTACATCCATGTTTCACTTCTTCCCTTTGCTGGATATCTTTTCCCTCTCACCCCACCTTGGGATCTATCACTGATAGAACTCCTGTTACTATTCTTCTTCCCCAGTTATTTATATCAGATGCAATATAGTAGATCTTTCATTCAAATATCTCACAATCTTTTAAAGGACAAACATTGATTGATGGGTCTTCTAGCATGAGGAATGAGACTTTGGCGAAGTAATGAGTGCAAGAATTTTTTGGCGCGTTAATGATACCCTTTGGTTGTGACCAGCTAGGGATAATGATGAGGTTTATTTAGCAAGGTTTCAGGTGACTGTTAAGCTAGGGGTGAGTTTGGGAAAAACACAGCCCAATTGGGATTGATTTGGTATCAGTTTCACTTTCAGTTTCCCGCCAAAAGCCTGTCCCAATATATTAACTTTTATCCTTTGCTGCCTAAATTTGATAGTTTAAGGGATTAGAGGTGGTTTTTTATCTAATTCCTTTGCTGCTTGTATCTTTGCTAGCTGGTGAGTTGCCTTGCTAATCACTATTAGATTCCTTAGCTGGATTTCTGGACTCCGTAATCTCTCATGGTGGTTTTCATTGGCAAAAGGGGTCATTGCCAATTGAGGAGAAACCTGCACTTAACCATGATCGACATTGGAATATCATCAATCATCATGATCTCTTTACTCTGCATGATTGAAGACTCATCTGTGATCATGGTTGACAGCATTTTGTCAATATTTATTTTTGGAAATTAGTCGTAAAGCCATTTGTTTGGTATATTCAATGGGAGAGGAAAGAAGGAAAAAGAATTAAGTATCATTCTGTCCAAGCGGAACCATCTCTATCTTGTTGGGTTTTCTATAATCAGTTGGCATCAAGATGGGGCTGTGTCCTGTTTCCTCCTTGCACATTTACCGTCTCTACTAGCCAATGCATGGAGTGATGGATGAATGGGACTGTGAGATCTAACAAACAGTACGTTCAACATTATTTTATTATCCTTAAGAACAAGCACATGTTTCTATCCAACTTATGCAGCAGATAGTATCAAATTGACTTGCAGTGTCCTATTATTTGATGTAGAATGCGGTTGAAAAGTGTTCTCTATTTCTAATGAGGCATCTAGGATCTGGTTTTTTTTCTACATTTTACTCATAGTTGCAACCATCCATTTTCCAATATTTTTTTTTTAGTTTTGATTTGTAGCCAGGAGAATTTAGTTGAAATTTATTCTTGGTTGATGAGACAGGTTAAGTAGCGTTGAAGAGCTAGCCAGGGCTACCATCAAGAAGCTAACTCAGGGTATGGCTGAGCACAACAAAGCAATGGCTTCCGCTAAATCTGATGAAGCAAAGGTTAGCGTTGTGAGTTTATCTTGGAGAGCTTTCTTTAATCTTCTGTCAATCTTTGGGCTTTACGTTGAATTTAACTGACAAAGATGATTTGCATAATTTGCAGAAAGCTCAAAAGCAGGATACTACCACTGGACTGCGAACCTGCAATAATATTTTGGCAATGTCACAGGTCTGAAATTGATTATTATTATTATTATTGTTATTGTTATTGTTTGTAAATACTTGTTCATCGAACAGAATGGCTAAAAAGATTCATGTAGTCAACCTCACACCGGCCCCAATTAAGTGGGACACAATGCTTGGTATGTAAATACGAGTTCATGCACTCAGGACTGAATAATTTTCTTCCTTTGTTTGATAACTCAGCTGCTACATGCAAAATCACCTTCATTCATTGGCGATAAGAGAATCAACCTTTCCTGGAAAGAAGTAGCAAAAGCTTTGGCACCATCAACCACTACTGGTGCTGGGTATGTTGAAAACCTCTCATATAAAACGCCCCTTTTTGTGGATATGTGAGTTCCGCATTACACTTATATCTGCTGCAAGATTTTCAGCTAATTGGCTGGAGCTTGTTGGGAATGGGGATCCATCTTTTATTGGAGTAATGGTAGCTTGCACCCTATAATCTTATTAAAGTTGCATTTTGTCCCTTGTAAAATTAAAAGGTTTCGCTTTAGACCTTATAATTTTGTAAAAGTTACACTTTGCACTCTTAATTTTTTATTTTTTATTTTTTTTTTTTTAAAAAAAATTGGGGAATATAGTAAAAGCTAGGGGTGCAAAGTGCAACTTCCATAAAAAAAACTATAGGATGCAAAGTGCACCTATTTATTTATTTAGTTGTTGGATTGTTGTATGATATTACAATGAGGCCAAATGAATTACAATATAATCAAGGTCAAATACAATACATAATTAATACAAAAAACTCTCAAAAGTGGGAGAGAGAAATCCCAAACAAATGCATGGGGAATAAGACCCACACGCAAGTGGAAAGTTTTGAACCACTGACCTCCTAGTGAGGTGCGAAGGTGCACCATTTTATTTTATAGGGTGCAGAGTGCAACTTCTAATTTTACGAAGGGCATGGAGAATCTTTCACAAAAACTAATAGTCGGTAGCAAAGTGTCATTAGCCCTTATTCTTATTTGAGTTTTATAGTTGTATCGGCTTTCCTTTTGTCATTTTATTATTGTTATTATTCTTCATGTTTATTGATTTTTCTGCAGAGTGAAACGTCCTGCAAGTGCCACTAATGTCATGAACAACAATGCATCAAAAAACAGTCGCGGTGGTGGTGGTGGTTTGCCGAACCAACTTGTTGACAGGGCATTTCAAGGTCTATCGTATGGACGAGGAAGAAGTGGTGCGAGGGGTAGAGGCAGGGGTTGGGGTGGACGAGGGAGAGGAAGGAGCTACCAGTAAGCTTTGGTTAAAATCCATGGTAACACAAGGTTGAATTTTGTACCAAGTTATTATTAACCAGATGAATATGAGCACATAATCGTGGAATGTATTATTATTATTATTATTATTATTATTATTATTATTATTATTATCTACTGTAACAAATTTTGAAAATTGTAGCAGATGAGGTTTGGGATTTTGCATTGAAATTCTGTTTTCAACCTACAAAAACTTTGCTAATTCTCCTATTTGGTTTGTGTAAACTCGAGCTTCATCTGATTGTTCTATAGCCTGAAGGTTTGATGCTGAGTGATTTTTCAATTCGATTTGGTGAATTGAAGCAATTCTGTTGGAAGTTCACTCTTAAGAAAGAAAGAAAGAAAACTTCCAAATTTTATATATATATATATATATATTTTTGGAGTAAAATTCTCAGGTTGGTATTGCATTATAAAAAGATGGGGGTGTTATTATGTGCATGCCTAAGAGGATGCACACAAAATTTTATAACATAAATCATAAAATGATTTAATTTTTCACCAAAAAGAAGTATTTAACTTTTTATTCATCAAAAAAATTACAACTTAAATAACTTTAATATTGTCTTTTAAACTATAACTTTAGTTTGCAGAATAAAGTATTTTACCCCCAAAAAAAAAAAAAAAAACACTAAAATTTGGTTTAGCCCTAGCTGGTAATTCCCTGAAAAGAAAATTTGTGTCGGTTCATTGTATCAATGTTGATTTCCATTTCTTATTGATATTACTCCTGTTCACAATAATGGTGTGCATTGGAGTTGTTCATAATGACTTTCTCTGAAAAATAAATTAATTATAGTTAGTGTTATAATTTTGACATAATTACACTCTCAATAAATTTTCTATAAATTTTGATCAATATAGTCATTTGCTTGTCAAACTGATGAAAAATGATATTGCTATCAGTTAAATGCTTATTTAACTCTTTATCATACTTGTGTTCAAACATTGTATGCATCCTAACACTCATATTCCATGTCCAAATAATACACACTGGCAGTGGAATGAGAGTAATTAAGTCATTGATTAGGTAAATGGAGTGTAATTATGTCATTTGACATCAATACATATTTAAATACAAAAAATATTTAAGGGATAATATAATAATTTTATTTGTTCCGTTAAAACTGTTAAATGTTATCGTTACAGTAAGGATGGCAATATAATTTTCTCAAAACTGTGAATCATAATTTTTTCATTACTCAAGAAATCTCATTGTACTTCACTCAATTTTTGAAAATCACAAGCAATAACTTCAAACTATATCTCTGAAACATTTGTTAGTACAACAAAAGTCTTAATACTACAATGTATATGAGACAATTGATCCTTAATTATATAATTTCACAATCTTCAAATTTTCTTACCAACACATAAGATCAGCCTATTCTTACAGGAATTTCAATTTCAAGTGATCGCAAGACCTCACAATTTTCTGGAATTTCCGAGGGACTCACCAACTCCCACTTCCTAGAGCTCCACACATCCCGTGTGCCATCAATGGTTGGAGCTCTCCCCGGAGTTCTAGTTCCTCCATTATGGAAGTATCGCGCAAAGCTAAACATCTTTCTCCACATACTCCTAATGCTTGGAGTAGTAGTGTTGCATTGGCTTTCTTGAACGTGATTCCGATAATTCTTTAGTATGTGAATTAGGAAAAACATAAAACATATGGTGGAAGTGATGCCGGAGATGAGGTATAGACCCCAGAAGCTTTGGAGGTTCAAGCTATCTGCTTTTGTGGCAGAATCAACATTTGAACAATTATTGGAGGACACCTTAGACCACTTTTCTCGTATTTTTTTTAGATCGCCATTCTCTGATATGGTTAGAATGGCTTTGGACACATCAATGGCTATAGGAGAGCCTTTTTGGAATGCCTGCATGAATTCCAAGGATCAAAATTCTGATTCAATATATTGTTTTTGAAAGCAAAGAAAGAGAAATATTTCAAAAAAGTTTTAGCCATTTGGGTGGAAATAAATTGAATTTTTGTTCTTTGGTCATTGCAATAGTATTCTCTTTCAAATCAAAGAAACTCTACATAGGCATCATAGGGACCAGAGTTTTTCCTGCAACTTGTTTATCTTTAATACAAATTTTATAATATGATGAATTGCATTCGGGTAAATTATACTAATAGTCTTTGAATTTGAGTAAAATTTCACTTTGGTCCATATAGCTTTAATTTTATTAATTTAAACCTCACACTTTTGATTTCATTTCACTGTGATCCCTCTAACATTTCATATAGAAAAACAACACGTCCAAAACTAGAGGGATTACAGTGAAATTCAAAAGAAACTATAAGGACTACCAATATAAATTATTAATTTTTCTTTCTTGTACAAGAATTGCTAAAATTCTCGCATGAGTTGCATATGGTGTTTTTCCATCTAAAATACTGACAGTAACTAACAGATGGACCACATTGATATGTAACCGGTAGTGTGAAGGAAATTGAGAAAGTTCACTCAAACTAGAGGAACCAACAGTGTAATTTATACTATGCACCCTTGTACTTTGAACTCAGTCTTGCCTTGCCTCCAGACCTTTTTAATTGTCTTAGTCAATTTCTTAGATTTCGAGTCAAGTTACAATCATCATTTTGAAAAAGTGCAAGGGTGTTAAGTGTAATTAATATTGTAACACGGCTATTCTCTGTTAGTTTTTGAAATGACATTACACAAACGGACCAATTGTAACTTGCCTTGAAATTTGGAAGGTTAACTAAGATAATTAAAAAGTCGGGGAGTAAAATGCGACTGAATGTAAAACGGAAGGGTGTTAAAGTGAATTTTACCCATTACCCATTTCATTTCCATGGCATTCAAAAGTGTGAAGAAGAGTTGCAGTGAATACTCACAAAACCCCAGCCTCCAAATTCATAGGTTGGCCCAGAGACAGTATATTTGTTGCAATTTTCTCTGAGGAAAATCTTCTCATAAGGGGGTTCAAGAAAAGCTGCTGTGATATTGCCACTCTCAAACTCTCCTGGGTAATTGTATTGGGAACCAACTGGCTTGATGTTATTCTCTTTGAATCCAAGAACAGTAACCAAGTAATGCTTTACAAATGAATCACCATCACAACCTACTATAGCATTGGTCCTCCTTAGAAACTCAATGTCAGTCACTGTTGGCTGTAGCCTAGGAACTGTGAGCATTGATGTGAGACTGGCTGTGTAGCTTGAAGTCACCACAAACACAACAAAAAGCCACATCGCCACCACCACTTTTGTGTAATTGCTATAAATCTTCTCTCCTGTGTAATTCCACACACACACGCACCAAAAAAAAAGTGAGGGAGAGAGAGTGAATTTATGAGTTGTTTTCTTCATTAAAAGAAAAGGGAAAGATTTTGAATGTGGATCTAATTTTAACTTAGGACGTTATTTGATAACGTTTGCAGTTTATTACTTTTTTATTTACAGAGAATTTAAACATGTTTATATTTGTTTTTGGTAAAACGAAAACAAAAACAAAAACATGTTTTCAAACTCTGTTTTTGTTGAGTTTCCAAATTTTATTTTTGGAAAAAAATCAAAAACTAGTTTGGTGTAAAAAAATAAGAGAAACACTCATTGTTTCACATGGTGTAAATAATCAAAATATCTTTTTTGTTTCGTAGTATTTATTAGGGTAAATCACATTGTTAGTCCCTACAATTTGTTTCTTATAACAATTTAGTCCCTATATTTTTACCTAGTTCAATTTTGATTTTTAATTTTAGATTTTGTGTCAATTTGGTGCAATTGATGATGTCGTTAATGTTTTTGATGAAAAAAAAATTATTACTAAATTGGTTAAAATTAACTCACTGAGTTTAACATGTTTATAATTTTGCCTTGAAAAGTATGATATATGTCACTTATGTACATATTTTTCATTAAAAAATGTTAGCAATTGTAAGTAATTGGACTAAATTGAAATAAAGTCATAAATTCATGGTTAAAATTGAGCCAATTGAAATTATAAAGATTAAAATGACATAAAGATCCAAATATAGGAACTATCAGCGTAATTTACCCTATTTATTAATTTTGAAAATTGTTTCGATTATCTATAAACCGCAAACAATTTTTTTTTTTTTTTAGTTTTTAAATTTTTTTATAAATAAATATAAACATAAACATTATGTACTAAACCAACATATTTGTTTTGAAATTTTATGATGCTTACTATGGGCAAAGAAAAGAGTAGAGAAAGTGAACCACAAAGTAGTGCTGAGTTGACTCTTCCAAGGGCCTCTAAATTCAGGATTGGATTGATGTTCCAAGAACCAAACAACAAACATTGTGTAAATCATTAAGAGAGCAGTCACAATCCACATCTCTATAGTGAATGGTTTTATGAACATCCAAGTCTTGGCCTCTTCAATTTTCACTGGAACTATCATTGTCAGTCCGGACGAAAGGAACGGCTGAGTGAAATCCACGTTTTCAAATCTATCGGCTAGTATTGTTATATCACCAACTATAGCATCGTAAGTCTTCCATCCAATTTGATACACATAAGAAAAGAAACCAAAATTGTCACTCTACCAAATAATTATTGAAGGATAAAAACAAAACAAAACAAAGGCTAATAATATTTCATCGAAAATTACACTGAATTATTTTTTAATAAGATTAAATTGATCGAAACTAATATAGATGATGCGAAAACACAAACATAAATAGTGTAAACTATACATTTTGTGTAAAAGAGATGACAATATATATATTTTTTTTAATCCATATAACTAAGAAATTATTGATAAAAATGAAACTAAGTGTTATATGAATTAAAATATTAAGAAAACTCAATGCTGTGGGGCTTACAGTATTTGCTCCAAACCTCAAGGAAGGTCAGTGTAATTTATCCAAAATAATATATACTAAACAGTAGCAGCTCAAAATTTTAAGGAGTATCAAATTAAACATTAAAATAAGAACGTATCTAATTATGCTTTTAAAAAGTTGGAACATTCAATAATAAGAATTTTCTTGTAGGCATTAACCAACACAATCTAAATGGCCTAAAGATTATGCCATCTTTGATACCAAAAAAACTGCCCAAAACTTGAATACAGGGCGTAGATTTGTAGTGGCTGACTTAGGAATTTTGATGAATGGGGGGAGGGGGGGCAAAGGTAAAATTATTTAAAATTCAAGGGGCTAAAATGCTAATTTCTTAATTAAATACCTAAAATAGTAAGGGTTAGTAGCCTTTTTTTTTATAAAAAAATTCAGAGCGGCCAAAATGTTACTTTCTTGTATAAATATCTAAAATAGTATAAAGTTAAATGACATTTTTTGGAGTTTGAGAAGAATCCAATTCATATATTTAAATGTTAGACATAATTCTAATATATATATATATTTGGTTACGTATCATTGGTGATATTCATTAGTCACTTTCGTGGATTAGTAAGACAAAATATTTTAAGACAAGTCGTAGAAGGTGAGAAAAGAGTTCGGTGAGTTTGTAAGAAACTCCTACTTACTTCTATAATGGGCCAAAAACATTTTCAATGCACAAATATTGACTTGAAAGCTTTGCAAATTAGTTTTGGTATATATTTTTTTTTTATCAGGAAAAAATGGGAATTTATTATAGTTAATTTGGATTTGTTTTGTTTCGTCGATTAAAATTACAATACAAATGGTACCGACCCGATTGACATATACAAGTAGGAGAAATATTGAATTCGAATGTAACCTAATCCTTGGGTCTTTGGTAAAACTACAATGTGAGGTTACTCTATTTTAAGATTGGTTACGAGTTAATCAAGTATTTAAAATTTGTCAAGTTGTCATATATGGATTGGATCGACTCGTAATCATTCTTAAAATAAAGTGAGATTGACCTAAGCCTTTGATTTGAAACCTGACTCGTTGGGCTAGCTAGCAAACTTATCAAAAATTATGAACAAAAAATGGAAAAAAAAAATTTTTAAATAAAACTTAAATCTTGGCCCATTAACCTGTCCATTGGCCTGGTCCGTAAGCCTGTCTGGGCCAAGCCCACCCAGAAAGCTTAGGCCTAAGGTTTTGGCCCATGGCTCGGACTGACTAAAGCTAGCCAAAAAAAGCCGATTGGGATCAACGCACTGGGCCAGAGCTTGGGCCTAAGGTTTTGATCCGTGACTTGGCCTAGCAAAAGCCAACCAAAAAAATACCCATTGGGCTCAGTGTACAATCGAGCTTGGGCTCTACTTTCACGAGTTGGCTTGACTCGATACTAACACTTAATGCAAATAATATCATATGATACTGTTAAACTACTTAATAATATTGAATAAAAAATAGAGTTAGTAGTTACCTTGTTGCCGACGCAGAAAACTAAATCATCGTACGACCCGTGGAAGGGCTCAAATTTGTAGGGTAGGTCATAACCCAAAACTTCTACAACCTTTTCAAAAACTTCAATGCAAAGCCCCAAATAACTCTTATCACCATTTGAATTCTCAACCACCTTCACAAACATCTCAAAAGCAGTCTCAGCTGGAACTCCAATCTTCAACTTCTTTACTTCACTGGGCATTGCCCATCCTTTTGGAACAGTTTTCACTAGCTTTCCTGGCCAATACACTGAATCAACAGCCCACAATTTCATGCTATCACTACCATTAACACCAACAACACTCTCTGAGAATCCAAACTTGGATGACCAAAAACAGACCTCATTATAACTTTTTCCTATGACATTTATGATTTTGAAAATGGGAAATTGTTGCGATAGCTCCCCACCATCGAAACGGATATCTCCACTCAACCCTTTGAAATCGCTCGATAAAATGTTTTCAAGAAGCATTTTTTGAGTCCTATTATTAGTGGTACGTAGTTTTTGCACAGCTCGTATAATAGTGTCAATACTGTCATACGCTCGTATAGCATGAATTCCAGGCTCAGAATTATCTTCCTCGCGATACTCTGACCTAATTTTTTTTTGAAAATGTTGTTTAAAATTTTGAAAAAGTTGATTGCTTTCGGGATAATATGCTTGAATTCCTAGAGCACCTTGCATATCGGAGATAACAAAAGAGTTAACAGAATCCAAAAGACTCGAAATTGCATCTGTTATTATCCACACTGAGTCTCTCCCCACCAACCCTAATTGCTTAGCTTCTCTGAATAAATGAATAGCCAAAGGTAATGATGACTGAAGAACGATAAAAACCCTAGATTGTTGTTTATGCAACAAACTCGCAAATTCTTTACCAACAAACCCTTGTGGATCAGAAAGAGAAGAAAATGGCGGGAAAACTAAGCGGTGCTCAATCTCTGTGCCAATGCTATGAAGTGATTCGGATAACAAAGCTAGCCCACTAGAATCGCTACCATAGGTATCGTCTTCGTATATCGCTATTACTTTTTTCCATTTGTAGGATTGAAGAATGGATGTAATGCAATTCACTTGTTGGGAGCCATTGGTGGCTATTTGTACTAAGAAAGGCCAATGAAGGGCGGTCGATGGCGGTGAAATGGTGGCCGCTGATGCAAGTGAAAGGATTGGGACTTGTTCTCGGTTGCCAATGGATGCAACTAGAGCTGCCTCATGCCATGTCTCCATCCCAACAATCACTTGTACTTCTTCTTCTTTAATCAGCTTCTCAGCTGCCAAAAAAAAATGAAAAATTTACAATTAATTCTACTTTTTTAAATAAAAACAAGAAAAATTATATTCATACATTCATACGAAAAACTCCACAATAATTATGTGACAATGTTATTCTTGTAAATAAATTTATCTTCACAAGTGTTTTGTTTTAAAGTAAAAAATTCATAATGAGCCACATCATTCTATATGAAATTTTGCATAAATTTTTATTTATATATCATTACTCTAAAAATAATATACCAAACAATTTTGCTATTTATTTATTTCTTTTTAAATGAGAAATAGTGTCCATATGAAACTATAGAATATATCTTACGAGTTGTAGAATATATCATGTTGATTCTTATGTTAATGCATAAACACTTAGTAATGTTATAAAAAATAGATCTTTAATTTATGTGATAATTGTATTTGTGAATGTTTTTCTTTTTACAAAGAATTAGTGTTTATCGGTGATAAGTCCACTTTTTATGGGACATCCCATGAGATCCAATGATTGATATTTTTAGTGATAATGATATTATTAATGAAATTATTTTTCAAAAATGATAAATTAATGTTTTAAAGGGATTTTTTTTACCCTACTATCACCAAACCACCATTGATCGGTAATCGGAAAAATGACTGAAAAAGTCGCTGAATTTGGCCAGGTGCAATGATAACTAGTGATGGTGGTAGTGGTGATATAGGCAGATTAAATAGACAAATAGGTAACATGTAGATAAATAAGGGATGATATGTGGACAAATAGACAAATAGATATGGATGATATGGTTTTTCAAATTATTTTGTCTTTTTAACCCCCAAAAGAATAGAGCTTGAGACTATTGTCACAAAAAAATTTAAAATTAAAGTTATGACTCGAGTCCCCGTTAAATTATTATATGTTTATTTTTTTTATATCCTCCCTCCAATTTGTTGGTTCCTTTTGGGGATTCCCAACTATTTAAGGCGATATGCAATTCTTACACTTAAATTTAAATTCCAAAATATTTTTGTACTAATGTTCCAATCTTTTCAAATTTTTAATATATTTACAATTACTCAAAAGGGATAGTTTTGGAAAATCAAAGGCTCCATTTAGTTTAGTTTAGTTTTGAAATTAATTTTGAAAAATAAATTTTTAAAAAGAGTTTTGAAAATTGAAAATTTATTTTGGATATGAGTTTTGAAAATAATTTTGGGATGATTTGTAGTTTTTTTTTTTTTTTTTTTTTTGTTATAGTTGAATAGATGGATATGAGAGAAAATTTGATTGATTGAACCGTATAATGTTAGAGAATGAGAGAGGAGAGAGGAGACAGAAAAAGTGATTGATTAATGTATAAAAAAAAAGAGTGAGAGAGGAGAGAAAAAAAAATAATTTTCAAAAATGATAAACCAAACATGTTTTTTGATTTTTCAATTCAAAAGTTAATTTAAAAATTAAACTAAATGGAGTCAAATATTGTTTACTTTGACTTTTTAAATAGGACTATAATTTTGAAATATCTCAAAATGAAATAATAAATCAACAAAATGAGACGAATGGAGTATATAAAATTAACGTATAGAATGGGATGACTTATTATAATCGTCATTTTTAACCAAAGACCATAACTTTTGCCTCATTATTTTTTTTTTAAATGTTGCATGCATTTTTTTTTTTTTTACAGTTTTATATCACCGCTAGCTACACGATTAGTTATGATTATTTTTATTTTATTTTTTGAAAATAATCATTAAATGAAATAGTAAAGGAAACTTTTATCATATATCTTGTTGATATAAAAAAAGTAGGATAAATTGCACCGACCCTTTAGGTTTAGAAAAAGTATAATAAGCCTTATAAATTTGATATAATTATATTGATTTCTTTTTTGATAAGACTAAACCGATCGAAACTAATATTGAAGATGTATAGTAGACACATAAAATTTAAAATTAAAAAAAAAAAAAAAGAAAGAAAAAAAAAAGAAGGTAAAATATATATATATATATTAAAATAAAAGAGATAATAATGCTATATGTCCATCCATATAACTAAGAAATTATTGATAAAAATGAAACTATTATATAAACTAAAACCTTAATGCTGTGTTTAATTGGGGGATTTGGGAAGAAATTTGGAAAGGGAAAGGAAAAAGGTATGTAAAACTAGATGAAATATAGTCATGTTTTATTCACATTTCACTTACCTTTTCCATTTCCTTTTCCAAATCCTTCCCCAAATCCCCCAACCAAACACAGTATAAGAGAAGTTAGTGTAATATTATATAAATAGAGTTGTTGTATATAAAACAAGGTGTCTATTCATATTTGTTCATTTAAAATCAAAACGTCTATCACTTGGAATCATAATTTCAAAAAAATAACAATAAGAAATTTGTATAAAAATTCTATTTGTATAATTATTTGAAAAAAAAAAAAAAAAAACATTACCAGCATAAACTGCTTGGAGGGGGTCTCTGCCAGGGTCTTTGAAATGGAGGACTAGCTTTTGCATGTTTGAAGTGTTGCTGTTGAAGTTCTGAGCTGCTATTTCCATCCCTATTTTTTGTTCTTTGCCAATACGGGAATTCGCATCGATGATCACTCCGATATTTGTAGTTTTTGAATCGTTAGATTGAGCTTCTGTGAAGGATCCATGGGACAGAAAAATAAACAGGAAGGAGAAGATCTGTGTGAGGAAGAAAGTGGTGAATTTTGAAGACATTCTTGGCTTCAACATGGTAACAACAAGTCTTATTCATATCGTTACGAAAATACTTATCGAGTGTTTATATATTGGTGGCAAGAGCACATGTGATACGTGTAAATTAAGAAAAGAAGATAAATAGTTGAAATTTTGACAAAATCTTAATTAATTTTTTCGCAATTCTGTTCAAAAAATAAAAATAAAAAATCTGTTTTTTCACACAATTTTAAAGTGTTGTAGGTATTTTGGGAAACTTTTAAGGCTTCGTTTGGGAAGCCAAAAGCCAGGCTTTTTTTGGCCATTTTAACTACAAAAAACAAAATAAATTTTTTAGCCCAATAAAACAAAACATCACATCTAACCCATAATCATTATATTCTTTCTCTCCCAAAAAAAGTCAAAAAAATCAAAAAAGCCAAAAGTCCTTCCCAAATCAGGCTTTTTAGCCCCAGGCTAAAATAGCCAAAAAAGCTAAAAAATCAAAAAATCAACCCACTTTCCAAACAAACCCTAAGTGATATTCTAATGTTGATTTTATATAAGAGTAATACTATAAATTCAAAAAAAAATTCACTCAAAAATTATTTAAAAATATCAATGTGTAGTTCAGATTTATTCTATACATACACTTTATAACACACTTTCAACCTCCACTATGCCCTACATTCTTGAACTAAATCTAGGACTAACACCCAGACTTGCTGTTTATATAATAGTATAAATATATAGTAGGTGTAAGAGAAATTATCTAGTAAATCCACCTTATCACGTGATTATATGCCCATAACGGAATAGGTGATTTTGTTATGTGAAATATATGAAAATAATAATAACAATAATAATTATATGATGAACAAAATTGAAAAAATATACTAGGTAGGATGTGGGGCGGATATTTTTTCGTAGGTGTGAGAATTTTATCCACACAAATATCTGAATTTTCCCCTGGTAGCCTACAAAACTCAATGGTCACAATTTTCCCTTGGTAGCCTAGAAAAAACGGTCACAATTGGCAACCAATATGTTTTGAATAATATTATATGTATCAATTGGTATGTTAATTGATATACTAATAGATAATGTGATACAATTTTAAAAATTTTAGATATTTATAATTTATATAATTGATGGATAAATAATAATATCATAAAATATGTTAACATATTAATTAATATACTAATTAATATATAGAGCACAACCGATAAATTTTTCCAAAAACAATCATGCTATAAACCCCAACAAAATGACCGACTAAACTACCGCAAAACACATTTAGACGCCAACTCAACAAAAGAGCCCCACTTTTGTGCTCCACTCATGTGATTCTCTATACATGTTCAGATTCTCTTTTTGGTTTAGTTAAATTTATTATTATTTTTAAATCAAAAATTAACTATAAATAAATAAATTTGATAAAAAAAATTATAAGAAAAAATTTAAGGTTTGAGTGTTATGGCTTTGTTTGGCATATCAATTTGGAACTAAAATAACCATAAAAAATTAAAATACATTAAAAAGTCAATAAGATAAAATGTTAGATCCAAACCATAATCATTTTATTTTATTTCTCACAAAAGTCAAAAAGCCCAACTCAAACGAATTTTTTAACCAGGCTTAAATAGCCAAAAAGTCAAAAAGTCAACTCACTTCCCAAACAAAGGTATAATAATCTTAAATTTTTAATTTTATTAATTTAAATAATATTTTTTGATTTTTTTAATTTAACTTTTTAAAATTTTCGTTAAAGTAAAATTGATGAAAACATATTATTTTAATCATTATACTAAATATAATTGTGCAAAAAATGTCTAATATTTTATTTTCTATTGAATTTAATGACTAATATTTTTATTAGTTGTACTTAATGAAAATATATAAATGATTTAGTTTGAAAATAAGTTAAAATATTAGAATTTAAAAATTGATAAAATTAAAAATTAAAATTTTATTTTTTTACAATACTCAAATCTTGGAAGATTGAATTTTTTTTTTTTTTTTTTTTGACTTTTTCATGACTTTTTGAGTTTTTTAATAGTTTTTTTATTTTATTTTTTTACTATAATAGTCTATTGCCAAATGCATCCTTAAGCTACCTCAGTCTCTAAAAAAATATATTGTAAATTACAAATACATTTATGAGATTTGCTTAAAATATGAAGTGTCCATTATAGTACTGAAAATTTCAAATACCTCATTGTCAAAATTTATTATTTAACAAAATTAACAGAAAAAATAAAATTTCTAACTACTTTTCTATATAATAATAAAATTACTTAAATTATTAATTGAAATATATTTATGACATTATTAAAAATTATTAATTAAGTTGATAATTTATTAATAAAAAGCAATTAAAAATTTAAAGGTGCGGCATGTAATTTTCATAACTACATGAGGTAATTTATATTTTAAATAAACCTCAAAAGGTGTATTTATAATTTACTAAAACATTTAATTCTATCTCTTTTATTAAGCAGATACTAATAGCTATATACAACAAATAAGAGTTTTAAAGATCAATTTTTTTTTTTAAGTAAAAAATTTTATTATAAAAAATATTTATGGATCAATTCTTATCATCACGATGATAGTCGCCAAGCTAGAATCCAAAAAGTTTTTAAAAAAAAAATTAGTAACAAAGTAATTCGGTCTCAAAAAGAATAATAAATCATTACTAAATGTCTAATTTTGTTACTAAAAATACAACAACGATATTTTTTGAAACAAAATATTTTGCCCATAAAAACTAATTTTTTTCTAAATTTTTATTTCAAACATTTAATTTGTTGTAATATTTTACTTTTTTTAAATAAATAAATAAAATATAATATAAATTTATGCAATCAAATAGTCTACTAATTGGCATTGAAATGATAATCTACACTAATGAGTAGAATTGATCGTGTACGGCTCACTTGAGTTTCAATAGTAGCTCATTGTAATTTTGAAATAATCGGTCGGCAATTACATGTCATGCCACATTGGAAGTCGATAGTTTTCTCGGTCATTTATTAGGGGCTCTATCACTTCTCCTTTTCAAAATTTCATCTGTCTTTTTAGTTAATGTTGGTTTGAGAATTAATTTTTCTTAGTAATTTTTTTATTTTTTTTACAAAAATATGTATAATTAAATAGAGAATAAGTTAATTATATTTGTAGTGGTTTTTTTGCTACAATTTTAACTTCTCAAACAAGGCCTAATATTATGTACAAACAGAAAAAGAATAAGTTTTGTGGCACATAGGTTAAGTAATTATAATATTTTCTGTGTCCTCAAAAAAAAGAAATATATATATATATATAAGAAGCTCTATCCTGCTTATGGCTGGTCTTTTTTTTTTTTTTTTGCACACTTTTTTATAAATCCTTTTTCATCTACTTATGTTCCATATAGTCCATTTTATTTTCTTATATTCCAATAAGTCCTATGGGTGACATAGTTACCAAAATACCCCTAATAATATTCACATTTACAGTGTGAATGTTCCGTGATATAAATGTTCACATCATCAATGTAAATGTTAACATGTCAATGTGAATATTCATATTACCAATGTGAATGTTCACAGTATCAATGTGTACATTCACACGTCAATGTGAATATTCACATTGTAAAATATGAATGTTCACATTACCAAATTGCTAACCGTTCAAAAAAATATTTGTAAGGGTAGAAATGTCCATAAAATACCTTAAATATGAAAATTATGATTTGGTAGATAAAATGTACAAATAATAGAACTTATTGGAATACAAAAATATCTTATGGACTAATTGGGATACAAACACTTGAAAAAGGATTTTCTAATAAATCTCCCTTTTTTTTTAAATCTTATTTTGCCCTTTTATTTTGAATAATTTACTAATAGTGGCCTATATGTTGAGTGAAGGTTTTTTTTTTTCGTAATTACGCAAATATTCTTGTTTAATTATAAAACATAATTTTTTTGTTTTTTAACAAATTACAAATACACCCATAAAGTTTGTTTAAAATATGAACTGGTCCTATAATACTAGAAATTACAATTATTAAAATTGTTTATTGAAAAATATTTCTCATATCATTATGCTTTATTTATTAACAAAATGGTTAACTGAAAAATATTTTTCATACCACCAAAAATTATTAATTTACTTCATGATTTACGTATTAATAAAATTGGTCATTTGTTATGTGAGTATGATTTATTTATTAATAAAATTGGTCATTTATATATATATATATATATATGTATGTATGTATGTATGTATTTTATTCTGCGTCTTTACTAGTTTAGTGAATTATCTTAGTAGTTTTTTTAGATGGAGGAATTATCTTAGCATTTTTTTTATATTTATCTGTTGAGAAAAGCAACACGCCATAATTTTATTTTATTTTTTGGTAAATTTGGAAGAAATGTTAAAGACTCATAAATTCATCCAAAGTGATATAGTAATAGAATTGGAATCTACATTATTGGGTGTATGACAAATCAAAAAATGATACATATCATACCACATAATTGTAGATTGAATTGTGTGAGCTTTTGGAGGTCTCAAACATTCTCCAACAATGTGATGGGGGATTTGGGTTTTATATCATTGGGTGTGTAACAAATTATCAAACTTAACAGAAAAAAAAAATAAAACTCCTAATTACTCTCTTATACAATAATAAAATTACCAAAATTGTTAATTAAAATATATTTATGATATCATTAAAAACTATTAACTGCCTTATTGGTTAATTAATGAAATTGGTCATTTGTTATGCGATTAAAAATTTAAAAGGGTGACATGAAAGTTGAATGATTATTCAACAGTCTTCAGATAGAATGACCATTTCCTTATAATAGTGGATAAGAATTCATTTTTAATGCATTTTTCATCATATGTGATAATTAATATTTTAATTGATCATTTCATTTTATTTTAATTTCAATAAACTAAACACTACTGATGAAACTCGCCACATCGAATGAGTATTGAATAACAAAATGACCTAACCCAAAATTTATTTATATAAAACATAAAATTATTGAATAATTAGTTTGGTGACTATTTGAAATTGATATGCATTTAGACAATAGTATAAGTGGTCATGAACAAACACTTGAGTATTAAAAATACATTAACTTATACAAATTTGATATAATTATATTGGACTCCTTTAAAATTTTAATTTATATAATAATTAGCTCAAGTTTTACTAGTAATTCTTTAGTCATATAGATGTAAAATAATTTTTTTACCTCTTTTATACTAAAATGTATATTTTATTTTGTTTATCTTTGTATCTTCACACCCTCTGCAATAATTTCGGTCCTTTTAGTCTTACTGAAAAAGAAAAGAGTATAATTATATTAAAATGATAGGACTTATTATATTTTTTCTAATTGTTATTATTTATAATACAATTTATATAATTCTATCATATCTCTAATGATTTATTCTATTCAATTTCATAAAACATTATTCTTATTTTTAAAAATTATCAAAATAGAAAATTTAAATATATTGTAATTTTTAAACTAGTATATATATATATGTGTGTGTGTGTGTGCGCGCGCGCACTGAGAAGTTTTTTAAAGTGGGGTTCTATTCATAAATTCTGTATAAGGTAATTACAAATAAACCTTTTGAAATTTGCTTAAAATATGAATTATCCCCTATGGTTCTGAAAATTACATCCCGCCCTCTGAGATTTATAATTTCATAACAAATGGTCCATTTTATTAATAAATCATCAAGTTAATTGACAGTTTTTAATGAGATTAAAAATTTATTTCAATTAATAATTCAAGTAATTTTATTGTTGTATAAGAGAGCAGTTAAGAATTTTATATTTTCAGTTAATTTTATTAAATAAAAAATTTTGACAATGAGATATTTGTAATTTTTCAAACTACAGAAATAATCTGTATTTTAAACAAATATCAAGGGGCGCATTGTAATTTACCCTTTTGTATAATATTGTCAATTTATATGTATTAGATGTGACAAATGAGCCGATTTGGTTGGATCAAAATGAGTTATGTATTTAAAACAATCCAATCCAATCCCACTCATTTAATAAATGAGTTAAGTTAAATTGAATATGGATTGAATAAATGAATCCAACTAACCCATTACGTTATCTTCTTCTTCTTCTTCTTTTTTAATAGAAGGCGGCGGCAATGGTGTTGAAAGTGGAGTGATAGTAGGGTAGTAGTGGTGGAGGAGTGAGGGTAGCAGTAGAGATTGGGTGGTGGTGTGTTAGAAAGCTATCCTACAATAACATAATTTATCAAAAATGTTTTGAAGCTTTAATAGCTCTAATGAGGTGTGGGTGTCACTGTGATAGTGATGTTTGTGTCTTTTTTTTTTTTTTTTTTTTTACTTTCCTTGTCATTAGAGCTCTTTGATTTAGAGGGATGTATCATTGTTGCATAATTTATTCAATAAAATGATTGAGAGATATACAATAAACAACAAGGAGATTACAACAACAACAAAAACAAAAATAAGATTTGACTCTTGTAATAGAGTATATCATGAATTTATAATTTTGTCAATTTAAATTTTAATCTTTTGTTCGTTTTCAATCTAAGTCATCATTTTACTTTTGTGAAGTAAAACTGACAAAAAGAAAAATATTTTAATCATTAAACTGAACTACATAAAATATCTAAAAGTGCCTTTTTCTACTAATTAGAGTTTAGTTTTTATGGATAAATACGTGGCCCAATAATTAGGGACAAAGTATCTGAAGCCCATTTCTTTTGCCCTTTTTGTTGGGATTCAACATAATCTCTCTAAAGTCTTCCACTTAAATTTAGAAGACTCCGAAAAGTTCTAGAGAGATCTGAGAGATTCTAGGGCATCATAGAAGAATCCGAAGTATTAGAGAACCTTCTAGACAAATCTAGAAGGTTCCAAGAAGGTTTTAGAGTATTCTAGAATAGTATTAAAAAAAAAAAAAAAATCCCCATGTATTAGAATAATTTAAAGAATTTTATAATATAGTGGAAGGGAAAAAATATCCTAAAATATTCTAGAAGACTAAAATGGCCCTTATATTAAGTTGATCATAGCTATCTATTAAAGATGTGAAAGATTGTAATGATGGCCCTTGGGTCAAGTTGATCCTAACCATCCATCGAAGAGGTAGAAGACTATGTAAAGGAAAGACCTCTAATTTTAGATAGTATAGAAATGATATAAGAGTGTTGTGGTAGAGAGTCTAGTGGTGTGGTGAGAAACCCACTAACCCAAGTAGTGAAGAGTTGGAGAATACATGTAAGACAATCACAGAACTAAAGAAAAATGTGCGTATTCAAAACTCTTTGAAAACTAAGTTGCAGTTAGAGAGAGAGAGAGAGAGAGAGAGAGAGAGAGAGAGAACGGTTGTTGAATTGAGAGAAGAGTTAGGAGGCACAAGGCAAAGAGAGTTTTTGAATCAATAGGATCCGCCGGTTGAGGAATGGAACCCAACTTGGGATGAAACATAATAAGGAAGAGAATGTGAGCATGCCAAGATGCTAGATTGAAGGGCAGCTAGATTGATGGAATCATTCCGGTTAGAAGTATAGAATTGTAAGAATCTGAATTTTTAGACAACTAATTAATTTGTTGATAATAATATTAAGTCAATTAATATTGATTATTAAATTATTAAATTATAATATTAATAGCATAATGCTTAATAATAATATTAAACTCCTTAAATAAATTCAGTTATCTTTCTGTGATTAAATTTCTATATCTAAATATAGTTGTGGAAACTAAATGAGTTAGATAAATAATAACTAAGTTAGTCAAAGGATAGTAGGGAGCAAAACATCTAGTGAATAGTTTATAAATATATATTGATTTTATTTTGTACACACAAAAAAAATATATATGTATATATGAAATCAGATTTTGGGCAGAGGATTGTGGCCACCCTCCTTCCCAAGGAGGGTGCAGAGGCATGCTAAGACATGCATACAAACCCACTTACACACTCAAGAGCTAGGAATCAAGCATGCTTATATATAATGCTTTCCAAGTCAAGGGGGGGAAAAAATTTGCCAAAAACAAAATAAATAAATAAAAATATGTTGCCTCCAATATGTCAACCCCTTTTTTCCTACACAAACACAGTTGAAAAGAAGAGATAGAGAGGGAGAGAAAGAGAAGAAAGAAAGGAAAGGAGGAGAGGAAGAGAGGAAGTGAAGTCTCAACACTTGGAAAAAATTTTAAACAATCTTGAGGTAAGAATACTTCAACTATACTCATCTTTAGATATATCATTTAACACTGAGAATGTATTATTATCAGATTACAAGAATATAGAAGCATGTTAGAATTATTTTCTAGCACTATTAAAATTTCTCATGCGATTAGAGATGGTCAAATAAATTCTACAAAGCTTATTTTGAAAGTCTGAAGCTACTAGGACCTTCCAAACATGTTCCTTGCATGTTCAAATTTTTATGAAGTCATTAGAGAGTATTTTATACCTGGAATAAATTGTTCTTCTCACTGCTGCATGCCACTCAACACAAATAGCCACTTCAAATATGCCATTTGTTTTACAGAATTTATTTTTATGCAAAACCACTTAGGATAGTTAGATATATGATTTATATTTCATTTTCCACCAATTTCACAAAAAAATGAATAAGTCTAAGAAGAGAAATTGCAATTTTACTAAAATGCGACAAAATTTGTCCAATTTTCTTAACAAAATTAATTGACAATCTTTCATGGTTTTCAATCTTCAAGTTCTTCTGTAAATGTGTTCTCAACTCAAATATCTAGCAAAACATTCTGACCTTACCTCTTTTTGACATCGTTTGAGGCCCCTTTTAATTTTCAAACACAGATTACCTGTGCTGGAAGTTGCTGTAGTTCACTGTCCCAAAAACCAATTTTCTTGCAAATTTTATTTCCCAGTCTTAAAATCGTTTTAGCCCTAGAATTCTTCTCAAATATTTTCCTCACCGAATGAACTAGCACCTGAACTAGCACCAGTTAAAATATTGTAATAATTGAACTTAGTTTTGTATGGGTTTCATTATTTTTAGTCCAATAATTCAGTACTGAAAATAAAAAATGTGGGAAATTCTAAGAAATTTCGTGATGACTTCTAAGACATTTCTGTAATATTCATTTTGGTTGCCATACATGGTTGTGTCGTCCTATATAAAGCTTATGTCACTGTGGTTTTCAAACTAACACTCGCACATGTATCAAAATGTGAATTTGACGAAGAAATACGAACTTGAACCGATGCATTAAAAATTAAAAGTGATGGGGTGACCCCGGTTTAGAGTCTTGCTCGAGTGCGTTACAAACCCTAACGTGGCACGAGAAGGTAGTTTGGCTCTTATCGGTATAGGCGATATAAAGTTGGTGGTACGGGTGTCACAATATAGATCGTTCCCTTAGGGCAGACCGTGATGTCATGACTCGGGTGCATAAGTAACATTTGAATATTTGACCAAGGAGGAGTCAAAATTGCCCGTGGCCATTGGTTAGCAGTTAAGTAGAAATGGTCCTCCACGGGGAGTTAATTAGACTTACCTGATAAACTAAAACTATGAGAATAAAAAAGAAAAGTTTGGCATTTTCTTTATGATAAATTACTGCTTCCGCTTGCCATTGTTCTTATTATCTATTTCTATCATTTCAACTGCTAGCATTCATGTTATGCTTATTTTATTAAACTATGCTTGTTACTCTGTTACTACACAGTATTAATAATTTGTGAGTATTATTATCGGGATGGATATTTTCAGGTTATAGTATCTTATTGAGCTCGTCACTCATTGACATTCCCGTTGCCCTGGCGTTTTATGCTAGGTACCGAAGAAACTGAAAGAAATGTCGAGGTCTTAGAAGGCAACGTTCAGCCTTGGTTAGCTTGAAGTGTGCCCAAATCTCATGAACCCCTTTCCTGAGTTATCAAGTTTTCTCTAGTTTTTATTTTTATTTTTATTTTTATTTTTTATATTTGTGTTTTTCTGTCATGAATGTACTAAGACCAAGCTTTAAGTTTGATTTGGAGTTGTAATTTAAGAACTTTTAATTTTTGTTAATGGATGATGGCAAACTTGGTGGCAACAATAAATAGAAGTTCTTAATTAAGAAAATTGATTTTAAGTTTTATACCTTATTATGATGTCTTCAAATTTGGGGTGTCACAATGTTATGAGAGTAATTCTGATATATTGAATTGAATGAATAATACAATAGCAGTAGCCTGTATATATAGGCTGATAAGAAACCTAGATAGGTACATAAGAAGATAGAGATACAATGAGATTGAGATAAGTATAGATAGAGATACAATGAGATTGAGATAAGTATAGATAGAGATATATTTACAATACAAATAGATAAGTATAATAATATACAGCTAACACCCCCCCTCAAGCTCAAGGTGGTAAGGCAGATATCAACTTGAGCTTGGAGAGGAGATCAGAGAAGCAGCTTGGAAGATGAGCTTTGGTGAAAAGGTCGGCAGTCTGATCAACAGAGGTAACAAAGAGAAGACGAACAAGGCCACTAGTAATATTCTAGCGTATGAAATGGCAATCAATCTCAATATGCTTGGTGCGATCATGGAAGACATCATTATGTGCAATCTGAATAGCACTCTGATTGTCACAATAAAGATTGGTGGCAGCAGAATGAGAAACTCCCATGTCAGAAAGAAGCCAACGAAGCCACACAAGCTCTTAAGTAGTGTCAGCAAGAGCACGATACTTAGCCTCGGTACTAGAACGAGCAACAAGAGTTTGCTTCTGGCTACGCCAGGAAATGAGAGAGTTGCCCAAGAAAAAACAGAACCCAGTAGTGGAACAACGGTCAGTAGGATCCCCGCCCCAATCGGCATCAGAAAATACATGCAGTTGTAGAGAAGAGTGGGAGGAGTAATGAAGACCATGAAATAGAGTTCCTTTGAGATAGCGCAAAATGCGAACCTGAGCATCATAATGTGGAGAACAAGGGACAGCCATGAACTGACTGACAATGTGAACAGCATAAGCAATATCTAGACAAGTAACCATGAGATAGACAAGACTGCCAACTAGTTGACGATATAAAGTGGCATCAGTTAGTAGGGAACCGTCAAGGAGGGTAAGACGAGTCTGAGGATCAACCGAAGTAGTGGCAGTCTTGCAATCGATAAGACCAGCTTGAGCCAAGAGATCAGAAGTATACTTGGCCTGGGCAAGAAAATAACCAGAGGAATCTTGGGAAATTTCCAAGCCAAGGAAGTAACTAAGCAAACCCAAATCTTTCATCTCAAATTGATGATGGAAAAACTGTTTGAGACTAGAAAGACCCACTGTGTCATCTCTAGTGATAATCATATCATCCACATAGAGGAAAAGGAGAATAGTACCACGCTCCGTCTTACGTATAAATAAGGCAGAATCATGGGCACTAGAGGAAAAACCAAAGTCACGAATGGTGGAGCTGAACTTGGCAAACCAAGCACGCGGAGCTTGTTTCAAACCATACAAAGCACAGCGAAGTTTGCAAACTTTGTTTGATGGAACAGAAGAACCAGGAGGAGGTTGCATATAAACTTCCTCAATGAGGTCACCATTGAGAAATCTATTCTTGACATCCATCTGAAAAAGACTCCAGTGGCGAGCAGCAGTAACGGCAAGTAAGCTGCGAACTAAAGTAAGACAAGCAACAGGAGCAAATGTTTCCTCATAGTCAATCCCATATTCTTGAGTAAATCCCCGGGCTACAAGGCGAGCTTTGTAACGCTCAATGGAACCATCAGAATGAGTTTTGAGCTTGTAAACCCATTTGCAACTAACAGTACTCTTTCCAGGAGGAAGATCAACCACATCCCAGGTATGAGTTTTATCGAAAGTCTGCAGTTCATCAGTCATAGCTTGTTGCCAAAGAGGGTTAGAACAAGCTTCTTGATAGGAAGTAGGTTCATGGGTGGAAAAGGCAGTAGAATCAACAATATAATCACGGAGAAGAACAGAAGGTTGTCTTACCCTTGTAGAGTGACGCTCTGGTGGAGGAGAAACCTCAATCAGAGATGGAGATGGAGAAACCTCCACAAGAGCTGGAGGAAGGCGTAGGACCGTCAACAGACACAGAATCCTCAGGATGGACAATAGGCGTAGGCGACTGTGGAAGCATGGAGCTAGAATCTGCATCAAATTCATTAGAAAACAAGTCTATGGAAATATCGGTAAAGGCTGGTAAGTGAGTGGACTGTGGTAGTTGAAACTTGGAAAGTGTGGAGAACATTTTGTGTTCCCAGAAGACCACATAACGGGAAATACAAAGGCACTTGGAGATAGGATCCCAACAACGATACCCTTTATGTTCTATACCATATCCCAGAAAACAGCAAAGACGAGAACGAGGTTCTAGTTTAGTGTGTTCATGAGGCTGGAGTAGAACAAAACAAGTAGAACCAAAAACTTTAAGAGTGGTATAGTCAGGAGGAAAACCATACAAGCGCTCATAAGGAGAAGTGTTAGCAATGACAGGTGTAGGGACACGATTTATAGTATGAATGGCAGTGAGAGCAGCTTCCCTCCAAAATTTTTCAGGACAAGAAGAGAAGATGAGAAAAGCCCGGGTAGTGTCGAGAATATGGCGGTGCTTCCGTTCGGCTCGGCCATTTTGTTGGGATGTGTCCGCACAAGATCGATGAGATAATGTACCATGAGCTTGAAAAAAGGAAAGAAAATCATAATCCAAGTACTCCTTAGCATTATCAGAACGGAAAATCTTAATAGTACAAGAAAACTGAGTGCGGACCATGGCAGAGAAATCATAATAAATCTATTTAAGTTCAGAGCGATTTTTGAGAAGAAAAAGCCAAGTATAGCGAGAAAAATCATCAACAAAAATCACAAAGTATCTTGACCCCCCCATGGTTGGTGTGGGGGAAGGTCCCCAAATATCAGAATGTACAAGATCAAAAGGAGCAGTAGAAATAGAAATACTTTGATTAATAGGTAAAGCAGGTTGTTTAGCAATTTGACAAGATAAACAATCGACATCTTCAAAACGGACACGACCTAACTAACCACTAGAAACCAAAGGTTTCAAATGACTAAAAGAGACATGTCCTAAGTGTAATGACCCCAAAATGCGTATAAGAAATCATCTTTACTTCCCTATGAATTGATGTGGCTTAATTTAATTATATCTATTAGAATTGAAGCATTATCATTTGAGTTATGGACTTAAAATGACAATTACCGACCTTTATGGGTTCAAAAATCAAAATTGAGTACGTGAATATGTTAATGGGAATTTTTGGAATTATTTGGGAAAATTAATTTGAAATCTAATTTGTCTGATTCGTTAATAGACGTTTGGGTAATTAACTTTATACTGCAAATTAAAGGCCTTGGAGACTTCAGAAACCGGAATAGGGGACATATTTATGATCAGCGTAATTTTTAGAGTCATCTGAAAAGGTTAATTGAAATTTAATTTTATGCGATTCGTAAGGCCACGTTTGGCTCTCCCTAATGTGCTAAGCCTTGTGTGTGTGTGTGTTTATTTAGATATATGATGAGGAACTCAACATTTTAAACCCAAAAATATCTAGAGAAAAGGGGGAGAGACACGTGAGAAAGAGAGGGGAGAGAGTCTTGGAGAGAACTCAAAGAGAAGAAGGAAGAAAGAGTAGAAATGGAAGAAGACATCAAAGAATTGGCTTGAATACATCATGATTATGCAAGAACAAGTGATGATAAGGGCTTAAGGTAAGACTCTTCCTTTCAACACTTGAAGATCACAAGCTAAATAATGAGTTCTTGGGTTATCTATAATTGCATGTAAGGGTTTGGTTTATTCAAGCAAGAACATGATGAATCTTTATATACATAGCATGAATTTATGTTACCACTTAACTTCTTGTAAGGATTTTATGGCTCTTAAAGAAGCTAGAGAGGATTCACCATGGGAATGAGTTTTAAACCCCAAATCATGGTTACCTTATGTTTTTGTGTTTTAATTTGTAATCTTGTTCTTGTGTTTGGGAATTGAATCATATTTTGAGTTATGATGTTTGATGGAGATTAAACATATGAAATTTGTTATGTATTAAAGGGTTTTGGGCTTTGAATTCCATGTAATTAAGGTTTGATTTTTGAAAGTGAGAAGTCCCAAAAATTCTGCCATTTTCGGACTACTACTGCCCAGGGCCGCACGTGCGGAACTGTTCACCCGCACGTGCGGAGGCAGCTCTGTCCAGCCAACTTTGAATAGGCATATCTTTTCCATCCGGACTCCGTTTTGAGTGATTCTTGAGCCTAAAATCAAGCCCCGGAAGTCTAGTTTCCAATGGCGCTAGTCTCACTCCCAAATTCTAAATACAGAAAAAGTTATACCCAAATTAATGACGAATGTTCACGTTATGTCAATTAGTTCATGTACCATTTCTTCACCTAAACCATTTCTTATCGATTTCTCCTATTTTCTAAGACATGGATTACAACTTATTAAAGAATAATGAGCTTGGTACCACCATGGCTAATTGATTAAATGATCAAAGGGAATAAGTAAAGGATCGAGTATAATTTCATGTTATGTGTTGTACACTGTACTTGTAGGTCGAGACGAGGACATTATACCATTACCACCGGAACCGATCACTGTGAGTAGTAGTACAAAAATGTACATTTTATTTATTGTTGATAATTATTGTCACTGATGCGCTGTTCTTTGTAAGTGTTCTACAAGTATTATGAAAATTTGAAAGTAATGTGACCCCGCATAAACGCTGAAAGATTCACGTATGTCGGTATGATTTTGGAATCCTTTGTTCTGTTAATGACGAATATTATCCCTTGATATTTGTAAGCATCTTATGTTAATTCTTAAGGAATAAATGGAACTTATGTTCATTTTCGAAGAAATAGAATAACTGGCAAGTTATGTGACTCCATGTGAATTGAAAGTTATTTTGTTATGTTACAAGTTTACATATGTTATAAGTCAAGTATGTTATAAGCTCAAGAATGTTACAAGTTTATATATGTGGCAAGTTCAAGTATATACAAGGTTAAGTAAATTTACAAGCTCAAGTATATACAAGTTAAAGTATGTTACGAGTTTTACGTATGTTACAAGTCCATGTATGTTACAAGTTCACGTATGTTATAAATTCAAGTATATTACAAGTTTAAGTACGATACAAGCTTAAATATGTTACAAGTTTATGTATGATACAAGTTCATGTATGTTCTAAGCTACGCATGTTGCAAGCGCAAGTATGGTTTCAAGTATATTTCAAGGATAGTTCAAGTATGGTTTCAAGTATCTTTCAAGGATAGTTCAAGTATGGTCTCAAGTATATTTCAAACATGATTCACGTATGGTTTCCGGTATATTACAATTCAAGTATGTTTCAGGTATGCTTCAAGTAAGTTATGAGCTCAAGACTGGTTCAGGTATATTTTAAATATATGTTACAAGTTTAAGTACGAATACATGAATGTTCTTAAAGTTAATGACAATATGTTTCAAGGGCCTCGTGCCACAAGTTTCAAGTGTGCTTCACGGGCCATGTGCCACATGTTTCAAGAGCCTAGTACCACATGTTTTAAGGGCCTTGTGCCATCATGTTTCAAGGGCTTAACGCCAATTTACAAGGGCATTCTTAATGCCAATTTTCAAGGGCTTAACGCCAATTTACAAGGGCATTCTTAATGCCAATTTTCAAGGGCTTAACGCCAATTTACAAGGGCATTCTTAATGCCAATTTTCAAGGGCTTAATGCCAATTTACAAGGGCATTCTTAATGCCAATTTTCAAGGGCTTTAAGCCATTACAAGTTACAAGGGCTTTATGCCATTACAAGGGCTTTATGCCATTACAAGGGCTTATGCCATTTCAAGGGCTTTATGCCATTACAAGTTACAAGGGCTTTATGCCATTTTCAAGGGCTTGATGCCAACTTTCAAGTATGCAAGGGCTTTATGCCAACTTCCAAAGGCTTTGTGCCAACTCTCAAGGGCTTTAAGCCAAAGTGTTATGTTCAAGTTGATATGTTTAAGATGTTCAAGCTAATATGTTTAAGATGCTCAAGTTGATATGTTTAAGCTGTTCAAGCTAATATGTTTATGTTGCAAGATCAAAGGTTTATGGCCATCATGTTTATAATGTTTATATTGCAAGATCAAAGGTTTATGGTCATTATGATTATGATGTTATGATGCAAGATTAAAGGTTTATAGCCGTTATGTTTATATTGCAGGATTGGGCCTGAGGCCGGTATGTAATTAGCACAGAATCAGACTAATGTTTTAATATGTAATATGTTTCAAGTTAAGTGTTGTTTTATTATGTATTACTATTCACTGAGCTTGGCTCACCCTCGGTTATGTCTGTTTCTGTAGGTCACCAAACAGGTGGTCAGTTCTCGCCAAGACGCCCGCTTCCTTTGTCAACCCTTATATGTCCAGGCACTATACCAGCCATTAATTTTGTTAAGCAGTTTAAGATGTTGGTTTGCTTATGGGTGTCCATTCAAGGTTAATGTATATAATTTCCATATTTATTTTTGTATATGCCCAGTTATAGGGCAGGGACTGTAAATGTGCATGCGTAAGCTCCGGGTTATAGTTTGGAATTTTATCTATCCACTATAATGCATGTGATGAATGAGATCCTGGCATGTAGAAGTAGCTCAATGGAGTTTGTTTCAATTGTCAAATTTTGATATTTAATGCTTCCGTTCAGGCCCCATATAGTTTGTATATCAGGTTAAGTGTCCCTTTATGTATAGGTCATGCCTGAACTTTTAGGGGCAAGTTTGGGTCGTGACACTAAGCGACAATGCCAAAGATGAAAAGAAGACATAGTAGATGCAACAGCAGAGGAAACAATAGAAGCAACAGTAGAGGTTTTGTGTGGAATGCGAAGATGTAGAAGCTCGAACAGACGTCCATGCTTACGGCCTATCCCAAGGATCTGTCTCGTCTGAGGGTCCTGCACCAAACAACCATTAGCAGAAAATGTAACGGTTAGACCAAGTTCACATAACTGACCAACAGAGATAAGGTTCAAATGAAGAATAGGAATGTGATAAGTATCAGAAAGAGACACAGTGGAAGTAGAGATTGGGCCAATGTGACTAACAGACATATGAGAACCATCAGCAGTGTGTATAGGGGGAACAGAAGATGATGATGAGAAAGAAGAAAACATAGTGGAGTCAGAAGTCATATGATTACAGCATGCGGAATCAAAATACCATGAAGAGTTACCTGAGGTCACTGAAAGAGCAGTAGAGGGGGAAGTACCAGATTTGGCAAGCACTTGGTTGATGATGGACTCAACATCATTCATAGAGAAGGAAGGAGTAGTGGAATCAGTGGAGTGGTGAGTAGAAGAACCCTCAGAGGCAACAGTAGCAGAGCGAGAACCTTAGCCAGAATTGGACTGATACCGAGAACGAGAAGACCTGGTCTTAGATGAAGCAGTAGAAGGAGCTCGAGGACAACTGTTTTGGAGATAACCTAGAGCAGTCTTGTGACACGTCAAGCATTCGCGAACCTGGCACTGAACAAGAGAATGATTGGCTGGCAAGCCGCGGTTGTGACAATAACTGCATAGACTAGATGGCGGAGGAGATGAAGAACTCCGAGATGATGACGTTGCAAGAACAGAATCCATGGTTGGAGATTTGAGAATCCCAAAATGAGTCTCCTCTGATAGTAGCTCAGTAATGGCTTGCTCTAAAGTGGGCAAGGGTAAACGATGGAGCAAAGAAGCACGCACGGGCTCAAAAGTGCTATGAAGAGCCATAAGAAACTACAATAGCCGCTGATGATTCCGATAGGTAATAAATAATTGTGCATCATCAGAATGAGCCTATGGAGGTTCAAAAAGAGCGAGCTGGTCCCAAATAGATGACATTTGGGATAAGAAGTCATTGAGAGATTGACCAGGTGCCTGGCGCATGTGATGAAGAGTCTGCAACAGTTGATACTGATGAGCATGGCCAGTGATCTGATAACCTTCCTTCAAGAAATCCCAAATTGCTTTGGCAGGAGAGGCAAGGGAATCATCTTCCTGAAAGCGTCCAAACTAAAGGTGGATGGAAGGAACTGAGGTAGCCCGGAACCATATGATAATCTGATAATTCTTACTTTCCCATTCATCAAGACGGTTATCGAATGCAGAGTCAGACTCATCCTCCTTCTGGTTGGGTTTGAGAAGAGCACCAGTAATGATCCGCCAAAGGTGTTTGCCTTTGATGAAGCTAGAGAGAGCTTGGGCCCAACTAACATAATTGGACCCATCAAGAATAATAGAAACAGATTGGATGTTCTCAGTACGATCCATAATTTCAAAAACGGAGTTCACCAATAGAATCAGAAGGCTGGAAAACCTTAGGGATAACTAGGGCTGATGTCAGCACTGTGGCTGTGATGATGTCAGCAGAGAGACAGTGGCTAAGTAGGGCTGATGTCAATGGTTGAAGATGAAGGAAAACGGCTGAGGAAGCCCGGCGGAAGCCGAGGCAGGGGGCACGCAGCTAGGAGAAGCCGGGCGGAAGCCGATGAGGATTCGGCTAATGCGGAAGCCGACGACCAAGCCGAGGCAAGATCGGCTGAGGCGAAAGCCGAAGGACCGAAGCCGAGGGAAGCTGGCTCTGGCTGAGACGCGTGCGGAAGCGTGCTGCGAGTAGAAGCGACGTCAATCGACGCACTTCGCTTTGGGAGGCGCGTGAGGGCGCGTGAAAAGGCTGATGGTGGTGATTCTGGCGTCGTTGTTTTCATCTTGAAGAGTTGAAGAGGCTGGTGTAGTCCAAATGTGAAAACAGTGATGGACAAGAAACGCAGAACCCAATAAAAACCAACAGGACACAAAATCAAAGCTTCCAGACCAATAAAATAAAATAAAATAAATGTGATAAAGAAGAAGAAGAGACTAGGAGAGAACCCTATGCTCTAATACCATGTTATGAGAGTAATTCTGATATATTGAATTGAATGAATAATACAATAGCAGTAGCCTGTATATATAGGCTGATAAGAAACCTAGATAGGTACATAAAAAGATAGAGATACAATGAGATTAAGATAAGTATAGATAGAGATACAATGAGATTAAGATAAGTATAGATAGAGATTATCTACAATACAAATAGATAAGTATAATAATATACAGCTAACAAGAATGCTTCTCAAGCTTGAGTTAACCTGTCTGGAGATAGATTTTGTTTTATGAATTCGTTTGATAAAATTAAGAAAGCAAAATTGGTATGCAAAGAGTTAAACTACCTGCCTCATTCTTATTTCCCACATAGAACTCTCATAATTAACATAAATGGTGGGAGTTTTGTGGGATTTGTCATCCATGGGGTAAGCGTTGCAAATTTTTTACAAGAAAAGAGAAACAAGTTCTTTGATGAATAGGATGGGCTGAAAGTGCAACCCTTTAATTTCTACATCCAAATAATTATGCCAAATGACTATGTGAGTTTGATTTTAGATTCATAGACACTTGCAACTTTTCCTTTTTGATTGGAAAAATTAAGGAGCTAGAAGGAGGCATAATTTTCTCTTACATTTAGCGACTTGTATATGATTGACAATCATCTTATTATGTTTTTTCTTTTTCATGTTTTGCTCCCCAATACTCAAGGGCATTGATCGATGGAGTCTACTAGATGAAGGACAAAGATATTGTTGTAGTGATTGATCAATATTATATTTTTATCGAGGAAGACAATTAAAACAATTCCTACATATCTTTTGTGAAATATCACAAGCGATGGAGTAAGGAATCAGAAGAAAGCATAGAGGATCTACAATTTGTTAATAAACTAATATGTATAATCAACAAGATATTGGATGCATTCGAGGATTTAATGGATCCATTTTTTAAGGGGACTTTAACATGTTGTACGAAGATCCTATCCTTTGACGAGTAAGGGTAAAATACTATTTGTATGCGAACGTTCTTGTTTTTTTTAGGATCGAAAGTGGATGGATTTAGATCAATGGATTTGGAAATTTTGATGAAATTGTGGCAAACGATACTAGATTGAGTTTTTTTTTTTTTTTTTGGGATAAATTCTCTATCTGGTGAACTTGAATTTGGCCAATCTTTGACGGCTTCAACAGTTGGGAACATTAATTCATCCATTCGCCAAACTATATCATAACATTAAGAAGTAGTAAACTTGGTGCATCTAATTCTTCTTTTAGGCATGAATTGCATAATAATATTGTCAAAAATTACAAGCATTTAACATTAGGGGAGGAAACCAATTAGCCCGATTCGCTAGAACTCCTTCAACTTCGTAGAAGATCAGTAGTTCGAATCTCCTCACTTGTGTGTGGGTCTTATTCCCATATATTAATTGGGGATAATAGTCAAAGGAAATGAGGAAAACACACACCATTCAGCAAATAAAATATTAAGGCTATGTTTGGTTCATGGATTTGTGTTGAAAAAAATAGTTTTATGGTGGCTTTAATGTAAATTTAAAGTAGGTCGCAACCACCAATTGAGGTGAGATCAAATGAATTTAGATTCTTTGTAACAAGATCTTTACACCACAAAAAGAATGACAAAAAACATTGAGAATTGAATAAGAAATTGTCTCATAAAGTTGGCCTTATGAATGAAGTATTGGCAATGGTGTATAACCACCTATCCCACATTGATTGTAGAGGAAAGCATTAATCGGTATTTAAATCCCAAGTTTTTTTATAAGGGCATAAGCCCTTTGGGGAATCTAAATTTTTCGAAGGAAGGGAGTTATGGATGCTTCAAGGATTGGTTTGGACCAAAACTATGGTCCAAGTTGGTTATGCAAAAATTACCACACATATGCGCGTGCACCACCAGCCCGCTCGGACCCAGCCGGGTTTGTGGATCTTGAGGCATGGTGGCCTATCAACCTAAAGTTTTATTTGTTTAGATTAGATACACACATGTGTATAAAAAGTGTGTAACTCACACACTTATTCTCCATCAGTTTTGTAGGATTAATTCTGCATTAGTTGGGCAGTTTGCCTACATTTGTTGCTAGCCTTCATGGTTGGGAGGCTCTACCTCTCTCCCCCATTGTGTATAAAACCATCTTCTTTGGTTTTGAACACACAATTTTTGCTCTCTAGCATTATAGTCAGTTTGCTACTACCTTATAATTCTTCCTATGTGAGACAGTGCTGCCATTATTAGTTTGCCAGAGCTAGCCAAAAAGTGCTTCTGACTTAGCAGGTTCTAACTGTCGTATCCTGGGAGACAGATGCCAATATACCTCCAACACCCACAATGAGGTGGTTAATCTGTTTATTTTATTTAAATATACATTTTGTACAACAATTTGAGGAGGGATTTGGTAAGGGATATGTAGGTAAAATATGAATAAAATATACTTACATTTCACTTAATTTCACACACATTTTTCCTTTCTCTTTTCAAATTTCTCTCCAAATATTTCAACCAAACATAGTCTACGAAGTGGTAAACTTGGGTGGATCTTATTTTTCTTTTATTTAAATTTTAAGCATGAAAGAGAAATGAAAGAACACATTGTATAATATCATTGAATATTACCTAGCAATTTTCTCAAGTTGAGAGATGGATTTGGGAAGTAATTTACTCAAATATTGGAAGATTGAAATTTTTTTTTGACTTTTTCATATGACTTTTTGACTTTTTTAATAGTTTTTTATTTTATTTTTTTTACTATAATAGTCTATTGCCAAACGCACCCTTAAGCTACCTTAATCTCTAAAAATATATATTGTAAATTACAAATACATTTTCTGAGATTTGCTTAAAATATGAAGTGCCCGTTATAGTACTGAAAATTACAAGTACCTCATTGTCAGAATTTATTATTTAACAAAATTAATAGAAAAAATAAAATTTCTAACTACTTTTCTATACAATAATAAAATTACTTAAATTATTTATTGAAATATATTTATGGCATTATTAAAAATTATTAATTGAGTTGATAATTTATCAATAAAATGACTCATCTGATATGCAATTAGAAATTTAAAGGTGCGGCATGTAATTTTCATAACTACATGAGGTAATTTATATTTTAAATAAACCTCCAAAGGTGTATTTATAATTTACTAAAAAATTTAATTCTATCTCTTTTATTAAGCAGATACTGATAGCTATATACAACAAATAAGAGTTTTAAAGATCAAATTTTTTTTTTTTAAAGTAAAAATTTTATTGTAAAAAATATTTATGGATCAATTCTTATCATCACGATGATAGTCGCTAAGCTAGAATCCAAAAAAATTTTAAAAAAAATTAGCAACAAAGTAATTCGGTCTCAAAAAGAATAATAAATCATTACTAAATGTCAAATTTTTTTACTAAAAATACAATAATGATATTTTTTGAAACAAAATATTTTGCCCATAAAAAATAATTTTTTTCTAAATTTTTATTTCAAACATTTAATTTGTTGTAATATTTTAATTTTTTTAAATAAATAAAAATATAATATAAATTTATGCAATCAAATAGTCTACTAATTGGCATTGAAATGACAATTTACACTAATGGGTAGAATTGATCGTGTACGTCTCACGTGAGTTTCAATAGTACCTCATTGTAATTTTGAAATGATGGGTCAGCCATTACATACGTGTCATGCCACATTGGAATTCGGTAGTTCTCTCAGTTATTTATTAGCCAACGATGATTCATACCATAAAAAAAAAAAGACTACTAATAGCATTAATATATTGAGAATACCAAAAAAAAAAAGGGAGGGGGGGCATAGGCAGTTGGCGGGGCCTACTACTACATTACTAGTAGCGCTATTAGAGCATCACTTTTAATACTCCCAACTATTTTTCTTTATTAGCGGCCTCTGTCATTTCTCTTTTTCAAAATCTCATCTGACTTTTTAGTTTTATGTTGGTTTGGGAATTTATTTATTTTTAAGTAATTTTTAATTTTTTTTACGAAAATATGTATAATTAAAAAGAGAATAAGTTAATTATTTGTAGTGGGTTTTTTTTTGCTACAATTTTAACTTGGAAAAATTAGTCTAAGATCCCTCTTTCACTTTTAGTAATGGAAAAAGTTCACAATATTATTTTGTGACGTCTAAAGTCCCTCAACTCCTACACCTATATATCACAGAGAAATTTGATTCTCTCGTATCAAACCTCATCTCTGTCTCTCTTCATCTGCCGTCGCTACCCGATCTACCATCGCCGCCGGCCACCACTTGTTGTCGTTGTGCTTCTCTCACTCTCATGTCGCCGATCTCCTTCCTCTCTCTCCCTCTCTCTCTCTCTTCTTCATCTTCTATTTCGGAACCGCTTTAAAAATCGAAACCCGATGACTTTAGAGGGAAGTCAAGTGCTTGCAACTGAACATCACCAGATATATTTTGCTATTGACCAGGTACTCCAACTGCCTCAGGGATTATTCTCTTTCTTCCATTAGGGCGTCTATATTCTCTTTGCTTCACAAGACTAGACATCCGAGCAGTAGCTTCCACTTTATTTAACGCACCGACACTAGGTCCCCCACTCTTCTTACCATCATCAACTCGCAATTCAGAAGCCTTCGTGGCATCCTCCAAATGAGTAGAATATTTTTTGGGCATCTGGTTTTGTGGGACATCTGCAGTCACTTTTTTGTTTGTGGTTTGTTTTGCCAAGGCTGCTTCAAGTAGCAACTATGCTGGGCTTTCTACTAAATTTGCATGTCGCACCCTCTGACATCACCATAATGATTTCTCTTCAACTCATCCAATTTAGTATCAGTTAGCCTCTAACCAAGTTCTTTCTCGTCAAAGTGGAAAGTAGCCACTGTCCCATCCAAAGAGCATGCAAATAGTGAGTACCCATCAGGACTCCTGTTCCAGAGAATAACAAATAAATAAGTTGAATTTATCAGGCAGGCAAAAGAGAATTTAGATTAAAAAATATACTAACCAATATCATCAAGTTACATAATTTCTATGAAGAGCTATTTTGACAATTGAATAGCTAACTAACCAAGATAAATCCACGACACTTTGAGTAAAGAAATTAATGCTTGGCCACAAAGAGGGGACGAGGACTTGCAGTTGTCCAAATAGTTATAGTGCGATCCTGACTACCAATTGCAATAATATTATATGGCCGTGCTTCTTTGCATCCTGTCTTAGAAGTTCCATTGGTAGTATTTAGTTCTAATATGCTTTGGTTATTAGCTGGTCTTTTGAGGTGTTTCTCTGTTGATAAGTTTGATGTTCAATTTTCTCTGAGTTGTTGTTTCAATGTCTTACAGTCCAAAGAAAATTGGTCGAAATAAAAACGGTGGCTGTTCAATTTTCTCTGGCTTGATCAAAAACACAGAGAAAAATTATGAGCAAACTAGAGAAAATTGATCAAAAACATAGAGAAATTGGAGAGAAATCTCTGGGAGGTCCAGAGAAAATCTCTGTGTTATTTATAATGATATACAAACACACTTTCTAAACCCATTTTCTAGACTCAATGTGTAAGTGGTATGATTGGTTGATGAGTAGAGAAGATATGAGAGAGTGTTATTTATAATATCGTAATTGATTGTCACATCATTGGCTTAAAAATTGGGTCTAATTTTTTGTCTTAAATAGCAATGCCTTATATATATATATTGTCTTTACATGGTTTACTCATTCACATTAGAAACCCCCAAAACAAGGCGGATTTCTGGTTGCAATATTCACAATCCTAAACTTAAATTAAAAAAGAAAAAAAAAGTGAGTTAGTGCACGAGGCTCTCACTAAAATATAGAATAAATTGAAATGTTTAAGAGTTGGCCTCTTGCCAAGAATTTGGTGCAAAGAGGGAAAAACTAGGAAATATTTTAGAGGAATTAGTTAGTTTCTGCTAAGCATTGGAAAATTTTTGGTGGCCCATGTTTGACAAT
This sequence comes from Camellia granthamiana, assembly GCA_036172215.1. Classification (NCBI taxonomy): domain Eukaryota; kingdom Viridiplantae; phylum Streptophyta; class Magnoliopsida; order Ericales; family Theaceae; genus Camellia; species Camellia granthamiana. The sequence continues at coordinate 62,249,177 of CM069909.1, forward strand.
ATTGTAAGATATAAATGAAAAGCTCCTCATTTATAATTTTAGTTAAACCCTTGTTCTTATTCCTTGAGTGAGTGTCACATGCATGCACTAACATTACAAATGAATTTTATAAACAGGTTGGTGCAGAGATCCTTGCAATTCCTGCAGTGACACAAGAATATGGATTTCTAGCCTCTGCGGTCATAGATTTCTGTGAGTACATGACTCAGCTCTTGATTAAAGTAACTATTCTATCTCTAAATAGATTTCTCATTCACTTAATTTTCTTTGCCTTGTTTAATTTTTTCTGTGGTGTTCAATTTTCTCTGGATAGATAGAGGGATTTGAATGTTGATCCAAAGAAATTTGATGTTAGTCCAGAGAAATTTGAATATTAGTCTAGAGAAATTTGTGAAAGGTTCAAGAGTTTTTGATGTTAGTCCAGAGATCCATAGAAATTTGAATGTTAGTCCAGAGAAATTTGAAAAAGGTTCAAGGGTTTTTGATGTTAGTCCAGAGATCTAGAGAAATTTGATATTAGTCCAGAGAAATTTGAATGTTCAAGGTCTTGAACCCAGAGAAATTCCAAGGATTGCTTATTATGAATATAGACATAAATATGGTTATTGGATCAAATCTCTTTTTGTAGTATAAGAATAATGTTGGATCAAATCACTGAAGCCATCAAGCTGCAGACAACACAAGCGAATTTCTCTGGTTGGAGGAGATTTTCTCTGGGCTTGAGTAAATTTCTCTGGGGTGGAGAGAGAAATTTCCCTAAGTTAAATCTAGAGAAATTCTCTGGTGAGATTTTCTTTGTGAATATGCATCTAAATCACTGAAGCCATCAAACTGCAAACAACACAAGTGAATTTCTTTGGTTTGAGGAGATTTTCTCTGGGGTTGAGTAAATTTCTCTGGGGTGGAGAAGGAAGTTTCTCTGGGTTGAATCCAGAGAAATTCTCTGGTAAGATTTTCTCTGTGATGTGTCCCGAGAAATTTGGAATTTTCTCTGTGATGTGTCTTGAGAAATTCTCTAGATCAAATTTTCTTTGAATCAATGTTGAGGAACCTTAGACATTATGAAAATATTGAGTGTCCTTTATGTTATAAAATTTTAATACTAGGGACCTTAAAAAAAATCCCCTTTTAACTTCTCAAACAAGGCCTAATATTATGAACAAACAGAAAAAGAATAAGTTTGGTAGCACATAGGTTAAGTAATTAGAATATTTTCTGTGTTCGCAAAAAAAATATATATATATATTTATATATATAAGAAGTTCTATCTTGCTTATGGTTGGTTTTTTTGTTTTAATCTTATTTTACCCTTTTATTTTGAATAATTTACTAATGGCAGTCCAAAGGTTTTTTCGTAATTACGTAAACATTTTTGGTCAATTATGAAACATAAATATTTTATTTTTTAACAAATTAAAAATACACTCATAAGGTTTGTTTAAAATATGAATTGGTCCTATAATACTAGAAATTACAATTATTGTTTGGTTATAATTTTTAATTTAACACAATAATCAGGGGAAAAAAAAAACCATTCTCCTATGTAATAATAAATTATCAAAATTATTTATTGAAAAATATTTCTCATATCATTAAAAATTGTTAATTGATTTAATACTCTATTTATTAACAAAATGGTTAACTGAAAAATATTTTTCATATCATTAAAAATTATTAATTTATTTAATGATTTACTTATTAATAAAATTGGCCATTTGTTATGTGAGTATGATTTATTTATTAATAAAATTGATCATTTGTATATATATTTATTTTCTTCTGCTTCTTTATTAGTTTAGTAAATTATTTTAGTAGTTTTTTTTTTTTAGATGGAGGAATTATCTTAGCATTTGTTTTATATTTATCTGTTAAGAAAAGTTACACACCAAATTTTTTTTTTAATAAATTCGGAAGAAATGTTAAAAACTTATAAATTCACCCAAAATGATATAGTAATAGAATTGGAGTCCTTATCATTGGGTGTATAACAAATCAAAAAATGATACATATCATACCACATTATTTATAACACAATTTACATAATCTATCATATCTCTAATGATTTATTTTATTCAATTTCGTGGAACAATATTCATATTTTAAAATTTTATCAAAATACAAAACTTAAATATACTATAATTTTTAAACTAGTATATATATATATGTGGACTGAGAAGTTTTTTAAAGTGGGGTTCTATTCATAAATTTTGTATAAGGTAATTACAAATACACCTCTTGAAATTTGCTTACAATATGAATTATCCCCTATGCTTCTGAAAATTACATCCTGTCCCTTAAGGTTTCTAATTTCATAATAAATGGTCCATTTTATTAATAAACCATCAAGTTAATTAACAGTTTTTAACGAGGTTAAAATTGTATTTCAATTAATAATTCAAGTAATTTTATTATTATATAAGAGAGTAATTAAGAATTTCATTTTTTCAGTTAATTCTATTAAAAAAAATTGACAATGGGATATTTGTAATTTTTCAAATCACAGGGAACAATCTGTATTTTAAATAAACATTTGTAATTTATCCTTTTGTATAATATTGTCAATTTATATGTATTAGAGGTGACAAATGAGCTGATTTGGTTAGATCAAAATGAGTTATGTATTTACAACAATCCAACCCTATCCCACCCATTTAATAAATGAGTTAAGTTAAATTGAATATGGATTGAATTAATGAATCCAACTAACCCATTACTTTATCTTCTTTTCTTCTTCTTTTTTTTTTTTTTTTTTTCCTTCTAATAGAAGGCGGCGGCAATGGTGGTGAAAATGGAGTGGTGGTAGGGTAGTAGTGGTGGAGGAGTGAGGGTAGCAGTAGAGATTGGGTGGTGGTGTGCTAGAAAGCTATCCTACAATAATATAATATATTCAATAAAATGATTGAGAGATATACAATAAACAAAACGGAGATTACAACAACAACAACAAAAATAAAAATAAGATTTGACTCTTGTAATAAAGTATATCATGAATTTATAATTTTGTCAATTTAAATTTTAATCTTTTGTTCGTTTTCAATCTAACTCATCTACTTATTTTCGTTAAGTAAAACTGGGGAAAAAATTATATATATTTTAATCATTAAACTGAACAACATAAAATATCTAAAAATGCCTTTTTTAACTGATCATAGTTTAATTTATATGGATAAATACGTGGCCCAATAATTAGGGACAAAGTATCTGAAGCCCATTTCTTTTGCTCTTTTTGTTGAGATTCAACATAATCTCTCTAAAGTCTTCCACATAAATTTAGAAGACTCTGAAAAGTCCTAGAGAGATCCAAGAGATTCTAGGACATCGTAAAAGAATCCGAAATATTAGAGAACCTTCTAGACAAATCTAGAAGGTTTCAGGAAGGTTTTAGAGTATTCTAGAATAGTATTAAAAAAAACTCCACTATGTACTAGAATAGTTTAAAGAATTTTATAATATAGTGGAAGGGTAAAAATATCCTAAAATATTCTAGAAGACTAAAAATGGCCCTTGGATCAAGTTGATCATAGCTATCCATTAAAGACGTGAAGACTATAATGATGGCCCGTGGATCAAGTTGATCCTAACCATCCATCAAGGAGGTAGAAGACTATATAAAGGAAAAACCTCACATTTTAGATAGTATAGAAATGATAGAAGAGTGTTGTGGTAGAGAGTATGGTGGTGTGGTAAAAAAACCACTAACCCAAGTAGTGAAGAGTTGGAGAATACATGTAAGACAATCACAAAACTGAAGAAAAATATACATATTCAGAACTCTTTGAAAACTAAGTTGCAGTTAGAGAGAGTGAGAAAACGGTTGTTGAATTTAGAGAAAATTCAGGAGGCACAAAGCAAAGAGAGTTTTTGAATCAACAGGATTCGCCGGTTGAGGAATAGAACCCAACTTGGAATGAAACATGGTAAGGAAGAGAATGTGAGCATGCCAAGCTGCTGGATTGAAGGGCAATCAGATTGATGGAATCCTTTCTGTTAGAAGTGCAGAATGCTTCTCAAGCTTGGGTTAACCTATCCGGTGTAGATAGCTTTTGTTTTATGAATTCATTTGATAATATTAAGGTAGCAAAATTGGTATGCAAAGAGTTAAACTACCTCCCTCATTCTTATTTTCCACATAGAACTCCCATAATTAACATAAATAGTGGGAGTTTTGTAGGATTTGTCATCCATGGGGTAAGCGTTGCAAATTTTTTACAAGAAAATAGAAACAGGTTCTTCGATGAATTGAATGGGGGTGAAAGTGCAACCCTCTAATTTCTACATCCAAATAATTAGGTGAGTATGCCTTTAAATTTATCTTTTATGCCAAATAACTATGTGTGTTTGATTTTAGATTCGTAGACAATTGCAACGTTTCCTTTTAGATTGGAAAAATTAGGTAGCTAGGAGGAGGCATAATTTTCTCTTACATTTAGCGACTTGTATATGATTGACCATTATCTTATTGTGTTTTTTCTTTTTCATGTTTTGCTCCCCAATACTCAAGGGCATTAATCGATGCAATCTACTTGATGAACGACAAAGATATTGTTACAATAATTAATCAATATTATATTTTTATAGAGGAAGACAATGAAAACAATTCCCACATATCTTTTGTGAAATATCACAAGCGAGGGAGTAAGGAATCAGAAGAAAGCATAGAGGATATACAATTTGTTAGTAAACTAATATGTATGATCAACAACATTTTGGATGCATTCGAGGATTTAATGGATCCATTTTTGAAGAAATTAGATCAATTCAACCGTTTAGAAAGGGACTTTAACATGTTGTACGAAGATCCTATCCTCTGACGAGTAAGGATACTATTTGTGTGTGAACTTTCTTGTTCTTTTTGAGGATCAAAAGTGGATGGATTTAAATCAATGTAATGATGATGGATTTGGAAATTTTGATGAAATTGTGGCAAACGATGCTAGATTGAGGTTTTTTTTATTTTTATTTTTTTGGATAAATTCTCTATCTGGTGAACTTGAACTTGGCCAATCTTTGATGACTTCAACAATTGGGAACATTAATTCATCCATTTGCCAAACTGTGTCATAACATTAAGAAGCAATAAACTTGGTGCTTCTGATTCTTCTTTTAGGCAAGAATTGCGTAATAATATTGTTGAAAATTACAAGCATTTAACGTTAGGGGAGGAAACCAACAGGGTTAGCCCGATTGGCCAGAACTCCTGCACCTTATTAGGATATCAGTAGTTCGAATCTTCTCACTTGTGTGTGGGTCTTATTCTCATTTATTAATTGGGGATACTAGTAAAAGGAAATGAGGAAAGCACACACCATTCAACAAATAAAATATTAAGGCTATGTTTGGTTCATGGATTTGTGTTGGAAAAAATGGTTTATAGTGACTTTAATGTGAAATTAAAATAGGTCCCAACCACTGGTTGAGGTAAGATCAAATGGATTTAGATTCTTTATAACAAGATCTTTACATTACAAAAAGAATGACAAAAAATCATTAAAAATTAAATGAGAAATTATCTCATAAAGTTGACCTCATGAATGAGATATTGGGAATGGTGTATAACCACCTATCCCACATTGATTGTAGAGGAAAGCATTAATCGGTATTTAAATCCCAAGTTTTTTATAAGGGCATGAGCCCTTTAGGGCATCCAAATTTTTCGAAGGAAGTGAGTTATGGATGCTTCAAGGATGGTCGTGGGCAAAAACTATGGTCCAAGTTGGCTATGCAAAAATTGCCACATGCATGTGCGCGCACCGCCCACCCGCTCGGACCGGGCCGAGTCCGTGGATCTTGAGGCTTGGTGGCCCATCAACCTAATTTTTTTTGGGACTAGATATACACACATGTGTATATAGAGTGTGTAGCTTACACACTTATTCTCCATTAGTTTTGTAGGATTAATTGTGCATTAGTTGGGCAATTTGGTGCTAGCCTTCATGGCTGGGAGGCTCCTTTTCTCTCCCCTATTGTGTATAAAAAGAGACTATCTTCTTTGATTTTGAACACATAATTTTTTTCTCTCTAGCATTATAGTCAGTTTGCTACTACCATATAATTTTTTCTATGTGAAAAAGTGTTGCCCTTGTCAGTTCATCGGAGCTAACCAGAAGGTGTTTCTAACTTAGCGGGTTCTAACCGTCGTATCCTGAGTGACAGATGCCGACATACCTCTAGCACCCACAATGAGGTGGGGAATATGTTTTAAGGAGCTTGTGGTATCACATAGGCTTCGGTTTGTTTCATTTTCTTTTTTCAGTATTTTCTTTTGTTATATATTTATGTTCGTCAAGTTGTATGATTTAGTCCTATGATTTCTTGTTCTGTAATATCAATTTAATTAAATATGAATCTGTTTATTTTATTTAAATGTACATTTTGTACAACAAGTTGGGGAGGGATTTGGTAAGAGAAAGGTAGGTAAAATGTGAATAAAATATACCTACATTTCACCTAATTTTACACATACTTTCCCTTTCTCTTTTCAAATCCCTCCCCAAATATTTCAACCAAACACAGACTACGAAGTGGTAAACTTGGGTGGATCTTATTTTTCTTTTATTTAAATTTTAAGCATGAAAGAGAAATGAAAAAACATATTGCATAATATCGTCGAATATTACCTAGCAATTTTCTCAAGTTGTGAGATGGATTTGGGAAGCATATTACTTACCTCTACAAGGAAAAAACCCTAAGGCTTCTAAATTTTGATCACAGATACGAAGACTTTAAAAAAAATATTGTGGCATTTTTTTTTTTTTTTTTGAGAAAATTAGTGATAAATCCAATCTGTGGAGTGTATAAGGCATAAGGACCATGAGTATTTGTTTTTTTCTTTTTATGAGAAATACACTCTTTGTAAAATATTATGGTAAGAAGTACATTTTGTTATTGTAAAAGACATTTTATTTTCAATTTTACCCCTTAATCTATTTGTTGCAATCTTTTTTATTTGTTTAATTTTTTTGAACCTATCTGTTCAAAAAAAAATTATCTGTTGATTTTTTTTAACCTATCTACTGGAAAAAAAAAAATTATCGATTGAATTTTTTAGTTTTTTTTTTCCTTATCTGTTGAATTTTTTTAATGCGTTCATTTTTTTATATGTTAAAATAATAATTTAGTGTTTTTATCTACTGAGGTCTGATTTTGAAACACTCTTTTGTTTTATCTGTTGAAACAACTCTCTATCTTCTTATCTTTTGTTATCTTTTGGTCATAGATCTCAATAACAACACCATAAAAAAGTCAAATTATCTGTTCAAATCTATATCAGTAATCTATCTTTTCAAACATGAGACCTAAATTGATTGCATCGATCTAACCAACACAATGGAAACTCTAGTGTTTTAGATCTGAAAATGAACAAAAAAAAGTTAACAGAGATTAATAGATCTAAAGGAGAATACTCAATTAAGAGCAAAAATCGAAAAGAATATCAAGAAATTGATCTTTTAATAATAGATCAACTACGTACCTCTATAGATCTTTCATATTCGAGTCAAGCTTTGGCCTTGAGGTATGATCGTGAGTCTGAGACCGAGACCGCCATTGCTGGCTCTATGTATGTGTGTGTGTGTTAATGTCTTTTACTTTCTTTCTCTAGTTGTTCGAGATTGACTTTGACAAGCAAGAGAGGTTGTTGTTATTGCTTACGACAGCCAGTGCATTGATGGGCTTAAGCTCGCTTAAGAGTCACCATGAGGGCGTTGGAGATAAGTGGTTCCATGCTATAAGGAGGAGCTCGAGAGAGACGCTGAAGTAGAGCTTGGCAGACGTCGATGCTACAAGCGTCGCTGCCACGCAGCAGCGTTGTTTGGCCGTGGTTCCGACAACCCAGCTCGGGGGTTAAGCTTTGCTGGAGCTCAACGCCGACAGCGAGAATGCCATTATCACTTCTCTCTCTCTCTCTTTCCCACTTACAAGGATGAAAGTAGGAGAAGATTATGGGAAGCCATGGCTCCCCTATTTCTGTGAAAAATTCTATCTACCATTAACACTTTTAAAATATATATCTTATTTTATAAATAAAATAGTCCATCAGTATAAAAATATATATCACAATCTTCTACTATCTCACATTCTCTTTCTATTTTAAAACAATGCCCAAATAGTATACATTAATGTGTGTTTGGGAGAGAAAAGATTGAGTACACACCTAACCTTTGCCATAGTATACAAAGTGGTTGTCTCGAGACTTGAACCCATGACCTCAAGGCTATTTTCTACCAAAAAAATTTCCTTATCCTATTAAAAATTACTTCTATAGTATTTGAATTTTATTTATTTATTTATATGTATACAGTTTATATGTCATATTGTACATGCATGTGTGTTTGTATATATGGTGAAATTTTTTTATTTGTCTTCATCCCTCCGGTTATGAAATTCCAATTCCTTCCTTGCTCACTCACTCACTCACTAGTGTCTTTACTTTCTTTCTCTACTTTATGAATATCTTCAGCGAGTCTTGCTGATTTTTTACTCTCTCCCCAATTTGTACACATAAAGATCATATGGGTATTTTAGGGCATGTTTGCTTTGTCTTTGAAAACATGTTTTTGAAGGAAAAAAATTCCAAAATCAGTTCTCCCTTTACTATACATCAATCAATCACTTTTTCTCTCTTCTCTATCATTCTTAATCACTTTTTCTCTCACACCCATCTATTCAACTACAAAAAAAAAAAAAAAAAAAAAATCAAATCATCCCAAATTCTAAAATTATTTTCAAAATATACAAGTAAACAAATTTTCAAATTTTATAAACTCTCTCCAAAAAATTATTTTTGAAATAACAACCCCGCTACATTCATACAAAAATAGTCCCGCCGACCTGCCCAACTGACGTGGTGTGGGTTGGCCAAAATAGAATCCCAATTGCCTTTGTGGTGCGTTTGTTTCATGCGACCAAACCTCTCAGTAAACACACAGACTCTCTCAAATGGACTACTAGGAAATTATAAAATATTCCCGAAATACTATCCCTAACTAATCATCATTTATTATGTCCCCTCATATTCCTTAATCACTCAACACAATACCCCATCTACCCACATTCTCTACCAATCACAATACTATTAAATGCCACGTGTCTATACTCTGAGATTACTGAATAATAACCCTCAAACCTATACCCTTCCGAACAAACTCTCTCTATCTCTACTCTTTTCAAACAAACCACCTATCACCATCGACAATCACCACCGACGAACCGACCACCTCTTCTCTCTCCCTCTCCGGCATTTCTTTCCCTCCAGCGATGACTCTCTCTCTGGTGCAAGTCTCAAGTAAGCTTAGATTCAACAAATTAAAAAATAAATAAAGAAAAAAAATCAAGGGCTTTGTTTACTTTCAACAATCTTTATATCAAACAAAATCAAACCTCAATCCCAATCAGTTCAATTGAAAAACCCAAATCAGTTCTGAATTCATAAGGAAAATGTGTAGTTGTTAAGTATTATTCAAATGAATGAGATTTGGTTGCCAAAAAAAAAAAAAAAAGAGTTGAGGAGAGAGAACAACGTTGGAGAGAGCGAGACAAAGTCGACGCTAGAGGGTGAGTCCGCCGTCGGCAAGGGACAACCACAGAGTACAATCAGTTGGGTCTCTTTTGTTTCTCCTTGAGTTGGGTCTCCTTTCTTTCTCTAGTTTTCTCACTAACAAGTGTCAGTGGTGGTAGTTCGGCATCGGCGTCATCGGTGCTAGTGCTATAGGGAAGAGAGAGAGAGAGAGAAGAAGAAGAGAGGAAATCCATTAGATATGAGAGAGAGAGAGAGAGAGAGAAGAGTGTAAGAAGAGAGCATGGATCTATTTTTGGAAACCAACAATGATTCATCTCTCTAATTTGAGAGCTTTAATTGAGCACTAATGAGGTAGAAATTCAAAACAAAAAAAAAAACTAAGGCCAAAACATGACATCAATAGATGAGGCTCACCCCCTAGAGCTCCTTTAGAGCTCATAGTTTAGCGCTCCCAAACATTTTTCTTTGGAAATTTGGAAGCCATATCATTCGGGTGGTTTCGGGGCAAAGGAATTGTGTAGACCAAGCATTTTTGTTTAAATAATATCTCAAAATACAAATCAAATAAGGCTGTATTTATTTCACATAAACTTGTTTTTATAGACTTAGGCTTGATTGTTTGCTTATTATGAAACAATGTGTTGAAAAGTAGAGATGTGATATAACCCAAATAAGTTAATAAGCTGACTTTTTTTTTCGTATAGCCGAAAAGGCCTTAATATTTGATCACATGGACCTTTGGATAAAGAAAATTAATTTAAATTTATCACCCAAACGTCCTTTTTTTTAATTAAAAAAAAAATCAACTTACATTTCAATTTGATATAGTATAAAAGGATTTAATTTTTTATTTTATTTTAATTTTTCAGGTCCATCACTGTAGACACCCCATTTTTTACCGTCCTCAAGACTTGGACGACACTGTTTGAACACTCGGTGATCATCCATGTTTGTGTTCGTCTTGAGTTCTCGGAGGTTTCGGCTACGTGCCTTGCCTCAAGACCTCTCGACTTGCCTGTTTTGTGTTTGGTTTTGCACCAAACACTTGTGTTTTGCTTCTGAGGGTGGGAAACAGCTTGTTGGCCATCCCCACACCTCACCAGCCATAGTATGATGCCACCGGCCCTGTTTTCTTACTACCGGCCAAAAGTTTTAGCCGATCGGCATTTTGTTTGGTCGGCCGGCCACTGATTTTGGTCAATCGGCCACTTTTTCTGGCCGAGCCCTTTTCTTGAGAGGGTTTGAACCTTTTGAACCCTTGGTTTTAGCTTCTTGAGGAAGCTTGAACCTTTTGAACCCTTGGTTTTAGCTTCTCCAAGAAGCTTGACCCTTTTGAACCTTTGTTTAGCTTCTCCAAGAAGCTTGACCCTTTTTAGCTTCTTGAGGAAGATTGAACCTTTTGACTCTTTTTAGCTTCTCCAAGAAGCTTGACCCTTTTTTTTTAGCTTCTCCAAGAAGCTTGACCCTTCTAAGCTTCCAAGAGAAGCTTGCACCTTTTGCTCTAGCTTCTCCAAGAAGCTTGAACCTTTTGCTCTAGCTTCTTGGAGAAGCTTGCACCTTTGTTCCTCTATAAAAGAAGAGCTCATCTTCCATTGCAAGGGTTCTAACAATTGGTCTAAGGCATACAAGAGTTGTACATCCAAGCTCCATAAGTGTTGGTTCTTGACCCCTTTACAGACCACCTCACAACCGCACACTTCCTCCATCACTCTAAGGTTCTTGGAGCTGGTTTTCAGAGGTTGAAGGCCTACATTTTTGGTCCATAAGCTGCTGGAGCTTCTTGGCTACAAGGGTAACACTTTTTACCCTCTTTATTCCCCGTTTTTGCACACACTTTTAGCCTATCTTACATGCTGTTTTGGGCTTTGTCATAAACTGAAAAAAGTCTTATTTTGAGCTCCTTTTAAAATTTGTTTAAGATCACTTTTGTGTTTGGGGTTGTTTACCCCCTCTTAGGCCTTGTTTGGCCCCATTTTGTGCTATTTTTGGTGAGCTTCGGGACCACCTTGTTTGGGCCTCCTCACCACTGAAATCTTGAGCAATTTCAGTGGTGAGGATGGTGGTTTAAGGTTCTAAGAAGGAGAGGGCCATCCCCTCTCCTTGTTGTCTTTAAACTTGCTATTTTAAGCCTCATGTGTGAGCACCTTGTTTAAGATCATGTTGGCCATGTTTCAGTAGGTATTTGGTAGTATTTTGCCATGTTTTACCTCTATTTTTACTTGGTTTGGACACACCATGCATGCTTTGCATACTTGTCTTGTAATGCCATGAAATTGCCTTAACATGCATCATGTTATGCCATGACTTTCTAGCATGATTTTGGCTTAGCTTTGTGAAGCTTTTATGCATATTTTGGCATGCTGTAGGTCTGATTTTGGTTGTTTGGGTCATCCATGACTTTCTTTGTATAGCTACCATGCAATCTAGCTTGTATGCTTTGAGTGTTGGCTCCTCTACCATGCTCTATTTGCATCATTTCAGTGGTTTGGCACCATTAGTTATGATATTTCAGTCCTTGTTCCATGCTTGTATGCTTGTATTTGATGCCCCTTTAATGCTTTAAAAGGTTGGTGTCTCATGCTCCATGTTTGGGTCATTATGCATGTCTTTAGACTTAGGTCATTTGGATGCCATCTAAGTGGTTTTTGGGACTTACTTTGGCATGATTTGGGACTGTTTTGGTCCGCTTTGGTCATTGGCTTCATGTGTCACATGACCATAGTTTAAGTCCTTGGGCTTGGTTGCATGTTTTGCTTGCATTGGTAGGTTGATTTGGCATCATCTTCTACATGTTTTCAAAGCTTATCATGTATGCTATTTGTCCATGTTAAGTATGCTTACAGGCTGCCTCTTTATGCTCAAGCATTGGACCTTGTGTGCACGAATGTTTGTGTGTACATTTGCCTTGCATGTTGTCACATACTTGGCCCATAAACACCTTGTTACATGCCTCACATGCTTGTTTGCCTAGGTTGTGTCCCTAGTATACATTGCTTGCTTGCATGTTCATGTTGCATACTTAGCTTGCATGCCTAGGTTGCATTGCATTTGGCATGCGTACCTTGCCTCTTGAATCACCAAGATTGAGGTTGGGTTTCTTATGTGTTTGTGTGCATTACATTTTACATTAAAATGCACAATTTGGCTTCTTGGGCCATCACGCATTGAAATGCGCGATTGGTGATCCGAGGGTCGAGAACCATACTCCCTCGAGTTCATGACATGATAGGGAGGGTGGTTGTGCATACATTGCTTTGAAAATGCATTGCCATGCTCTGTTTGCCCTCTGTTGCTGTCAAACAGGATTCTGCAGGAAGATATGGCCGGTCGGCCATCTTCAGTGCCGGCCGGCTATCCATTGTTGGCCGAGAGCCTCACAACTGGTCGATGACCACTTTTCCATGGCCGGTGACCATTCGTCTTGGCCGGTGACCTCCCACAGTGTTCAGGGAGGGTTCCAGAACCAACCTTGGGACTTGTGCAGTCTTCAGAGGTGCAGAGCAGTGTAAACAGAGGCAACTGTGGCATGGCGATGGATTTCTGAGCGGAGCCAAGCATGCATACATTCATCCCTCTTCCGAGGCCTTTTACTGCTTTCTTAGCTTAGTTAATTTGCTTAACTAGTTAAGTGGTCTGTAATATTTAATTAGCTTGTAGGTTAATTGATTTGTATTATTCTTTTGGTCCCTTCGAGCGAGAGCGAATTTGTAATAAGTGTGGGTGCGTGTGTGCATGTCTTCCAACCCCCACTTCTTTCTCCCTTTTACTTACCTGCTTTTGATGGTTAGTATTAGGGCATATTTAGATTAGCATACCTTATGCTATGCATGCGTGCATCCATACATTTGTCTTGCATGCACCGGGCTCGGCGCATCATACTAACTGCATTGTATTTCAATTCCAAGTTGAATACATGTTATTTGTAGCATCTCATATGCCATCTTAGATTAGCCGAGCCTATTCTAGCTGCATTTTGCCTGTGTTGCATTAGTCATCTTAACATGAACTAGGATCATGTATTGATTACTAACTAGTTTCTGTTTTGGCTTGGAGTATTAGGTAAGCTTTTATGCTTTAGCATCCTTGCATGCGTGTGAGTGTTTGCCATGACAGCATGCTTGCCATGAGGCTAATTGCTTATGTGATATAACTGCCTGAATGCCTGTGGGTGAAGGTTGGATTGTTTGAATTGGAATAATTCATTGAAATCTGTATTTTAGCCTACTTGCGAGTAGCAAATCTCAAACCATTTTCAAACAAGTGGATATGCAATGCTTTGTTCCAAATTAGGCGATCTAGTCTATACTTGTTTTGCTGTGCGCATCACGTAGTAATTTTAGGCTAATTAACCGGAATAAGAGCACTTAATGTTTTCAAAACAAGATATCATGATTAGTAGAGGCCGATCTTTGATCGGGCGAGCGGGGGTGCTCATAGCTGACCTTACCCAATCGTACCCAAGTTCCCGAGCCAAGGCAACTTTGGTGATGACGGACACGTGGCCTTAGGCAAACGAGTCAGGGTTTCCTAAATTCCCCAAAATAAAATATTTAGGTGGCGACTCTGTATCTGGCAAAGCAGTCCATGTTTGGCACTTCTTTCTAAAAATCAATTTTTCAAAACGATTTGCCGGATTTGGACTCTTTGATGATTCATCGGTCTTGCATTGCACTCTGCAAGATTAGATACAGGACCGTAACATTGAGTCCGAACTGTAGTAAGCCCAAGATGAACAAAACGGGGATTTCCTCCCGGGACGTTCGGGGACGTCTACAATCACCCACCACTTCCATTCCATAATCTCAGCACCTTTACTGCCACTATTGCCCCTCTCATCTTTCCCCAACCTCCCTTACCCCCTCCGCTTATCCCTATCTTCACTCTCACCTTAGCTTCCTTCCATCAACCACTCATAAAAATAAAAAATAAAAAATAAAAAATTTATCGTTGTGTTTGATTGGAGAATTTGGGAAGGAATTTGGAAACGAAAAGGAAAAAAGTAGGTGAAATATGAATAAAATATACCTTTATTTCACTTAATTTCACACATTATTTCTTTTTCCCGTTCCTTTTCCAAATTTTTTCTCAAATGCCTCAACCAAATATATCGTAACAGAGTGAGAAATCAAATTTGGATTTTCAAAAAGAAGAGGTTGAGGTAGGACTGTTCTTGCCGGTAGATTTGGTCATGTTGGAGAAGATCTCGATGGTGGAGGCATGAGGAAGCCATCGTAGTGGTGTTGGTGGCAGCGAAAAAGGGGGTTAGATGAGACTGTGTATTGTGATGATGTTGCTTGTTTAACCTTTGACAACATTCACCATATTTGGTTTCAATTTTTTGAAAATTAAATTTTTTATTTTTTATATTTTTTATTTTTAGTGAATTTTTTAAAATATTTTAATCATTTTTTTTTTTTTTACTTTTTAAATTTATCTAGCTTAGATGTACCTAAAAAGTAAAATATTTGTAAAAAAAGAATAATTAAAATATCAATAAATGCACAAGAATACAAAAATATACTTAATTTTCATATTATTTTTTTATTTTTATTTTTAATGTTTAGAGAATTTTTTCATAAATATTATACTTTTTAATTGTATTTATATTAACTGTATCTAAAAATTTTAAATTTTGCTTAAAATATTTATAAAAAAAATTCACTAAAAACAAAAAAAAAAATACGAAAAACAAAAACCTAGAAAATTGGAACTAAGGTCCATTTTGAGAAGTGTCCTTTTTTTTGGTTTATTGATTTATTATGAAAAAATAGTGAGATAATAATCTAAATAAGTCAATAAACTAATAAATTGATTTTTTTTTTTTTTGACTTTCCAAAATAGACCTAAACAAGGTGATTAGTTTGAAGAATACACTATTCCAGATCAAGTGATGCGAGCTCCATGAAGAAGAAATCACTAGAAAAATAAAAACTAATAGGTTAAATTACACATTTATAACTCTGGTAGGTGATTAAAATTTCATTTTGATTCCTATTATTTCAAATTGAATAATTTGGTCCTCACATTTTAAGTTTAGTTTCGATTTAGTCACTCCGTTTAAGTTAGAGGTTTAAACTAACGATTCTGAAATAATTGTCAATAAGTTGAGGTGTACACATAGAAAAATTAATAAAAATTTGGGCAGAAGAACTAAATTGATATTTGACTTAAAGCGTATTTGATCAAATTATTTAAATTAAACTAATAGGGGTCAAAATGAAATGTTGATCAAATTATAAGAGTAAAAAGTCTAATTTACCAAAACTAAAAACTAAGGACGGTTAAGGGTAACGTTGTGTTACCATTTGCGAAAATTTTAGAATAGTTTTGGAATATCATATAATCATACTCTCTCACTAATAACTATTCATTATATTTCCTCATATTTCTTAATCACTCAACACAAATAATTAATACTCCATCTTTTCCATCAATCATACTATCATAAAGTATCACGTGACTGTACTTTCGAATTACCCAATAATCAACTACTATTTGAAGCTTTTTACCAAGATTATCTCCTTTCTGTTTTGGACAACTAGCGGATAAACTTGAACTTGGCTAATCTTTTAGGAATGGGACTTCTGGGAAGATTAATTCATTCATTCGCCAAACTGTACAACAAACATATATATATACTCTTCTATAAATGTACATTATTGTTAAATCGTGAATTGAATTATGAATAATTTTACCAAAACAGTGAATCATTAATCGTATCAAATCGTAAAATTCACTTTATTTTGCATAATCTATAATTTTGTATATCGATAGACATATCAAAATTCACACACAATGTTTAAAATGACATAAATTTTAATATAACTAAATTGTTGATATATATACATATAAAATCATGTATACCAATATAATTGATTAATCTCTTTTTTTTATTTTACGAGAACAGATCGCAATAAATCATAGCAAATAGTAGTGAGAATCACAATTGAATCAATTCAACAGTACAAATTAAATTGTTTAGATTGAAACTTATATCAATCGTGTGAATCAAATTGTGAATTATAAGATTCTATAATAACAACTATGTACAAAATATTAAGAAGTGGTAACTTGGCACAACTCTTTTTTATTTTTTGGGTAAATTACAATTTAACCCCCTATAGTTTACCTCAAAAACACAGAACTCCCTTATAGTTTCATTTGTAACACTTAAACCCCTAAACTTTATACCATGTTGTAATTTTTAACGAACGTAACAGAAATGCACAAAACGACGTCGTTTTGAGCACCACCTGATAAAAAAAAATTTTAAAAAAAGAAAAAAAGAAAAAAATGAGAGAGAGAGAGAGAGAGAGAGAGAGATCGCAATCAGAGAGATTTGGGTAAAAACAAAGAGCCCTGATCATCCCTGCTTCTCCATGATCAGGGCTTCATGTAGAGAAAACTTTGAACTACTTCTATGTTTCTTTTTAACTTGCAACCATCCAAGGCCCTAATCATTCCCTACTTCTCCACTGCTCTCCATCACAGCATGATCATATACCCAGATTTCTTCATCTCAAAAAAAAAAAAAAAATGCAAATTTACAAAAAAAAAAGAAGGGTCTAATCTAAAAACTCATAACCGAAAAAGAAAAAAACTAATTTTTACAACTACTGTATCAACAATTCCTTTTATTATAGACAACAGGTTGCTAAAAATTGATAGCAATTCAATTATAAATACATATTTGACAATCGAATCACAAGAAAAAACGAAATGGGTCAAAGGAAAAAGAGATTAATTCAAATTCCATGAGCTCTAACTCGGACATTGATATAAACAAAGATAGGAAATGGAATTCCAAAGGAATTTTCTAAAAAATGAGAATTTGTGAAGTGAGAATGTGAAAATGTAGATGAGATTGTTGTTGTTATGATCAATTTTTTTCTAGGGCTTTCGAGTAAAACGAATGCCTCAAAGAACCAAACACAATCCCGCGAAGGCTGTAGAGAAAGAGAGAGCTTTGGCAATTGTGGAGTTCTTGAATCGGATCGGAGTTGGGTACAAGGCGTGGCCGATCAATCGAAGCATGTCGTTGGTGAGTTGGTTGTGGATCTCTGCAACACCATTTAGGCTTATGTTGTTGTTGTTGCTAGAGATGAGATTGAATGGTGGAGATGAGATTGGAATGTTCTCAGAGAGAGAGAGAGATTGCAACTGCAGAGATTTGTCCTCTCCCTCATGTGCTTGAGCTCTGTCCTCTCTTTTATGCCAAATCAATCTTTATCTTTCTCTTCCTCTTCCTCTCACCAAACCTAGTTCTTTCTCAGCTCAACAATGGCTTCGTCTACAATGGCTTCGTCTACAATGGCTTCAAGGATTTGCAATCTCTCTCTCTCTCTCTCGTTTTTTCTTTTTCTTTTTTTTTTTCTTTTTTATTACGCGGTACATAAAACGACATCGTTTTGTGTACTTCTGTTACGTCCGTCAAAAATTACAACATGGTATAAAGTCTAGGGGTTTAAGTGTTACAAATGAAACTATAAGGGAGTTCCGTGTTTTTTAGGTAAACTGCAGGGGGTTAAATTATAATTTATCCTTATTTTTTTTAATTTTTTTGAACTGGGTAAACTTGGCACATCTTCTTTTATTCTACTTTTAGGGGGAAAAAAAAAAGGCCAAAAGCCAAAAACCAAACTGATCAATGGCTACATCATTGCTGTTTATGTCAAAAGTTTTCCAAGGAAATTGTAGAGAACCAAATATAGAAAATTACAAAATAAAATAAATAATCTGTCAGAGTAAGATAAAAATAAGAATGAGGCATATTTATTAATTGAATCACTAATTTCACTACATCATTGATCCAATTGGTTTCCAAAGAAACTACAGAAAAAGGAAAAGAAAGTCAAAGAAAAATTCTCAAGCAGAATCTTGAAAAGCATTTCTTATATGAATTAGAATTCTAAATCTTTTGGACTCAACTGAACAATCATGATCGGTGACAGTGAGGTGAGGTTTTCAATTAAAAGAGAGATTAAAAAGAACTTTTATGCAAATGAGAAGAAGAGACAGATAGAGAAAAAAAATACAATGAAGAGAAGAAAGTTGCTGGGTGCGAAGCCCTCAAATTGCAGAGTATCATATAGAGTATGCAGGCTGCAAACCAACTCCATATTTATATAAACATGTAAATATGGGAACAAATCTATTCAAATTTCAATCAGAAGTGTGGAAAACTAATCAACTCTTACCTGTAATAACAGAATTGAAACAAAGAGAAAGACCAAAAGACATCGCCAATTTCCAGACGGAGAAAAAAAAAGGTCTTTCCGATCATTGATGAGAACAAAGCCAAAAAATGAACTCGTAGTAGGCTTGCAGGGACAAATCTTAAATCTGTCCAACAGGAAATATATGAAAACAATTGAAACAAAAGGCAAGTTTTCGACTATTCAAAAACAGCTTCTTCATGCATCTTGTCTATCTTCATACACAAATGTAGCTGCTCACTTACAAGGTATACTTCACCAGAAAATGAGTGGTGCTTATCTCCAGCAACAAACTTACATGCCTTGTCATTAACATGCACCAAACTGTAACCAGTCACCATCCTCACCCCTCTCCCCCTCACCAACCATCTCATCCTTGCTGCATCAACCCATAAGCCACCAGCCGCGTACATGCTCGACGCAAGCAAATACCCAGCCGAGTTAGATGGCTCCAATTCGAGGATGCGAGAAAAAGCACCGGAACCAAGCTCACTGTTCCCATGAGTCCTACAAGCACTCAACAATGCCCCCCACGCACTTGCACCAGGCTTTAAACCATTATTAGGCATCTTCTCGATCAACTCCATAGCAGTATCAAGCTTTCCAGCTCGAGCCAACAAGTCCACCACACATGAGTAATGCTCTAATCTCAGTTCAACAGCATGATCTTGAACCAACTCTTGGAAAAACAAGAGCCCCTCCTCAATTAAACCCCCATGGCTACAAGCAGATAATACAGATAGTGTTGTTACTGGGTTTGGCCTTAGACCGTGGGCTCTCATTTTGTCAACCAACGCCAAGGCATAATGCGGAAGGCCATTCATGCCATATGCTGCAATCATGGCACTAAAGGACACAACATTTTTCTTGGGAATTTGGTCGAAGACCCTTTCTGAAGCTTCTATTGCCCCGCATTTGGAGTACATATCTAGAATTGCAGTCCCAACTGCGACATCTGCTTCCACGCCTCTGCGAATTGCAATGCCATGGGCTGATTGTGACCTTTTCAGATCAGCAGAAATGGAACAAGCCTCGAGAAGATTTAACACAGTAATCACATTGGGCTTGTTTTGTACTTGGTTCATCTCTTGGAAGACAGCAATGGCTTCATCAGGCATACCACAATGGGTGAACCCTGCAATCATCGTGCTCCACGTTACCGTATCTCTTCTCTGCATCTGATTGAATAAGCTCCATGCAAGTGTAATGAGATTGCATTTTGCATAGGCATCGATTAAAGAATTCATCACTAAATCATTAACTTCATAACCCCGCCGGATTATTATCAAATGAATGGATTTGAAGTGAATTGGATCCAAAAGATGCTTGCATGTTTGAAGAAGATTCACTAGAGTCACGCCATCAGCATCAATTCCTGCCTTCCACATTGAATCAAACAGCAATAGAGCTTCCAAATACTTATCATTACTAACAAACCCAGACAATAGAGAATTCCACGAGACAACATTCCTTCTAGGCATTTCCCTAAATGATTTCGAGGCAGATTCAATATCATGGCACTTCGAATACATATCAATTAAAGAGTTTCCAACAAACGAATCATAAACAAAACCTCTACGGATCACAAACCCGTGGACCAATCTTCCAATGCTAATTTCCCCCAAATGAATGCAAGCCTTAATTACATTTACCATTATTTGCCCATCCATTTCGATTTCATTCTTGGTTACCATTTCTCAGAACAATCGGAAAGCAACCTCAGCTTCCTCACTTTGCACATAGGCCCCAATCATCACACTCCAAGAAATCAAATCTCTGCTAAACATTTCATCAAACAGTTTTTGTGCAGCCTCCATTTCAATGTCCGCATACATATTCAAAAGAGAGTTTTGAATAGAAGTAATAACCCAAAAACCACTTGTAACTATGTAACCATGAATTTTCATTCCCTCATAGATAGCTTTAAGACTTCGACATGCTTGAATTACAAGCACCAAGGTGGCATTGTTGGGTTCAAACCCTGCAACCCTAGCTTGCAAAAACAACCATAAACCTTCCTTGACAGCACCCTGACCTAGGTGCCCATTAATCATTATATTCCATGAAACTGAATCTCTGCTCCTCATGCAATCAAAAACTGCCACTGAAGAATTTAAGGCTTGAGATTTCACATAAAAATCCAAGATAGAATTTCCAATTGAAGAAAATGATTCTAATCCTTGCTTAACCAAACAAGCATGGACAGACTCTCCATGTTTGAAGCAGAGGAATAAGCAAGCTTTGAAAATTGGAGGGAACAAGGAAGGGTCTGTGAATTGAACTCCGGTTTTCCTCGTATCGCGATATAGAGTAAACACTTCCTGCCAATTACCATTAGATGATGACTCCTTGATCCTCCAAAACCAACGGGGGAGTTTCGAACTTGAAGACATGATTGGAAGACGCATTGCCGAGGAGCTAATGCAATGACTTGGTTCATGTTAATGATCTGGAATCCCTGGAAAAGTTCACAAAAATCAGCACTGCAATGAACCAATTGGTTCTTCCAAGATTATAACTCTTAGTTTTCAGTTAGGATCATTGGGTAATATTTCAACAATAAACAGAGAATGTAGACTGTAGTGTTGGAGATTGGGTTTGGACTTGGATTAGTCTTGGGCATAAATTAGACTGTGCTATATTAAGCTTAGGTGTATGTGTTTGAGATTGGATTTCATGTCAGAGAGGGGAGAATGTAGATACAAGCAAATTCCGTTCAAACAAATTATTATCAGCCAGAAATGTCAACACTAGTACAAGCAACAAAGTAAAAAAACTAGACACTGAAAACAAGTAATTAGCCTAGAGAAATTAGGACTCAAAAATGGAAAATTAATTATCAAAACAATATATTATTGGAGGAGGAAAATGTTTGGAACTCCACAAAAGGATCTCCAGGACCCCAATAATGTATTGGCTATCGGTATGTTTGAATTTTTTTTTGGAATTGTGTCTGACAGTGATATGAATGGTTCAAATTATTTTGGAGGTTGTGGAAGTTGTGCTTTGTGGGGATCTCTATCATTACTGATTAGATGACACGTTTATAATGATTGTCATCGAAAGGGAGTTTTAATTGAGTACTTTTAATTCATTTCTAATGATGTGAAATGAATTTCATTCCTCACTCCTCACTCCTTATCTTTTCTCTCTCTAGCCTCGTTTAGAAAGTTGACTATTTTAATATATTATTTTAATTTTTGGCTATTTTAGTAGGTTAAATTTTTTATATTTGAGAAGACGGTTAGATTTTTTTAGTTGAATGTGATGTCTGTGAAAAAAAAATAAAATGATTATAGATTTAATGTAATATTTTGTCTTATTAATTATTTTAACTTATTTTATTTTTTTGTAAATTTTAACTAAAAAAAGCGAAAAATCCACTCACCAAACATCTCTTTCTATTTTCTCTCTCCCCCCTCATTAGAAATGAAAATATGGATGATATATTAAGTGGATATAGTACCACTTGTTATCTGAAAACATTTGCTATTTTGAGGCAATCTAGAAAAGAAAGGTCCATGCCATTTTGTTTGGCATGATTTATTTTGGTTAAATTAGTCAATAAAAATAAAATAGATTAATTCAACACATTGTTTGATAAAATGATTGGGACTATCTATTAAAAGATATAATAAGTTAAAAAATTAATAAGACAGAATGTCATATTAAATCATAATCATTTCACTTTTTTCTCACAAAATTATAAAAAAGCTAAAAGTTCGTATCAAACAAAACTTTTTTAGCCAGGTTAAAATAGTAGAAAAATTAAAAAGTCAAACTAAAAAAATTTTTTCCAAGCGAATCTAAATATTATATATAAATTATAATTATTTCATTTTTTCTCTCACAACCATCAAATCAACTATATAAAAAATCAAAATTTATCTTAAATACGACTTTTTTAACTAGACTAAAATAGTCCAAAAAATTAAAAAATTAGTCTAAATTAACTCATCCCAAATGAGAGCATATGTAACTATTTAGGAAAATGTTTGAGACCTTTAAAAAGCCTATCTTAATTTGACCCATAATAATGTAGCATAACAAATGTTAATTTTTAATTTTTCATTCATTCAATTATATAAGGTTTCACTCTCTTGCCATATCAATAAATTTAGAGATCTAAATTATGAATTTCTAACATTTCTCAACAATTTATTAGTCTGCATTGTACTGTTATGTTGGCTTTTTGGCTTTCGAAGGGTAATTTTGTAAATGCGAGCGTGCCAGCAAGGATCAATCAGTCCTTACAGAAATTATAATTGCCAACCAATTATCAGGCGATTGTGTTTTAGTTCTTTCAGTCTCAATGAAGAGGACTTTTACTGGTGGCTTGACTTAGGAGAAATTAAACGAAATAACAGTTAAACAAATAGCAATTGAAGTATTTCATTAAAATGAAAACTTACAATGGTTCGAACTCAGCCTCGTAGAGGTTTACAGCGACAATCTACTTGAATCTACTTGAAACTACTCCTATAAATGAAGTGCAGAGCAGGTATTTAAAGTGCAGAAATGTAAAGACTGGAAATGTAAAAACTAGAAAGGAAAATATATAAAGTAAGACTGGTTTGTATGATCTGAGTTCGAGAGATTTTTCTGGGGACCTCCTTGCTATTTATACTCCTCAAGGATGAGCATCGAATTGTACTTCAAACCGTCGAACTGCTCCTCCATGATCGCTGATCATGCTGCCTTAGAAGTAGTTCCACTACGCCATCACTTGCAGTTGGGCTTCCCTCCTATATTCGAATTTGAATATGAGTAACCGTTGAAGCCACGTCACCTTGTATCTCTTTACTGATCCAGTACTACTCAGATCACGTGAGAACCAAATTTCACTGCCACGTGTACGATCAGGATCGAAGACTCGAGTAGTCTCCCTAACTTGCCCTTACTTTGCCACGTGTCGAACTGTAATTGGCTTTTACAAAATATGTAGCCAACATTACACCCCGCACTAATATACCCAATACTTGGTGATATTAGTGGATCACAGCCTTTCCCGCGCTTTTGGAACGTGCATAGAGTCTATCTTCTGGAAACACAACCGTCATCTCTTTGGTGACTATTTGCATTAACTCTTTTCCAATCTGTTGAACATCCCAATACCTTAGCATTCGAACAGACTACGGCTAAATCAATTTCTCTTTCTATTTATCAAGCACACGAAAAGCCATTGAGTAATTATGTTTCCCCTCGAAAGAATCTTCACGCATTCATTAGCCACCTTTACCCGCCTTTCTATATTCAGGTCATAGGAGCCTTTGCAAATTACCAACCTTTGGACTACGAACACATTGCCCCTAATCCTTCGATTCAACAAGTTGCAGACACAGATACAAGAAGTTCTTCCTCTGACTCCCCCTTGTACCTCGAACAAACTGCTTTCAAACCTTTGATTTGGCAAGTTGCAAATATGGACTTAGGAAACTCTTTTTTACAAAATTATGCATGGGATGAAGCTATAACTTCTTCATCTTCTGGAGTTTCTGGCTGGACGAGTTGGTCAACACCTGAGACTTATGATTTGAGGGAACGAATCAACCATCATTTTGTTGAGTTCAATGACCCTTTGGAGTTTCCTTCCTATGCTCGAAGTTCAGTAGTCTACCCTTACGTGCCCATTGACTATCGACGTAGTTTGGAGGAGAACTTTCTTATGGCATGGTACACATCCTCCACGCCTACAAAGTCAGTGCTTGTTGCACGACGCCCAGAAGAGGCACAAGGGTACAACCCGTCATTTTTAGCCAAGAAGGCGAAGATTGGCTCTTCTGACTGGCTTGACTATATTAATGCTTTTGTTCCCATGCCATCTCCCATAATAGAAGCATCCACCACTTCTTCTCCATCTTCTGAAACAGAAGCATCTGCCCCTTCTTCTTCATCTTCTGAAGCAAAACCATCTACCTCTTCTCCTCCACCAACGCTTTCCTGGACAGAGAAACTGAGGCTTGCCCTCCCCATGAATGAAGTCATTCCACCTTACAAACCTCCGTCAATCCCTACCTCAGCTGAGCGGAAAAAAGCCCAACTTCTGCTTGCAGCTTTCTCTCACTTGCCCTTCAATGTTCTTGAGGGCGAAGTCCCTCTCAAGAACTTTCAATGGGCTTGTGATATTCTGACTAGGGGCCATGTCCTTAATCCCATTGCCTAAGCAGAACTTCATATATTCCTCGACCAACTCCCAATGCTCCTCTACTAGCATCGAAATTCCATGGTTACTACACAATCTTTGGACCAACTTTCGTCTCTCCGAATTCAAACCCAGTACGAAGCAGAGAACTTTATCGAAGAATTCGATGATTTCAAAAACAAAGATTCTGCGTATTGGGATGATTTGGTCATAGACGAATTGGAACAAAGATTGAGAGAGGAAGCTTTCGAAACAAAGGCTGAAGAACTCTACTACGAAGTGAGAGCTCACCAACTTATGCAGCCAACATTAGAAGAAATAGAAGATATAATAAAGAAAGAACAGAAATTCATTGATCACTGTTGGACCAAATTTCATGATCTTGTTATTTACTCTATTCCTTATTTTTATGAACTTGAGTTCATACCCAGATAGGGTCATTTGATGTAATTGCTTTGGCTTTCATTATAAATAGAATCTTTCATTTGGCATTTGTCTCCATTTGCCTTTGAGAGCCAATTTAGAGCTTCGAACCGAACAAACTCATTCTTCGAATCTAGACTCAATTGTTTTTAATGAAACACTAAAAGGGACCAACATGTCTTTTTCCAATTTATGGAGTAAAGTTGGCAATTCTGGCTGATATCATCTAGAATTAGTGCTTCGAATTTAACAGCCTTGCCTTTCAAACTAGCTACAACCACTATATGGCCATGGTTGATATAACCAATCTATTTTAAATCGGCCACTTTTACTTCGAGGAGCAGTCCATGCTACTTTAGTTTAAAAGACAGTCTCCTTTTATAAAAACCAACGATTGGTTTTGATGTTTTGAATAGTAATTCCCACCCTTAAAGAATCCTTAATTTTGCTTCGAAGGCCGTTATTTTCATTAATAACACTGAAACAGGTCTTAAAACCCTTTGAAGTAGACCAATACGCGAGCATTCTAGCATCTTTAAATATGTAGTATGCTTCGAAGCCGGCTTTCGAATTTCGCAGCCGTTGTTTGATTTTATGGTGCCAAAATTTGGCTTCGAAGCCAAATACCCTACTTCGAAGTTAGTCTCAGTATCTGGGTTGTGTTTTTCCCTCCAAAAGTACCAATATTGAAGGAAAACTCTTCGTATTCGTTCTTTTTAGTACTTAACGACTTACGCAATATATTTTTCAGACACGAAACCTTCACAAGCCCTTTTGTTTTGTATCCTGAAATCACTTGCTCTTTTAACACACAAACCCTACCGATCCTCTAATAACCCTCTCTTCCTCAATGGATCCTTCTTCACTGAAAGTACTCGCTGGCGACCGTATTAGCCCTACCATGGCTTTGAAGAAATGCATCGATGAAGAAATCACCAAACTAACAACCGGTGGGTCGAGCGCTATAGATGGACATCTCTTTGTCCCTCGTCACAGTAGCCAACAAGAATACGTTCTAGGCCCCATCTGTCGGGAAGCTCCTGACCAACTCCCAGCTTTATACCCTCGTTTGGAGGATCACTTTCTTCTCTACGAAGGAGGGCTTGACTGGAGTAATTGGAGATTGACCCAACCTCATCGCTGCTGGCCGACGTTGAGAGCTGAATGGGAGGAATGGTATGACAGGGTTGTACCTGCGAGAGAAGATGACTTACAGGAGCTCTATATCCTTGACGCCCTTCGTCTTTCCAGGTTCATCATCCCTGAGGACCCTTTTTTAATTCCAGCTGCTTTATGTTTTTGGAATATGGCTTTTAATTTCTTCCAATTTCGATGTGGCATGATGGCTCCCACCATTCTCGATATTTGCCATCTTTTAGGGCTTTCCCCTCATGGCTCTCCTTTTACTCCCAATTATCCGGACCTTCCTGTCAAATTTTCCCTTCCAGCCTTAAATTCTTCTTATAGTGACTTTGTGAAGGCTGAAAATAAAAAGGAAGGCCCTGTGAAAGACAGAAAATTCTTTTCCTTTATTTTATACTGGTTATGCAAATTTCTTTTTTGCACATCGTCTCAGAGAATTATGCCTGAGTTCGCTCCCCTCGCGAAGGCACTTGTCTTGAAAAAACATATAGCTCTTGCTCCTTACCTTTTAGGCCATGTTTACAGAACTTGTTCCCAATTTTGTGAAAGACCACTTGATGTTAACCAAGGAGGTCCCCTCTGGGTGCTCCAGCTCTGGCTCTTCGGCTATTTTACTGATCTGCATTCAAAATGCCTAAGATTCCTTGTCCAGGATCCTAGCACTTACGGGGAGAAGTATGCTAGGATTGTCCTTTATCCTGCTTCTTTTGCTTATTACTTTACTTTCTTTTATCAACTCCCTATTTCTCCGTCTGCCTCATTCTTTTGTCCGTTCGAAGCCAATAGAGGACCGTCCTGGCTGCAGACTTTTCTGGCTGATAAAGAGTGCTCCACCTCACCTCATAAAGATATGTGGGCCTCTATACTGCTACCAAGGGAATTGTTCATTGGCACCTTGAACCCTCGAGCCTATAAGTGCATTTCTGAGGTGTATAACCCTTCTCAATTTGCCGGACAATTTGGGCTCACTCAAGGAATACCTATTCCACTTTGCAGTCTCTCGAATGTCCACCTTACTGCTAGAGATTTGAGGATATCCAAATCCAAGCTAGAGACGGCAATACTCAAACTGCTGAAGGAATTGAATGAGTTCCAATTTGTCCCCTTTCTTCCATCTGGCTTAGTTTTGAAAAGATTCCAGAACTGGTGGACAGCCAATATGGAAGTGCGTCTATCTGTGCACCCTCATGACTTGCTAATAGGGTTGGGAGTGCCTTCAAAGGCTAAGTCAGCAACGGCTGAGAACATTCCCCTTTTTCCTGAAGCTGCCACAACTACTCCTGCAGCTTTATCCCCTCCAGCTAGAGTTACTAGAGCTGCTTCCAAGAAGGGTAAATATCTTCAAATTTCCCTTTTCTTTCTTTTGAATCTTTTGTTCATTTCCTTTACACTTATGTTCTTTGGTGCAGGGTCCCCGCAAGAAGAATCCCCCAAGAGAGCTGAAACTCTAGCTATCCTCAAAAAGAAACAACAACAAAAACAGAAAAGGAAGCTAGTCCTCCCTCCTGAGGAATCTGAATCTCTGGAAGAAAAAGAGATTGAGCAAGAGCAAAAAGTGCCTTTGCAAAGAACAAAGAAACGAAAGGTGGTTGTCTCCCCTTCTGATATAATCGAACATCCTCCTCTCGAGGCAACTACTACAGTGATGGGGAAAGAACTTACCTCTGAAGAATCTGAACCCCAATTTGAAGAAAGGGGAATCGAAAAGGAGCTAGTAGCAGCACTGCCAAGAAGGAAAAGAAAGAAAGTGACTGTTCCTGCTACTGACTTGGTTAAAGACCCCATTCACGAAGCAGCTACCAAGGCAGTAGAGCAGGAACATTCTAAGGCAATAATTGTTTTTGAAAGGGCCGAGAGGAGACGGTAGCAACAATTTTTGAGGGATGAAGCCGCTGCTGCTGATGCATTACAAAGGGAGGCTGCAAGAAGGCGACAAACTACCGAACATTACTCCCTTCGCAGTTCTCCCATCAGTGCTAATACCTCTAGAACGAGTACTTTCTCTCACACTTCTCCCCCCCCCCCCTTTTTTTTCAACTTTTGGTATTGAAATTTGACAATCTTTTGTATTTCTTCCTTTTACAGCAACAACTACTGCGTTTCTCTTTCCAGTGAGGCCTCCCTCAGTTTCAGTTGAAGTTGGCCAGATGTAGGATGTGAGGACTGGCCAGATGCAGGATGTGAGGACTACTCAATTTATCTTCCCACTTTCAAGGTCTACACTTCCTGTACTTTCCCTGAGATCAAGCATTCCTGCATCTCTCCTTCTTGGCCTAGAGCAATACCTCCCTTTTCTGACTTTTGATCTACTTCAGACCACTTCTCCTTCGAACCTTGCTCTTCCTCCCTCCTTCACAGAAATTCCAACTGCTATTCCATCTCTGATGGCAGTTGATCCCCTCACAGAGGGTGCTGGTAGTCTTCCAACCCCTAGTTCATCACCTTTGCCTACTTCCAGCCCCTCTTTCCTAGATTCATTGGTGGCTAAGACCATAGAAGCTGCCAAAGATGCTCCTTTCATTTCTCCTATCCCCATGCAGTCTTCTATGCCTTCCACTGCAACACTCTCTGCACCCCTCATGTCTACGGATGAGGTTGATGTTTTTGAGGCCAGATTAGCTGGTCTTTTTGACATACCTTCTACCTCTCCAATATCCAGTATTGAAGCTGAGCCATTAGTTTTGGCTAACTCCTTGTTGAAAATTCTTGAGAGCTCTTCTGCTTCCAGCCGCAAGCCTTATGTACCTTCAATAGACCTGGACACATGCCTGGAACTACTGATTTCCTTTTCGAGGATTCCCTTCGAGGCTTTACAAAGGCCTATAATTATAAATGGGTTCCTCCAGTGCTGTAAACTTGCTGAACAGTCAGGCATGGATGTTTCAAGTCATTTGTCTGAGGCAGCAGCCACTGTCGACTTTTACATCAGCATTTGTCAAGCTGCCAAGGCTGAGGCTAAGAAATTGGCTGGCGACCAGAGTTTTGTTTCTCAAGTTCATGCTGAAGTATCAAAGTTTAAGGAACAACACTCCTCGGCCTCCCTCTTTCGAGCCCAGCTACTGGAGAGGAAAACTCAACTTGAAGAGGAATTAGCTGCAGTAAACCAGGCCTTGGTTCGAACTGACACTAAATTGCAAATCACCAACCAAGAACTGGCCGATCACAAGGGAGAGATGGCTGCAGCTATTCAACTATTTCCATCACTTAACAATAGGAAATCTATTGTTCAAAAACAATTGAGACATTGTAATGATTTCTGGGCCAATTTGTGGCACAATGTACTTAATTCTTTATGAAAGAACAAATTTTGTCTATCATTTGAGTAGTCTTGTGTTCTTGTATTTAATGTTTATTTTATTTCTTGCGTTTCCCAAATGGTTGGAAAATAAGGCTTCAAATATCTGCCATTAATCTTTTTGGGATGTACATACTCATTCAAATTTCTCAAATGGTAGGCTCCAAAAGGCAGAACTCTATGAATTTGATATGGTCCTTCCCAGTTAGGTGATCATTTGCCAAACTTATGGCTTTTAATTCCTATTGGGAGTATTGTTTTCCATACCAAATCACCTTCATCAAAGCCAATGTGTTTGACTTTCTTATTATAATTCTTGGCTGCTTTCTTCTTTTGGAAAAGAATGCTATTTAATGCCAAAATTCTGGCCTTATCTAAGCCTTCTAATTCCAAATACATACTCTGATGGTACTGCTCCGGATCCAACTGGTTTTGGCATCTTACCCTCAAAGATTTAACATTAATCTCTACAGGTAACACTGCATCATGCCCATATACTAGGGCATAAAGTGTAACTCATGTGCTTGATCTTGGGGAAGTTCTGTAAGCCCATAAAACATCCAACAACAAATTATGCCAATCCCTGGGATTATCTTCCACAACCTTTTGTATTCCCTTTTTTAAGGATTTATTGGATGATTCCGCTTGACCATTTGCTTGTGCATAATAGGGTGTGGAATTAATAAGGCTAATTCCAAATTCTGCCACAAAAGACTTCACCATTTTCCCATCGAACACAGTCCCATTGTCCACAGTTATGGTTTGTGGGATGCCAAACCTATGGATTAAATCTCTAATGAACCCAATGACTTCTGTCTGATCTACAGCCTTGTATGGTTTGGCTTCGACCCACTTAGTGAAGTAATCAGTGGCCACTAGAATGAAACAATGATGCTTCGAAGAAGGTGGGTGTATTTTTCCCATCATAT
Source organism: Camellia granthamiana (assembly GCA_036172215.1). Lineage (NCBI taxonomy): Eukaryota > Viridiplantae > Streptophyta > Magnoliopsida > Ericales > Theaceae > Camellia > Camellia granthamiana. The sequence goes on from CM069909.1 coordinate 62,279,841, forward strand.
CCATGGCCTATCCTCTGAATGGCCAAGGCTTCACTACTGCATGTAAGTCAGTTATCGGCACATGCCTTATTGTACCATGCTTTTGACATGCTTGGCAACCCTTTGCATATTCTATACAGTCTTTAAGGATAGTCGGCCAATAGTAGGAATGCCTTCGAAGCAACCATCTCATCTTTACACCAGGCTGATGAGCACCACAGATGCCTTCATGAACCTCAGCCATAGCTGTTAATGCCTCTTTTGGGCCTAAACAGTCTAGCAATAAACCATCTTCCCCCTTTTTGTAGAGAGCATTGCCATATATCATATATTGCATAGACAGTAATTTGATTTTCCTGCTGGCCTTCGAAGATGGACCAGCTAAGTATTGCATTATTGGATGTCTCCAATCTTGTTCTTGTAAGTCATTACGATGGACTTCCAAGACCACATTCCTTTTATTCAAAGGTGGTATCAATTTTTGATATGTTGTTTGGCTTATGTCCCTTTGGGCATTCTCCCTTCTCTTGAAGTTCGAAGCTTTCTGAGCCACATCATTAGCTTTATTATTCAAGAATCTTGGAACATGAGTTACATTTGCTATTTGAAATTGAGAAAGCAAATATAATGCAACAACATAGTACGGCAAAATACTTATGCTTTGACACTTGAAAATCCCTTTCACTTGGTTAACCACCAATTGAGAGTCTCCAAATATGTCTACTGCATGTACTTGTAATCCAATAAGGATTTCTAGTCCCACTATTAAGGCTTCATATTCAGCCTGGTTATTGGAACAGCTAGCTTCATCCACTCTGAACCCATGTGTGGTCTCTACCCCTTGTGGAGATTTAATCACAATACCAATTCCAATCAAGCCATTGGCTTTCGATCCATCGAACCACATCTGCCATGGCTCAACACTAGCCATGCCAAGTTCCATTATCTCTTGGCTCTCTGTTTGAGAAGGATGATCTACCAGAAAATTGGCCAGAACTTGCCCTTTTACTGCCCTTTGAGGGACATATTCTAAATGAAATTCTGATAAGGCTAGTATCCACTTGCCAATTCTCCCCCTCAACATAGGTCTAGATAACATGTACTTAACCAAATCTGTGGTTGCAATTACCAAGACAGTTGTAGGTAAAAGATAATATCTTAAATTCATTGCAGCAAAATACAAAGCAAGACACAGCTTTTCTACAGGTGAATATTTACATTCACAAGAATTTAAAAACCTACTAAGGTAATAAACAGCTTGTTCCTTGCCTTCTTCATTGTCTTGGGCCAAGAAAGCTCCCAATGAATCTTCTGCTGCAGCTATGTACAACTTCAAGGGTTTATTGTCCTTTGGTGGCATCAGCACTGGAGGGTTGGCCAAGTAGGCTTTGATACCTTCGAAAGCAATTTGATGCTTTGCTGTCCACACAAATTCCTCTTCATCTTTCAGCCTTAACAATGAAGAAAATACTTTAGTTTTCCCTGCAGTGTTAGAAATAAACCTTCGAAGAAAGTTAACCTGTCCAAGGAATCTTTGTAATTCTTTCTTACTTGATGGAGGCCTAGCTTCAATGATGGCTTTGGCTTTATTCAGATCAATCTGTATCCCTTTCTTGTGCACTACATAACCCAAGAAGTTTCCAGATGATACGCCAAAAGCACACTTAAGAGGATTGAGCTTCAATTTGAACCTTCTCATTCTTTCAAAGGCTGCTTCTAAGTGAAACAAATGCTCCCCTATGGATTGGGATTTGACTACGATATCATCAATATAACATTCCAAATACCCTCCAATGAGATCATGAAAGATAGTGTTCATAGCTCTCTGATATGTGGCTCCAGCATTCTTCAGGCCGAATGGCATTTTAACCCATTCGAAGGTGCCAATGTTTCCAGGACATCTGAATGCTGTCTTATGGATGTCCTCCTCTGCAATGTAGATTTGATTGTAACCAGAGTGTCCATCCATCATTGATAAAACTTGATGTCCTGCTGAACTGTCCACCAACAGATCCACTATAGGCATAGGGTACTCATCTTTCGGAGTTGCTAGATTTAAGTTTCTGAAGTCAATGCATACCCTCATTTTACCATTCTTCTTGATTACAAGCACAATATTAGATAGCCATTCAACATACCTGGCTGTCCTAATAAAGCCTGCCTTGAGTAGTCTAAGAATCTCTTCCTTGACTTTCTGAATTACTTCTGAACTCATTCTTCTTGGTTTCTGCTTGTATGGCTTGAAATTAAGCTTCATAGGGAGCCTATGTTCGACTAATGACCTATCCAATCCTGGTAGCTCATTATATGACCACGCAAAGCAATCTTTATATTTCTTCAAAACAACCAATAATTGGTCTCTGTCCAGATTATTCAAGCAAGCACTTATATAGGTGGGCTGTTGCATAGAACCTTCCCCTAAATTTACTTCTTCTAAGGGATCCTGTGTCTGAGAACTTATTGAAGCTTCTTGCTTGGTTTCCTCTACCTTCGAAGCAACCTTGTCGCCTTGTTCTGTTCCCAGGTTCTTTAGTTCAACATCTTCGCCCTCTTCCTCATAAACAAAGTCTGTCCATAAGGCATCCTCTTCCTGTATTTCCTGGACTTTTGTTTCAATGTCCAACGCACAGTATTTGCCAAGGGTCAAAATTCTGACCCGCTGCTGTTCCTGTTCACAGCCAATTATCATGGCTTCTCTCTCTTGCTCCTGTACTTTCTGGACTATGGCTTTTACATCCAATGTTGAGAATTCAATTAGAGCCAAAGACTTGGCTTCCTGTCCTTCATCTCTTTGCCTACAACCAGGCATCATTGTCATCCTTAATGACAATCTCTTCATCAGCACTTTCTTGGACTAAGTGCTTCAGGTGTGTCACTTCCTCATCGGCCGTCACTTCGGCTGAGCCATCAGCTTTCCTCAGTATACTGAGTGGTGTTACACCCTCAATATACAACTTGGCCTCTGCAAAGTCTGCACAGGCTATGAAGGGTTGAGGATCTGCATCAATTTCCTCCGTCTCCCCATTGCCTAAGGCCATCATAATCTTCTGATGCAAAGAGGAAGGCACACATTTGTTAGTGTGGATCCAATCTCTCCCAAGTAAAGCATTGTATTTAGCATTACTGTCGATTACGAAGAATGCTGTCATGCAGTCCCTGGTTTCCACACTCAAGTTAATGGGTAGAATCCCCTGAGCCATCTGTTTGTCTCCAGCAAAGCCAGCGATAGTTGTGCTGGTTGGAATCAACCTGGGATTCTTTTTCCCTAGTTTCTTCAAAGAAGATTTCGGTAGTAAATTCACTACTGCCCCATTGTCTATCAGGACACGATTCAGTTGTATCCCATCGAAGAACGCTTTGATGTACAACGGCTTGACATGTTGTGTCATAGAGTTCCAAGGATACTCAAAAGGATATGAGAGGTTAATGCTCACCTCTTCTTCACTCTCGTATTCAGTCTCCATTGGGGTAGCCATCCCAGGATCATCTTGTACCATACTTACTTGCGAGTCTTCACTAGAAACAGGAATAGAATCCATGTCTTGGTCATCTTGGTCCTTATTTCCAGCCTGGAACTCATGGGGCAGTATGTGTACCATATTGACTGATACTGGAGGAAATGAGCCAAATTGGATGGCTGGTTGTACCTGCTCCCTCTCTTGGCCACCTTCAGTTACTTCAGCAGCATTCTCCATGCTGCATTCTGGTACTTCATTGTTAACAGATTCCTTTGAAGGATCTTTCTCGACTGAATTTTCAACCAAAAATGTTTGCTCAGCCATGAAGGCTTCGAACATTTCTTCCTCCATCATTTCTTTCTTCTGGCTTATGCCAATCTCTTCTTCTGTCCCGCTATCACTCTCCATCAGAGCTTTCTCCAATCCTGCTAAGCTACACTTCTCTCTGGCTTTTAGTTCAGAATGAACCTCAGCCAATTGTTCTCTGCTGCAACCCACTTTGCTTTGTAAAGTTGGCTTTGGAGCATGGTCGGACTTTGGAGTTTTCTTTCCTTCTGTCTGGACCAACGAAGAGCTCTCTCCATTTTCTTTTATATCATTCTGGTACTGAGTGTACCTGCGCTGAATTTTTCTCCTTTGTGATCTTGAAATAACTGGGACCATATCTGGTTCCTTTGTCTTTGGGTGTTTAAGCAATACCCAATTGTTCGGAGCCACCAAAGGAGGCTTGACCATCCTACCTTGGATGCCAACATCTCTCCGGGCAAGTAGTTCCCTGGGTTTGTTTTGTATTACAAACCAGTCTGGGACTCCAGGTACCCACGAACTTGCTGACTCAGATGTTGAACCGCTTTTTCCAACCTTCGAGGCCATCTTCGAAGCTGGCTGTGAAGGTAAGTGTTTGGCTCTGACCTCATGTTTTGAACCTAATTCAGACCTTCGATGAAGGTGGCCACTTTCTGTCCTGCGTGAGGCTGGTCTAGGAGGCCAATCCCTGGTCTTGATTCCATGAAATGAGCCTCTCTCCAGTCTTCTTTCAGAATGACTGCTCTCCATTCTATAATAGTTAGGTGGCCTAGATTCATATAAGGGCCCCTTGCCTTTAGCATGCATTCTGTCCATTGCAGGCTCAACCATTGGTGGTCGCTGTCTATCACTAGCCGGATACGGCCTTTTGTTGTAAGCATTTGTTGATTTAGGACGTCTCTGAACATCCCTGTAGCATTGCTTCTTATCAATTGGAAGCCCTTTCAACCATTTATAACTCAGTCTGCACCTGGGACACATCCTCTGCATTACAGCTGCTTCCAAGGAATCATCATCCAGTACTTCTTCATCAGAGTGTTCCTTCGGGTGTGAGAAACCTTGTCCAATAGCTGGTAGGTTTTTAGTGTCCTTCTTGGTAGTTGTCTGGTTAGCAATATGCATCTGTACATTGACCTCTTCCAACTCCTGCAGAGATAGATTCTGGAAGTTTGGTACAACCACATTAGCTGTACTTTCTCCAACTTCTGGAAACGGGTTACTGTCGATCCCCATGGCCTTTTCTGTTTTGGCTAGGAACTTCAAACTTCCTTTCCGAATTTGTTCTTGGATCCTGTCTCGAAAAACAATGCAGTTTTTAGTCAAGTGAGACCAAGAGTTATGCCATTTACAATATACTTTTCCCTTAAGTTCATCTGGAGATGACAGTTTTACTCCTTTTGGTAACTTAAGGAAGTTGGCTGCGAGCAAATGATCAAAAATGTCATCTGCTTTTGTTAAATCGAAAGAGTACTTTTTGTGAAAGTCTTTCTTTTTAAACTGCTGGTCAATTGTTGTATCCTTATGAACTAATGCCTCACAGATCACAGGTTCTTTGCCCACAATCTCCGCTGCATCAATCTCATAATTAGGATCTCTATAATATGTCTTGTATGATGCATTATTTCGATCTTGTTCCTCCTCTAGTAATGCTTCATATCGAGACACCTTATAGGTTAGTTCGACCAAATCTCTAAATTCAGTTGAATCAAACTTCTTTCGAAGCCTGAACTCTAAACCGTTTTGAGCCAATCTTACGAATTCTGGCTCTGGTAGGATGACTCTACATTTATTTCGAGCCCTTTTAAACCTAGCAATAAATTGAGTGGCCTTCTCTTCAGGCCTTTGACTCAATCTGGCCAAGTCTACCATGGAAACCTCTGGCTCCGACTGGAAGAATTAGGGATGAAATGCCTCTTCCATTTGTTGCCAATTTTGAATGGAACCAGGTGAAAGGTTGATGTACCATACAAACGCTCCCCCAGTTAGAGAATTTGGGAATAATCTTAGTTTCATATAGTCATGATTAGTAAATTCACCGCATTGAGCAGCAAACCTAGCAATATGCTCTATTGTTGATTGATTCCCAGTCCCATAGAAAAGGGTAAAATCTGGTATTTTGAACCCCCTTGGGTATTCGTGTACCCTGTCTACCCATTCTGGGTATGGCTTTCTATATACAGGAGTCTGGACCCCTCGAGCCATTGGTCCAGACATCTCCCTAACAATATCAACAATTTGGTTCCTAGGGACCATATTTTGTGCCTGCTGAACCATTACTGGAGGAACAAACACAGGGTTTGGTGGACAAACTTGTGCTTGTGGTCCTCTTGGTCCATAAGGTGGTACATTTGGGACTGGTTGTCCCTATGGTACAGGTTGCTGTTGGGGGTATGGGTAACCCCTTTGGGCCTGACCCGCGAAGGGACCAACGAAGGGTACTGGAACTGGTGTCATGTCTCTGCCACTTGCAGGAAAACCCTCCAACCCCCCGGGTATAAATTCAAATAAGGGATTAGTGTACCCCCTTGTGCCAGGTATGGCTTCGAACATGGGATTTGTAACCATTCTTATACCGGTTTCTTGTACTTGACCAGATCCACCAACTTGTGTAGCTTCATTGTTGAGTACTGAGGCATTTTGGCCTGCCACAGGCCTCGAAATGGGTTCATACCAAGACTGAGGCGATGGTCTTTCATGATTCTGATTACCAGTTTGACCATTAAAGTGCCCATTAACTTGCATGGGCTGTTTATCTCTAGCCAATCTTTATTGAGGGACATTTAAAACTTCCTCTATGTGTCTCGTGTTAGTTGGTTGGTGGTTATTCATTCGATCCAAAAAGGATGTTGCCCACCTTTCCATCGTGTTCATTAATTGTTGTCCCATGGCATCTACTAGGCCATCCCATGGATTTGTTGGCTGAGTAGATGGCACAGTGGATGGTCCAATTCCTTGGTTTCGTCCAACATTATGAACATATGGTTCTTGTCCCGAAGTACTGGTCTATTCGACCATAGGTTCTGATAATATGGGAGTTTCCATAGGATGGGTTACCACATTATCCTCTGGATTAGGTACTTCTACTTCTCCTTCTACGCCTTCTTCCAGACGTTCATTTTCTCCTTGTCGTCTTCGTCTAGCCATTTTAATTAGTCCCACTAGGTGTGCCAAAAATATATGTTGGCTTTTTGGCTTTCGAAGGGTAATTTTGTAAATGCGAGCGTGCCAGCAAGGATCAATCAGTCCTTACAGAAATTATAATTGTCAACCAATTATCAGGCGATTGTGTTTTAGTTCTTTCAGCCTCAATGAAGAGGACTTTTACTGGTGGCTTGACTTAGGAGAAATTAAACGAAATAACAGTTAAACAAATAGCAATTGAAGTATTTCATTAAAATGAAAACTTACAATGGTTCGAACTCAGCCTCGTAGAGGTTTACAGCGACAATCTACTTGAATCTACTTGAAACTACTCCTATAAATGAAGTGCAGAGCAGGTATTTAAAGTGCAGAAATGTAAAGACTGGAAATGTAAAAACTGGAAAGGAAAATATATAAAGTAAGACTGGTTTGTATGATCTGAGTTCGAGAGATTTTTTTGGGGACCTCCTTGCTATTTATACTCCTCAAGGATGAGCATCGAATTGTACTTCAAACCGTCGAACTGCTCCTCCATGATCGCTGATCATGCTGCCTTAAAAGTAGTTCCACTACGCCATCACTTGCAGTTGGGCTTCCCTCCTATATTCGAATTTGAATATGAGTAACCGTTGAAGCCACGTCACCTTGTATCTCTTTACTGATCCAGTACTACTTAGATCACGTGAGAACCAAATTTCACTGCCACGTGTACGATCAGGATCGAAGACTCGAGTAGTCTCTCTAACTTGCCCTTACTTTGCCATGTGTCGAACTGTAATTGGCTTTTACAAAATATGTAGCCAACAACTGTACTGATGCTTGATACTTGCACAACTCTTGTGCCAGTTTTTATTAGTCAATGTAATAACAAAACAAAAAAATATTCACCTTATTTGGTTAATTGAAATAAATTTATGATATTGTTAAAAATTATTAATTGAATTGATAATTTATTAATAAAAATGACCATTTATTATGAAATTAAAAATTTTAAAAAACCGGATGTAATTTCCAAAATTATAAGAAACAAATTATATTTTAATCAAATCTCAATAAATATATTTGTAATTTACCCAAAATAAATATGATGTAGCATATTCATGCACATAGTTGTGACACGCTTAAAATTGCTAATCAAATCTCATCACATTTGATCCCAAAAAAAAAAAAAAAAAGGTCACATATGAAATTAAACAAACATGGCTTATGGCTGGTTTTTTTAAGGGCAAATTACACTATTAGTCCCTATAATTTGGGGCTTGTGTCACTTTATTCCTTCACTTTTCAATTGTGACACATTTGACCCTGAATTTTGAATCTTGTTCTAAATAAAGACAATTGAACGTACCATTGCTTAATTTCAAAGGTAAAATCGTTAATTTAATAAAATATAAACTAATTTAACAAAAATAAATGTCAAAAAAATATTTTAAAATTTTTTAAAAATTATTTCTACCCACCAAAAATAAAATTATGTAAAATTGATAAAAATTAATAAAAATTACATGATTAATTTTTAAAAATTAATTTTACATGATCATCATTTAAATACATAATAAAAATTAATTTGGTAAAAAAATAAATAAATGTCTAAAAGATTTATCAATTTTATATAATTTTATCTTTAGTAGTTAGAAATAATTTTTAAAAATTTAAAAATAATTTTTTGACATTTATTTTTGTCAAATTAATTTATATTTTATCAAATTGACGATTTTGCCCTTGAAAAATCCAATAGTATTTACAATTGTCTTTATGTGAAACAAGATTCAAAATTCAGGGTCAAATGTGTCACAATTGAAAAGTCAGGAATCAAAATGATACAAACCCCAAACTATAGGGACCATTAGTGTAATTCACCCTTTTTTTTAATAAAATTATTGTTAAAAAGATTTTGAATTAGTTGGATCAGTCAAAGAGTTAGAGATATTAAAGTTAAGGGCAAATTACACAAATCGTCCCTATAGTTTGGGGCTTGTATCACTTTAATCCCTGACTTTTCAATTGTGACACATTTGACCATGAATTTTGAATCTTGTTCCAAATAAGAACAATTGAATATATAATTAGATTTTTCAAGGTTAAATTGTCAATTTGATAAAATATAAACTAATTTGACAAAAATAAATGTCAAACAAATATTTTTGAATTTTTAAAAATTATTTCTACCTACTAAAAATAAAATTATGTAAAATTGATAAATCTTTTAGACATTTATTTTTTTTTCACCAAATTAATTTTTATTATGCGTTTGGATGATGATCATGTAAAATTAATTTTAAAAAATTAATCATGTAATTTTTATTAATTTTACATAATTTTATCATTGGCGGATAAAAATAATTTTTAAAAAATTAAAAATATTTTTTTGACATTTATTTTTGTCAAATTAGTTTATATATTATCAAATTGACGATTTTACCCTTGAAAAATCTAATGATATTTTCAATTTTCCTTATTTGGAATAAGATTCAAAATTCAAAGTCAAATGTGTCACAATTGAAAAATCAAGGACCAAAGTGACACAAGTCCCAACCTATAGGGATTATTAGTGTAATTAACCCTAAAGTTAAAGAGAGAACTAATAACAAGTCTAGCAAAAGGCCAAAAAGTGCTCTTGAAAGGGCTATTAAGACTTCGTTTGGCAACATCATCTTTTAGCCTAAAAATCAAAATTTCACTAAAAAAATCAAAAAGTCATGTGGGTGTTGATTTCCGACCACACAACCAAAAGGGGGAACTCAGCTGGAGAGCACCGGCAGAATAGATTAAGCGCAAACAAACTGTTACAGAAAGATAAGAATCCCGCGGTGGTTCGTCCATCCGAGGGCACTCCGACGATCAAGTCAGTAAAATATTTCTCAAAGATAACCAATTTGCTTAACTCACTAGACAGAGCATAAAAGACAAACCTTAGACCCATGAGGGTGCCTTACTTTTATAATGATCAGTGTCCAACTTCCCCTAGAAGTCTTACTTCATGGCACTCTATCATTTACAAGGATAACATCTATCACAACTCACACTATTCAGATTAAGATGAACTCCCTCAAGAGTCCCATCTCTATCCAAATAGGTAACTTGATGTCATCTAGGACTCTAGTCCTCTATCAAAATATCTCGGATTCCGGTATCCCCGTAGAATACCTCGACAATGCCCCAAACATCTTGGCAAACATGATCTGTCCACGTGGCACATCGGCTAACAACCTCGGTCATGTGGACTACCAAAAAATATGTCCCCACAACTGCCCCATAGATTCTGTTACCTCAGTAACCTGAGTTGATGGAACCTATACATGTACTTCCCCAGCCGAGATCGTGACTCGTTGGCACCAAGAAACAAGGACTCAAATGTCCACTCATCAAGAATCAAGAATGAAGAACCATGAACCATCATGTTCCATTTCATCTAGGTCCAACATCTCGATAGAGATCGTACTACTAGCAGAGATCATGACGTACTAGTTCAAGAACATCAAGATTCCAGTATCAACTCATCAGGTGCCAAGAACAGACAAGTTTTGTTCTATCAAATTCAATATCTCAACCAAGATCAACATCTCAAATGAAATCATGATCTCAACCAAGATCAACATCAGATTAGAGTGTACCAATCACGTCCCCATCGTGTCTCATCAGTTCTGCCCCTCGCAATCTGACGTTAACACGAGCACGTCGCCCAAGGAATCGACATAATAACTTTTTGCCATCTTTTTCCTTTTTACTTTCTTATTTCGTCTCTATCTGTGTCCCTAGACTCTCTCTTTTTGCTACTGCAAACCATCATCGTTGTTTTTGAAGCTTTCATTGCTATAAATACTCTGTTTGTGTCCAAGGTTCAAACTCTACTAGCTGAACCAGACTAGCAGCTAGGCACTTTACCAACTGTTTCGCACATCAACCCACTATCTCAATGGTAGAGCAAACACGGACATAGCGACAATCTTGCAACTAGAACCAGGAACAGGAAACACTAAGGTCCAAAGATCTCAGCCTTTAGACCTTGATAATTCTCCAATTGCCCTATCTGCGAGTAACCATCACCGTAACCAATGACAACATGTCTTGTCGAACTCTTGTCGTAGAAGACCTTCTTGCTGACATCCCCGATGTCATAACCGTGCAATCCACTCAATCTTCTTATAGTCAATCTAATATATTCATGCCTCCAGCAAACATCTCAGAAGAGAAGCACATGAGGAAAAAGGACCAAGTTATTGCTAGGAGTAGATGCCAAGACCTGCTCTGAAGGGCAAACTGATGTGTGGGATGTGTACAAAAAATAAGTCAACATGACCTGCAACAAAGACTACTATTTCGGCTAGATGGCAGCCCTTAAAAAAGTTGTCTGTCCCTAAGGACTCACCCCTCCGTGACATCGGTCAACTCAATTTCCCTTTTCCCTCCCTCTCCTAATTAATCTGAGGATGAGGCCGAGAAAGCAGAAGAGGCCGACGACGAGGAGGCCAAAGACAAGAAAGAGGTCGAGGTCGGGGTTGCAGAGAAAGAATCTGAAGCTGTTGCTGGGGCCAAGTCCCTTACTCTGTTGCTGGGGCCAAGTCCTCTACTCTAAATGATCAAGTCCTGGACTTGATTGAGGAGGATGAGGATGAGGTCTCCAAGAGCACCTCACCAAAGAAGGCCGACACTTCTGAAACCGAGATCACTGCCGCTGCAAAAAGCCTGAACCAGACTCTTCTGGAAATCGACGCCAAAATCATGGCCGAGAAGTTTGCCCAGCTGTCTGCCGAGACCGAAACAATGCCAACAGCCAAGGTTTGAATAGTCTGAGATCAATGCACATAGTACTTAGGAATTTTTCTTTCCATTGTACTTTTTTCTTTGTAATTTTCTTCTCTGTTTTGGACAGTATCTGTTTTGTTAGACCGATGTGCCTGTTTATGTACTTGAACAAGCTGTCTCTTTTCAATGCAAGCTTTCTATTTTCTTCTAAGTGTTGAATATTGCTTTCATCATGTATGCTTACCGCTTTTCTTCTATGCTTTGCATGTTTTCATACTTAGAATATTTTTGTACTTCTCCCAAGTATACCTTAACTGTGTAATCACTTTGGGTTAGAACACATCTGACATGTGTCACCTCAGATCCACTTCATCTCGAGTGCACTCTTAGTTGGTCATCTCGGACCAACTTACCTCGGAATTCACCTTTTATTGTGATCTCAACCAACGGGCACTTTGTAGAAATTCTTTGAATAACATTCAACAAGTATTGCTTCATTTACTTGTACTTGCTATCTTTTATCAAGACTTCACCCTTCCAATATTCCCAAGTTTGACGACCTGGTTGGTGATCTCGGGTAACCAATAACTCGAGTGTCCCCTCATCTAGATACCTCGGCTGACTCTGTAACACCCTGAAAATAATCCAACATGAACAACCCATATTTATTAACATCCACTAGACTATGACAATGAACCATCCATCTTTACATAGATAATGAGAGAGTTTATACAAAAGTTCACATGCGAATATACATTCAACGATAAAAGAATCCCTTGAATCTATAGCATGTGAGACATCTAATCTCAAAACAATAAAATGCCCTTAAGGGCTTACATCTTCCAAGGCAATGGCCCGGTCACACAAAATGGTCTCTCGGACCTAAACATATTGGCCCTTGGCTTACAAAAATATCACAACAAAAACAAGAGCAAGACTACTCTTCACCAAAACATATTCACACCCTTAGCTTGGCGGGATCACAACATCTTTACCTGTACCAAATCCCATAGGGGTGAGCATAAAGCCCAGTAGAGAATTCTTACAAAGTATATACAGTTATGCATATTCTCAATAAAAAAATGCAAATGTTCATGCTATGCCATGCTTTCATAAGGAAAATTCCCATTTCATGCTCTTTTAAAATTTCCATTTCAATATAGCTTAGTGATCTTAACTCATTCAAACAAACTTCCAATTTTAATCAATAGGGGCGGTAAATACGATATTGGTAATCCCTAAGCTGGTATCTGTAAGTAGACTCTACGAGTACTACCAAACTGTCATTTTTACCGGTATTAACCGGAAGGCTCGACACCTATCCGCGTGATTTTCTGGTCTTTCACCATGGACACTTAGGCCAACTTAACAAAATTCATCTACACCCCCTAACCGGACTTACCACCGTATTTACCCCTTACACAATTTCATGGTTCTCATTACAATAATACTTTTCTTTGTGATGTAAAACTCTTTGATTTAAGTTCACAATGCACAATGATCAATGAAGCCACATGCAATGCAAAGATCTTTTCCATACCTCATAACATACCTCCATTTTAAATAACTCTACAACAATGCCAACTTCCACATTCTCATATTCTCCTTTCAATATTCATCCACAAAATTAACATGTATCATCAACACCTTGCCACAATTCTCATTTCGTATGTCATAACAAATTAGTCTCTCCATGGCTAAAAGTGACATATTTCAAATACAAATCCCCAATGTTTACAATTTTCCCCACAATTTTCCCACCACTTATGATATCCAACAATTAATCACACACAAGCTTGCATTATTCAAGTATTAGCAATAACATTTAAATAACACTTCCTTCTCATACATCAAGTAAATTTGCCATCTTGGTAAACATTGATAAAAACCCTCTCATTCATTATTTTAACACAAGAAAATAAGAATGTTCAAGACATTTTCCATTTTACCAAAAATCCCCAATTTCTAGGGTTTTCATCAATAACAAACTTTCATCATTTTCTAATAGAAACTCCATCACACCATTTTCCATGAGTTTAATAGAGGAAAACCCACAAACTAATAGTAAAAAGTTGCAATACAAACTCACATTCAAGGCCCTCTTCATTTTGAAATCAAAATCAAAGAAATCAACACAAAACTTCAAAACCCTTTTTAAATCAACATTAATCTAGCAAAACTTGTATATATGACTCAAGAAAACCCTACCTCAATGATTGATGGAGAAATCAAGTAGAAACCCTAGGATTCAAGGATGAGAGGAAGCTTAATCTCTACCACCACAAGTGGAACTCTAGCTCTAGATCTTCAAGGTTGTGAGAGATGATGATGATGATCAAACCCAATGGAGCAAGGATCAAAGGTTCTTGATGCTTTAGTTAGGGTTTTTAGAGAGAAGGAGAAGGAAAAATGTTTTTAGAGAGAGAGAGAGAGATGTTAGAATCAGATACAAACAACCCCAAAATGTAGAAAAAACAGAGTTTTTGGATCTGCCCCGCCCCACACGTGCGGCACGTGCCCCCGCATGTGCAGCTCCCTTCTCCCGCACGTACGACACTGATCCCCGCATATGCGGCTGGTCCCGCACTTGCCTTCCGCACCTACAATTTAAGCAGAATGCAACACACTCGGACTCCTCTCTTCCCGCACGTGTGGCCCCAACCCCACGTGTGCGGCCCTGGGCCCCTGCACGTGCGGCCCTAGCCCAGTGGCCCAGAATTTCCTGATTTGACTCCCGGGCACTCCGGACCCAACCGCGCATCCTCCGGAATAGATGAAATCTCTCAATAAACAAGACAAGAACAAGAACAAGAACTAAATCTCAAGGAGTATTTCTGAATACCTCAAACTCACTAAAAGCGAGAAGAAAATGGAGTGAGGATGGAAGAAAGAAAAGGAAAACAAGACCCGATCGTCACAGACTCCAACTTGTAAATTTTTTCAAAAATTTTAACAAGCATCAAGCCTATTCCTGTTTCCTTTATCTGGATACCTCGGTTGACTCCAACTTGTAAATTTCAACAAATGTCAAGCCTATTCCTTATTCCTGTTTCATGCCCCCTAATGTGAACCTAAGTATCACTAATGTTCACATTAAGCATGCATCTTCAATTTCGCCGAAGTCAGATTCAAACAAAGACTAGCCGAGATGTTCAACCTTGGTTTCTTTAAAGCAAACATAGTTCCATTCTGAGTCTTAACTCTACCGACATGGCAAGTCTAGGTAAATTCAACTTAGTTCAACTCTATTATATGCAAGTATAATTCAACTCGCCATATAATAAGTCTAAGTTACTCGTCATGTTTTATTCAGAAATATCGCCAACTTAGTTCAACTCTATTATATGCAAGTATAATTTAACTCTGCCATATAATAAGTAAAACATCGCCAACTTAGTTCAACTCTACTATATGCAAGTATAATTTAACTCTGCCATATAATAAGTCTAAGTTACTCGTCATGTTTTATTTAGAAACATCGCCAACTTAGTTCAACTCTATTATATACAAGTATAATTCAACTTTGCTATATAATAAGTAAAACATCACCAACTTAGTTCAACTCTACTATATGCAAGTATAATTCAACTCTGTCATATAATAAGTCTAAGTTACTTGTCATGTTTCATTCAGAAATATCGCCAACTTAGTTCAACTCTATTATATGCAAGTATAATTCAACTCTGTCATATAATAAGTCTAAGTTACCCGTCATGTTTCATTCAAAAATATCGCCAACTTAGTTCAACTCTATTACATGCAGGTATAATTCAACTCTGTCATATAATAAGTCTAAGTTACTCATCATGTTTCATTCAGAAACATCACCAACTTAGTTCAACTCTATTATATGCAAGTATAATTCAATTCTGCCATATAATAAGTCTAAGTTACTCGTCATGTTTCATTCAGAAACATCGCCAACTTAGTTCAACTTTATTATATGCAAGTATAATTCGACTCTGTCATATAATAAGTCTAAGTTATTCGTCATGTTTCATTCGGAAACATCGTCATAAGACTGGTCGGTCCTATCGCACATATTTCAAATTCACAAAAATCAAACTAGTACTTTATTATTACTTCAGCCGATATACCCCATTGTCGGTAATCGAGATAATTCTATTTGGGCCAAGTTTGCCCTCCCTAGGATCCTTTTTATTGCCGACAACCTTTCTCAGGATGAGGTCCCCAACCTTGAACTCTCTTTCTTGTTGTAAGCCCTAGCAAGCTGTTGTCGGTATGCCCCCAGTCGAATTGTTGCTCTCTCGCACGTTTCAAGTGGATTTCAACAACATTTTCACGCTTTTTTACATAGGCTTCGGCTTCCTTTTGCATGTAGGGCCACCAGAATCCCTGCGATATAGCTTTGTGGGCAAGGGATCTGCCTCTTGCATGGCTTCCACATACTCCTTTGTGGACCTTGTATAAAAAGTCTTCAACCTGGCTGACTTCAGTCTAATCTTGTGTACTTTCTTTTTGTCTACTGGGATCCGAGATTTGCTTACTTAGATTGAGTTCTTCTCTTCTCGGACTTAATCATATAAGCCGAGATCTTAGAATCTGGGATCTGCTCAATTAGGCTGAGCTCTTCTCTTCTCGGACTTAATCATCTAGGCCGAGATTTTGCCTTCTGGAATTTGGGATCTGCTCACTTAGGCTAAGCTCTTGTCTTCTCGAATCTAATCATCTAGGCCGAGATCTTATCTTCTTGAATCTAGAATCTGCTCACTCAGGTTGAACTCTTCTCTTCTCGGACCTAATCATTTAGGTCCATATCTTGTCTTCTGGAATCTGGGATCTGCTCACTCAGGCTAATCTCTTCTCTTCTCGGACCTAATCATCTAGGCCGAGATCTTGTCTTCTGGAATCTGGGATTCGGGATTCCGGATCTGGAATTCGGGATCTGCTCACTTAGACTGAACTCTTATCTTCTCGAATCTAATTATCCAGGCCGAGATCTTGTCTTCTAGGATCTGGGATCCAGGATCTGGAATCCGAGATCTGCTCACTTAGGCTAAGCTCTTGTCTCCTCAGACCTATTCATCTAGGTCGAGATCTTGTCTTCTAGGATCTGGGATTTGGAATCCGGGATCTGCTTACTTGGGCTGAGCTCTTGTCTTCTTGGATCTACTCATCTAGGCCGAGATCTTGTTTTCTAGGATCTGGAATCCGGGATCTGCTCACTTAGGCTGAGCTCTTGTTTTCTCGGACCTACTCATCAAGGCCGAGATCTTGTCTTCTAGGATCTGGGATCTGGGATTTGGGATCCGGGATCTGGAATTCGGGATCTGCTCACTTAAGCTGAGCTCTTGTCTTCTCGGACCTACTCATCTAGGCTGAGATCTTGTCTTCTGGGATTTTGGATCCGGGATCTGCTCACTTAGGCTGAGCTCTTATCTTCTCCGACCTACTCATCTAGGCTGAGATCTTGTCTTCTGGGATCTTGGATTCGAGATCTGGAATCCAGGATCTGGAATCCGGGATCTGCTCACTTAGGTTAAGCTCTTGTCTTCTCAAACCTACTCATCTAGACCGAGATCTTGTCTTCTAGGATCTGGAATCCGGAATCTGCTCACTTAGGCTAAGCTCCTGTTTTCTGGGCACCAGTTTGGTTGCTGGTGTCGACATGTCTTGTAATAGGGATTTCGGCTGCATCACGTTGTTTTGCATCATGAGGTTGACCACTGTTTGTAGATCTGTCAACTTATTTGCTATGTCTTTTAGTTTTCTCGTCTTTTCTCCGGCATCTGTCTCTCCATACCTGAAGGTTGCTTTTATGGTAGTACTTATCTCGGCCTGTTTTCTTTGGTGTGTCTCCCTTTTGGCCGACGTCATTCTCCCTGAGATTCTGATCCCGTGCTCCTTCATTATGGTTTTCTTCTTCTACGTTTAGATTGGCAAGTTTACCACTCCAACTAGGGATGTCGTCCCCAATCTTTTCTCCCTGCTCATTGTTGGCCATCTATTCTCCTTGAGTTCCCACAGACGGCGCCAAATTGTGGGTGTTGATTTCCGACCACATAACCAAAAGGGGGAACTCAACTGGAGAGTACCGGCAGAATAGATTAAGCGCAAACAACCTGTCACAGAAAGATAAGAATCTCGCGGTGGTTCGTCCACCCGGGGGCACTCCGACGATTAAGTCAGTAAAATATCTCTCAAAGATAACCAATAGTGCTTAACTCACTAGACAGAGCATAAAAGACGCACCTTAGACCCATGAGGGTGAATTACTTTTATAATGATCAGTGTCCAACTTCCCTTAGAAGTCTTACTTCATGGGACTCTATTCTTTACAAGGATAACATCTATCATAACTCACATTATTCAGATTAAGATGAACTCCCTCAAGAGTCACATCTCTATCCAAATAGGTAGCTTAATGTCATCTAAGACTCTAATCCTCTATCCAAATATCTCGGATTCCGGTATCCCCGCAAAATACCTCGATAGTGCCCCAAACATCTTGGCAAACATGATCTGCCCACGTGGCACCTCGACGAACAACCTCGGTCGCGTGGACTATCAAAAAATATGTCCCTACAAGTCAATAACCTATATCAAAAAATCAAAAAATCTCTTCTCTCTACTATTTTGTACATATTTTCGTAAAAAATAAAAAAATATCCCAAACATACTAATTTTTTTTACCGCATATTTTAGGCAAAAAGTTAAAAAATTACTAAAATAGTATGTTCCCAAACGAGGCCTAAGAAGAAAAAATATCATGGAAGTCCATTCTCAAATGATGTTAGCCCAATGTATGATCTTGTTGAACAAAGTAAATTTTCTCCATCAGCGCACTTCACACTGGTATCATTATTGTTATATAAAATCATTTGTCTTCCTTTTATTTTAATATAGTCTTATGTACTATAAAACAATTTGTCTTCCTATTTTACAAGTGTTGTAATTGATATGTTTTCTCTCTCTATGGAATGATTCAATTCAAAAAAGCAATAACTCAATGCTCACTCAAGTATGGATGTTCCTATTGCGCAAACAATATTCCATCAATCGTCACAACTAAAACAAACATCTCAATATAGACAGGTTAGTCTCTCATAAGTTCTCATTATTAAACTTGCGTTTTTTTATTATTTATTTTGTGCTTTGTTTTGTTTTTTTTATTAGCAGGATAATTTTTATGTTTCTTTCGTACAATTTTTAAATTAAATATGTACTAGAAAAATGATTTTACTACTTACAGTCTATTCAAAAATCAATGAGGGCCTACTAAAATGACTGATTGTTGTTCCAAAAAAAAAAATGACTGATTTACTACAGGTAATTTGGTATTTCTTACCTGATTTATGATTATTTTTTTTTCAATTTAAAAAGAATATACCATAGGAATAACATAATTTTTGGTATTTAAAGGCACAACCACCAACACAAGGATATGATGGGTTTTACTTTAATAGCTTTCATGACAAACATTGAAGGACCAACATTGAAGTTTAAGATGACAATCATGATGGAATGCCTGCAATGATAGTTTTATTTAGCAATATTCAGAAGTTGGTTTTTATGGGGGATGCTAAAGTTTCAAACAGTTTTACAAATTTTCTTTTGGTTTACGCATGGGACTGAATTTTTATGTAAAGCATTTTTATATAAAGATTGACAACATTTGTTTTTATTATTTTTCTGGTTATTAAGAATTGGTGGCAAGACAATTGATTAGTAAGGTACTTTTTGGTAACACTTACGTTTTCAGTTTTCTGTTTATATTTACAAAAATTTTAAAAATTCAAATAAAAACTTGTTTGGTAAAATTTTTGATTTATAAATCAGTGGTCTCAGTTTATAAATTTGGTCAAAAAATGAAAACACAAAAAATGTATTTCCGTTTTGAGTTTTGAGTTTTTTTTTTTTTTACCACCTAACACTAGCCACCACCCGCCACCATTTTCCACCGCCGTCTTCTGCCACCACCACCCGCCACCTACTTGCCACCACCACTCACCACCCACCTACCACCACCTGCCACCACCACCCACCTGCCACCACCACCCACCATCCACTACCACCACCACCACCACCCACCCACCCGCCACCCACCTGCCACTACCACCACCCATTCGCTACCACCTACCACCCGCCACCGCCACCGCCACCGTCACCGTCACCCACCCACCCACCGCCGCCACCGCCAGCCGCCACCTACCTGCCACCACTCACTACCCAACATCCGCCACCCACCTGCCACCACCACCCGCCACCATCACCACCACCACCACCACCCACTCGCTACCACCCACCACCCGCCACCGTCACCCACCCACCCACAATCATCACCCCGCCACCTACCCGCCACCACCCACCACCACCCGCTATCCGCCATTCGCCACCCACCTGCCACCACCACCACTCGCTACCACCTACCACTCGCCACCGTCACCCACCTACCCGCCACCACCACCACCCACCTGTCACCACCACCCACCACTCGCCACCACCACCACCACCCACCATCCGCCACCCACCTACCACCACCACTACCTACCACCTGCAGCCACCACCACCACCACAACCCACTCGCTACCACCCGCCACCGTCACCCACCCACCCACCACCGTCACCCGCCACCTACCCATCACCACCACCCATCCGCCACCACCTACCACCACCTGCCACCACCACCCGCCACCACCATCCGCCACCACCACCACCACCACCCACCATCCGCCACCTTCACCCACCCACCCGCCACCACCACCCACCACCAGCTACCCATCACCCACCGTCACCACTTTCCATTACCGTCTTCCGCCGCCACTTGTACCACTTACCATTTCTCACTTTTTTTTTATATTTTTATATTTTTTTAAACATTTTGTCAATTATCAAACGCGTTTGTAGTTTATGTTTTTCTAAAAATAAACAAAAAAAAAAAAACAAAAACCAGTTTATAAATTTTTTGTAAATATAAACTGAAAACGTAAACGTTACCAAACACACCCTAAGACTTTGTTTTTGAAAGAGTTTAAGCAATATAAAATTATCTCTAGTTTTTATTTAATTTATCATTGAAAGCTATTATCTTATTTGTGTGATTCTTGATCACTCACACAAATCATGTTGTAAAGGCTCCTTTCTTGAGCCCAATTTGAGCAAAGATTTGATTTTCCTGAATAAATTATGATTCTGATTAAAAATGTCACAGGCTAACCATATGATTACTTGAGGATGTATTTTGACAAAATGCAACCACCTAGACATATAGTCAAACAAAAATATTTTATTATGTTTGATTCATTGAAATAAAATTTTTACTTTTGATTTACCCAGGGAATGAGAATTTCATAAGGCCATCTCCAACCTTTCATAATTTTTTTATTTTTATTTTTTTATATCTATTTTGATTTCAAATTTCATAAAAAAAAACTTAATTTGATATAAGTAATTCAATTTTTTATCAAATTTTCATCAAAATCTTTTTTAAAAAATTCCGTCTTATCTCAAATTTCTCTTTTCTTCAAATTTGACCCCCCAAAAAAAAAACATCTCTAATGTTTCATCTTTTTAAATTTTTATAAAATTCAATTTTTTTTTTTTGATCAACAAAAAATCCGTTAAAGAAAGTCAAACGGTACTTACAAAGCTCATCCAACAAAAAAATTTACACCAAACAAAGGAAAGATATTACAAGAAGGACAGAGGAGAAAAAAAAAATGAAAATACCTAGTTGCACAACTCATGCTCGTGCTGATACTGCTATGCAAAGCTGTTTATAAGAGTTTCATAATAGAACACGTCTGAGATAAAATTCAAATTTGATAAGTTGTTAATTTGAAAAAAAAAAAAAAAATTACTCTTCTTTGATTTGATGAATATTTTTTGAAAGAATTTGAGATAATTTTTTGAACATCTTTAAATTAAATTAAAATTTAATAACAGAAAATGTGAAGGATTAGAGATGCTAGACTAAAAGTATGATCACCCATTACAATTCACATTCATTCCAATTAACCAAATAGATTACAAATAATATTGGTTGTCATAGGTATCTGGGTATTTCAATCATAAAAGGTGAGGTTGGGGTTTTTCATTATCAAAACAAATAAAAAAATTATAATAAAAAATCAAATAACATAATATGGGAAATCAATTGCTTATTTTTTGAGACCATGACGGAACAAGGTTTGGAATAGATGAAAATCTAAAATTGCAAACAAAACAGCTTACATAAGAAATTTCAAGAAACTAATTGTATCAAACATGTACTGTGGCTCAAAACATGATACTTTGAATTCCATGCTTGTGGAACTTGACGAAGAAGTTGAGGAATTGGGCAAAACTTGAAGAAGAAGCATAAAGAAATCCATGCTTACGGAATCGTTCGCGGCTTGCATCACAAATCTAATATAGAGTCTCTCAGCATGAGTTCACCTTTTTGCGAGTGCGGTGCTGAATGGGCAACGTTTTATCTGTTTCTCTAACTACTTTCACTCTCTATATTGTCGAAGGAAAATAAGTAGGAGCACTAATTAGTACTACCACTAATGATGTGACAGTGGGTTCCACCCACTGCCACAATATTTTTGCGCCTTTTTTTTTTTTTTTGTTAAAAATAAATACCAACTCATTAATGATGCTTTAGAACACCATTTTTAATGGGACGTAGCATTGCTGATTGTCGAATATGTGGAGTGCTGTTTGTGAAAATCTAAAAGGTGCAGCAGAGAGGGTAGGTAAAATAATAGGCCCAGTAGGGTTTTTATATTTTTATTTTATTTTAATTATAAAAAATATAAAAGATTTTCTGTCAAGTCAACGGAATCAAGTTTTGTTTGAATATTAGGCCACGTGGTGAGCAGAGATGCACAGAACAGGAACTGGGACAGCAAATTGGTATAGGCAATCAACAATCGAATTAAACAAACATGGCTTACGGCTGGTTTTTTTAATAAAATTTTAGATAATAAAATTATAGATAAATTATAAAAATACCCTTAAAATTTGTTTAAAATATGAATTATTCCATGTAATTTAAAAAATTACAAAAATCCATTTGTCATAATTTTTTGTTTACCAAAATTAACTGAAAAAATAAAAATTTTAATTGCTCTCATATGCAATAATAAAATTATTTGAATTATTAATTGAAATAAATTTATGTTATTATTAAATATTGTTAATTGATTTAATGATTTATTAATAAAAGGAATAATTTTTTATGAAATTAGAAATTTCAAGTGGTGAAATGTAATTTTCAAAACAACTAGAAGTAATTCATATTTTAAGCAAATAAAAAGTTTGATTTATAAGGTAAATGTTATACAAATTTTTTTTTTTTGGGGGGGGGGTGTTAGTGGAAAAGTTGGGCGTCCTTAATTATTATTATTTTTTCATTTTTAGTATTTGTTTTATTTTATTTATTTTAAATAAAGTAAAAAACAAACTTACTTTTTTTTTCTCTGTAGCATTTTGGCAAGCACCAAAAAAGTGAACTTTTTTATTTTTTGACTTTTTTAAGTCACATCATCTTTCTATTTTTTTACACAAAAAAAGCTAAAAAGCCACAAAAAAGTCAAAAAATTAACTTTTTATCAACTTCTCAAAACACTACTCACTTAACTAGAAAAAAAAAGTGAATAAAATTAAGAATGCTCACGGATTGAGTTAGACTGGGTAGCCTTTTATCTATCATTTGTCCAAACATAGGTGACTTGGGAAAAAATTAATTTGCATATGTTTGCTTAGTTAGGGGCTGCGGATTGAACGGACCTTGCAAGTTGGCAGCAGATTGGTCTGGGAATTTAGTCTTTACTATTTTTGGCATTTTTGAACTATTTTTTTATTATTCTGGGCCCAAAAATTTATATTCTTTATTTTTTATAATAAAAATAAATGCGCAAAATTTATATTTGATACATCGCAAATATAATTACAAAGGTCCTTTTGTTAGCATAAAAAATATAAAAATATAACATAATTTTCTTAAAAGTGTTGGCGAATCAAATTGGATTGATATGACTTCCCATCTTTCATTTATCCAAACTTAGATGAATTGAGAAAAATATATTTGTATTGATTTGCCTCAACTATTGAAATCTTTAATTTTTTAACTGGTTAATTCAAGCCATGAAGCCCTAATTTGTAAAACTTCTCAGACTAAATAATCATAAAAAGACAAAAAAAAAAAAAAAAAAGGTTAAAAGACTAAAAAAGCTAACAAAAAAGTTTGTCATTTCAAAGTCAAAAATACCAAACAAAAAAATCAAACAAACAAAAAAGTTTTTGGCTAAAAAAATTTAAAAAACCTAAAAATTAACTAAAAAAACCATTACCAAACTACTCTTAAATTTTAATGGATCGGGAAATGCCTCCACTAGCAATCTTGATTGATCTCATAAACAAGGAATAAGGGTCGGGTCGACCCACAATCGTCCGAGAGGGTTATTGCCCTACCCTACCCGAAATCAGTCTGTCAAGTGTCAAACTTCACACTTCTGTCTCACGGCGTTCATCGTCTGTGTGTTATTCGAGCCTCTTCTCTTCCTCTCCTTCTTCCATACCAAGAACACATATACACACACACACACACACACACACACACACACACACACACACACATATATATGGCTCAATTTTGGAAACCAGGTACCGAGAGACCTCCCCTTCTCGACGATGAAGAAGGCGGCATTCTTCTCTACTCTGCCTCTCGCTCCTCCTCATCTGGGTAATCCCTTTTTTTTTTGGTTGAATTGTACATTTTTTCATGAATTGTATGTAACCCTGTGTGGATTTGTATACTGGGTTCACACAGATACAACCATGTTAGCATAGAGAAGCAAAGGCAGAGACTTCCGGTGTTCAGGTACCGAACTTCCATTCTCTATCTGGTGGAGACTCATGCCACCACCATTATCGTTGGTGAAACAGGAAGTGGCAAAACTACCCAAATCCCTCAGGTTCACTCTCCTCATTTCATAAAATTTATATATGTGTGTGTTTGTGTGTATATGTATATATATTTACTAGCCGTTGCAATCAGGGATGTAGACAGAAATTTGTTTTAGGAGTGGCCAAAATAAGTGTAGCAAAAAAAAATCTTTTAGCAAAGGGGAAATTTTATCATGTACTTTAATTATAAAAAAAAAAAAACGAATAATGAAAAAAAACAATAAATTTATAACCAAACCTCAATATCAAATAGGGTTAGCTCTATTAGCCTTTGTTCTCCACTCGATTCTATTAACGGCCATTTGATTAGTCAAAGAGACTCATATCTCTATTTACTGCACTCGCTCACTTCAATTTAGGTCTATCCCTTCTCCTAACACTTCCATATACTATCATTGTATCGCATCTCTTCAATACTGCCTCTGTTGGTTTTCGTTGTATATGATCCAACCATCTCAATCTATTTTCTCTCAACTTATCTTTCTATCCATTCACGAATATGTTCATTCCTAATTTTGTATTTTCTAGTCTTGTCACACATTCACCTTAGCATCCTCATCACAGCAACGCTCGTCTTATCAACATATTGTTACTTAGATGCCCAATATTTCGTTCCATACAACATCGCTGGTCTAATAGCCGTTCTATAGAGTTTTCTTTTTAGTCTAGTGGGTATTCGTTTATCACACAGTACCTCAGACGCACTCCTCTACTTAAGTCACTCTGCCTTAATTCTATGGACCACATTAGCTCCAATCTCCCCAACCGTTATGATAATTGATCATATATAATGAATATGATCATTCTTAGGTAGTTATTGGTTCTCAATTTTCACTTCTCCTCTGTTTCCATTGTTACTGTTACTAAAATTACACTCCATATACCCTGACTTAGTTCGGCTTATCCTAAATCCTTTATATTCACGTGCTTCTCTCCAAGTTTTCAACTTAGTGTTAAACTCCTTCTTTAGTCTCATCCACTAACACGATATCATCTGCAAAAAGCATATACCATGACACATTATTCTGAATATTTCTCGTCTAGTCTCATCCATAGCACGATATCATCTGCAAAAAATAATAAATTTATATTAGTCAATAATGAAATCAAGAGGATTATCACTATTATATTAAATAATTTGGGATTATTTATGTGCATTATAAGAATACTTATGCAATATAAGGAACTAATGGAATAATTTTTCAAAAAAGTAGAGGCTATTCTATATATAATATAAAATTATTCATAACATATGGGTTTAATTGATAATTTCAGGAAAACTCATTAGGGTTGATAAAGAAGAAAAACCATTCTACTAATTATTGAATGTGACAGTTCCTTATCGGGTGGGAAGGGGTGACATTTATTGGGTGGGAAGTACATTATTGGAAAAGTGAAAAATGTGACAGCGTACACCAACTCAGGTGTTTACTTTATATAATAGAATAGCTATATGTGTGTGTGTGTAGATATAATGGTTATCTTATTGTCATTCAAATGCCATTATGAAAGAATTTCTATTTATTGTTCTCTGGTTTTTCTCTGGCAATTGGGATATTTGGTTGTGTTTAACATAATTTATGGAAATGATTCCATCATGTTTTTATTTTTTTATTTTTTAAACATATATGTTCATTTTTGGTATTCTTGAGTTTAAAATTTTAATTTATGGTTTGCGGATTTGGCTTTATTTTATGTATGTAATCAATTTATTAATTATTAGCATGTAAAGAAACCAGAAGAAAATGGGATGATTGATGTGGGCGTGTTTGTGTGTGTATAGTTAGAATTGTTGGGGATGATTTTTGTGATTTGATACTGATTGAGAATTTTGGAAGTTAGCTTAGGAAACAAATTCTGATAAAATGTATTTGTTGTCCACTGAAATTGCAGTACCTAAAAGAAGCAGGTTGGGCTGATGGTGGGCGTGTGATTGCGTGCACTCAGCCAAGACGATTAGCTGTTCAGGTTATTAGCCTAAGCTGTGTTACTAACGAGTAAGACTATGAGTACAGAAACCAAACACAGAATGGGACACAACCCTCTCACAAGGGGTGAGGCCCACATGTGTGAGACCCACCCCTTGTGAGAGGGTTGTGTTCCATTCTCTGTCTGATTTCTATGTTCCTAGCATTACTGGTTACTAATACTTACTCTTACTAATTTCTTCTTTGTCTATTTTATGTCTGCACTTTTCATCTCAAGTAATTGTTAGAATATTTGTGACATCTAATTAATTCAAAGGATATCTAAGTAGGCTCAAGATTGCTTTACTAGATTCTCCACATGAAAGGATCATTCCCTCAAATTGATCAGTTTAGAAATTTTGGCACACCTTATTCTGGGCGGCCATAATCTCCTGCAATTGGGAAGACGAATGATTCTGAAATGGAAGCAGAACAAACATCAATGCAGCAGAGGAGTGGGAAGTTGTAGATGTGTAATGCTTGGAACCAACTTGAGTGTTGATGAAGCTTAGATGATAATGCATTTCCTGTGAGTTTGCGAAGTAGTGCATTTCATGCTCTGCCAAGTGAGGATGGGATATATAACATGCCTCTTGAAATATCCCAAAAGGGATTTTCTCACTGGGAGGATGCACCAGTTGGGTATTTTCTGGATAGAAAATTTTGTTTTCCCTTTGAGAAAACTCAGGCTGAGAAGAACTGGAGTGATGTTCTTGAAGATGTGGTTTATATTGATAATGCTTTTTTCATCTTTATGAGTGAGGCGATGGATGAAATTATTGCTGGCAACCAGGCATACAACTTTCTAAATGTGAATTTTGTAGCGTGCCTGTGGGTGAAACTTTATGATGTCCCTTTGGAGCTTTGGACAGAGGAATATTACTAGCATGATTGGAAATCTTCTTTATTTGAATGAGCCTACATTTTCGAGGAGTAGACTTACATTTGCTTGAGCTTGTATTTATCAGCAATATGGAAATTTCTAAATCGATCAGAGGACGAATTTGGGTTGTGGTGAGGCAAATGAGATCAAAATTGAAACTACCTAACTCACAAAGATGGACTAATTCTGAGACCTAAGGGCATACCTCTAAAGTCTGTCCTAAACCCTAAGAGTTCATCATCATCACGGGGTGGAAAACGGAAAACGCTTGAAGAGAAGAAGTTTTGAAGTCCGAGTCTGGGTTGGCAGAAGGTTGTCCTTGTTTGGTGATCGTTGGGCTGCTTTTTTGTGATTGTGTTTAGAATACCAAAAGAGGCTTTAGAGCATGCTTTTAGCAGTGTTGTGTGTTCTACCAGCCTCATGGGTTGTGCAAGGCTGTTATTTTTCTTGCTGCATAGGCTAGGTTGCTTCCCTTGTTTTTGTAGGGTATGTTATTGTGTGTACCTTCAAGTTTGTGTCTTGGGTTGTATTGTAAATTTTTAATAAACTTCTCTTACTCAAAACAAAGAAAAAAGAAAAAAAAAAATTAGACACAAGATTAGGAAAAGCAATGCAACATTATATATTGATGAATATTGTTTTGTCGATTTTTTTAAGTATATTTTTTGTGGTATAGAAGAATTATGCCTTCAATTATGTTGCACTTTCTTTGATAGGTTTTAAATGCCTCTTTCACTTATCCTCTCCCAACCCCCACACCCCCCCCCCCCCCCCCCCCCACCCAAACAAATTTTCTTCTGTTGGTGCCTGCTCTTTTATGATGATTCATTTTACTTTACTACCTATAATATAACCAACTTGTCATAGTGTACTTCTTATGAACTTAAGTAAGCTTGTGCTGATGCGCAGGCAGTGGCTTCAAGGGTGGCTGAAGAGATGGGTGTCAAGCTTGGGGAGGAAGTTGGTTATACAATTCGATTTGAAGATCTCACGAATAGAGTGAGAATTCTTACTTGCATATTAAGCTCTTAGATTTTTTTTAACAGGATTATTTGTTCTTTAACAGAGGCATCTTTACTAGAAATATTGTATCCCATGTGGTATATTATTTGATAATTTGGACAGTTATTGTCCTACTTTTGTACATTTACACTATTTCATGTGTTTATAACTTTATTTTTCATGCCATGAATGCCGGGAGTGTTATTCTTTTGGCAGCACAGGACTTAACTAGGATTAAATTTCTCACTGATGGGGTGTTACTGAGGGAGATGATGGAAGACCCCCTCCTGACCAAGTACAGGTAAATATTTCTATCTCATATTTTCTCTACTTAGTGGAAATTGATGGTCTGTGAGTCATGCAGTTGCAAAGAATCTGTTTCGTTATTCTTGGATTGATCATCTAGCTTTTATATATCAGAAAAATATTAAAGAAAAAAAAGTTGGATGGGTCATCCAGATCTAATTATCAGAAAAAATGAAATATTGGATTGATCATGCATTAGAAGAGGTGTACTACGGTTTGAGGCCTTTGCCTGAAGAATTATAGCAAGTGCTTTTAGCCTGAAGAATTTTGCCGATACAATTAATACATGATGAAAGTGCTTTCTAGCATTGTGTAATATTGAAATACCAGTATGTGAAGGGAAATGATGCAAACCTAAGAAGCACGGATACTTCTAAGAAGGTGATGTATCTGTGTCGGTGTATCGGACACCGACACTCTTTGGACACTTCCCTGACACGTGTTCGACACTCTTCAAAACATGTCCTATTTTTTAATATTTTTTAAAGACCCGGACACTCTTTAGACACTTGGACGACACATGTATGTATCTCTATTGATTAGACACATGAGAAACTAATTATAAGTTTGAACAAAACAATTTAAGATACAATAATAAAACAAAAACCATATTTATTTTTGTAGGAATTAGTGTCATATTGCATTTTTTTATTATCTTTACTGATATATTCATATATATATAACATATAATAAATATATAAAAATATATATTTCATGCGTGTCCCCCACGTGTCGTGTCCTGCATTTTTTAAAAATTAGCGTGTTGGCGTGTCCGTGTCGTGTCGTGTCGTGTCGTGTGTCCGTGTCCATGCTTCTTAGATGTAAACTAAGTCCTTGTGTTAACTAGAAATTTGGTGTGAGGTTTGCAAAAGAAGTTCAAAACAAAATGAATATGTGCTATATTGAACAAAATGTCAAACAAGATTGTTTTTTTTATATTGGGTCAAGTAGGACCAGTAGATGTCTCTGCTAATAACACCATCATTTACATCCTTAAAGGGATCTCTTATAATCCTCAAGGATACTTTTGTTGTACTCTCACAAAGAGCTGTAGGAATCTCAAATTTCAATTGAATCTTGGAAAGAGTGTGACAATTCTGAAAGTGCAAATTACTAGCTGTGGTAAGAAGAGTGGGTAGTCAAGGAAAAGTTCGCGCCAACAATGAAAAGGTTCCATCTCCCTGGGTTTCAGGGATTTTCACTTCCAGGGTATTCTGCCAATTAAAATTATCTCACAACTTATTCAATTAAGGAATCAAGTAGAAATCAAATTAACGTCCACTTTATATTTTGCCTTGAATAGCCGTGGTGACCTTTCATTCACCTCAGAACAAGCAGAAAATCAACCATGGAAAATTGAGTTGCATTCGCATTCAATTTTTTCTGTATTGATATGATGTTTTGGAACTTCAGTTGTAGGTTGATGCTTGCTTATCCATTGCTCCAATGTTAAGCTGCATCAGAAATCCTTAACTTTTTTTATTTTAAAAATGTTTCCCATAGATTTAACAATTGCATTTGAATAATTATTCTCTACCATTAATACCACACTTTTTTTTTTCCCCTTCAATATCATATTTTAGAACTTTTAATATTTTTCCTGAATATTGAACATTTTATCTTGAGGATGTCTCAACTAACTTAATCTAACCATAGATGTGTTCTGGTATTATTTTTATGTATCTTATGTAGCATGACTGTAACTTTTACCATGTTCATCCAGTGTCATAATGGTTGATGAAGCTCATGAGCGGTCTATTTCAACGGATATCTTATTGGGTCTCTTGAAGAAGGTTTCTTTTTTTAACAAATTAGCATCAATCTATGCTCATTTTATTCTGTAGGGGAAATTGTTATTGTTTTAATTATCAATCTTCCATGTTATTTTCAAATTAATTATTGAAATTCCAGATCCAAAGGCGTCGACCTGAGCTGCGTCTGATCATCTCATCTGCTACAATTGAAGCAAAATCAATGGCTGCTTTTTTCCATAACAGGTTTTTTCTTCTCAACATTTGAATCACAGTGAACTCTAGCTTCTGTATTTTTGGTTGCTGTTGCTATTTTCCTATATTTAGCATGCCTTCTTTACAGAAATTTAATTGAAGGCATCATCAATTGGATAAAAAATTGACCAAGAAAAGTCCAAATTCCCCAATATTTTATTGGTGCCATTGTTGGTGTCTGCACGCATCCATGCGTCTTGGTTGTCCTCCATTAGTGTTGACCTGGGATCCAATACATGTTTGACTTTTTTCCTTCTCTCACTCTCTCTCTGCTTTTTTTCTTCTATGTGAATCAGCAACCTTGATATTTGGGGTCTCATATCTCGGGGATTCATGGGTCCTCAACTCCTCATATTGCTGTTATCAGCTATCAAAAGCCATGTCGCAACTACTAAAATAAAATATTTGGGGTCTTCCTAGTAGCTGTTGGTTAAGAATATAAGTAGAATATTGTTTTTATTGTCTGTGAGGGATGCAGTTTAACATAGCCTTACTTTCTGAGGTTGCCAACTGTCCAATTTTGGTTTTGTTCATTGCATATGAAGTTCCATAATCTATATCGAACTTCTGTTTCTTAGAACCAGATGCAAATACGTGAATAGCCAAAGCAATTAGCAGCCTTAATCGTGGGTAACCTGCCTCTGTCTCGTAGTATATTCATATAATATAAGGTCTTTAAATTTTCCCTATTTTTATTTTTATTTTTTGTGTGTGTGTTGAAATGCAACAAGAAGGATTTTATTAATCAAGAAAAGAGAGAACAAAGTGAGGACAAGGTGTCCTCTTAGAAGGAAAAAAGGAGAAAAACTAAGAAATCTACTGTCAAACAAATCAAAGAAAACAAAACTAAGATTGGCCAACAGCTCCCCAATCTTTGCAAATCAAAAATGTGGAATCCTTTTAAATAAGGGAGAAACATTGGCCCAAAATGAAGGCAAATGACACTTTATCCCACAATAAATCTGAATCCGCAACCTTGTCTTTGAAGATCCGTTCATTCCTCTCCAACCAAATAATCCAAAAGGTAGCAAAGACTACACGAGCACAATGTTTTGCCCCTCTTGTTGACACCAAAACCTCAAAAATCAATTAAAGCATATGCGCGCACACACCCAAAGCCACCCACCGCGAGTCCCCCTAAAATTTGGACTTTTTTTTTTCCTTTCGTTCCACATCTCCGACACAATGGAGAATGTGAAAAGGCCAGAGCAGCCTTCCTTGCATGCTACTAATGGCAGTTTGTGCAACGATGTGTACAATTGCTGAAATAGATACAAGGATATGATGATCATGGTGCACTTGTAAAAAAAAGATGGTTACGTTGTCAATCGTATATCTGAGATTTGAATCTTCCGACATATAAAAAACTATGTTCGTGCCAGATTAGTTGGTCTGCCTTTTCTCTTATTAATATGATCTGAGTCGTATCTCTTTCTTCATTTTGCCACTGTTGCCTCACTTTCTTTTTTGTGAATCTATATTTACGCTCCTTTAGAGGCAAAAATATATATTATATCAGAAAGATATAATAGGATATTTTGCAAAATTGTGGCTTTATACAAATAACCAGGTAGGAATAATTACCATGGCTTGTAATACTTCAATGGTTCCATCAATTTCTTCCAACATGGTTATGGAATCCTTTTCAAGTTCAGTTAGTTTTTTACATTATTTGTTTGTGTTTCATCTTATTAGTAAAATTCATCCGTTCAAAAAGCAACAATCGAGCCTTTTCCCTGCTAGTATCCAATGTCCATTATGAACTTAACTTTTTGCATTTGTTGAAAACTAGCAAAAAACGTCGAGGATTGGAAGGTGAAGAGCGTGGACCAAAGACAGAGCCTGCCATTCTGTCAGTTGAGGTGTGTTCTCCTGGTGATATGATACTTGTATTGAATCTTGGAAGACAACTTATATATATATATATTAGTGATATTATGACTTCGTCATGGATGGTGGTAATAAGTTGATGTATTATTAATACTTAATTTCCAGGGTAGAGGATTTAATGTACAAGTCTTTTATGCTGAGGAACCTGTTCCTGACTATATTCGAGCTATCGTTTCAACAGTAATGTCAATTCATGATCAGGTATATTGAAGTTTATGATAAAATGAATTATATTGTAGTTACACTTGAAATATGCTTAGAGCAACAATTGCATAGCCTCTAATGATCCTCAATCAACAACACTTGGGCACATTAACTTGTACTAATTTCTTAGATAACCCAGACGGTGTTTTGTCTACGGTAATTTCTGACACATTACATTTAATAACTATTGTTGTCATAAACTATGTTATTTAGTCACCTTTTTGGAGCCTTGTTTTGTTTTCCCCAAATACTGTTTCTTGTTTTCTCTTCTTCTATCTAGCCCATGACAACATGTTTTGTCACGCCCCAAACCCGCCCCTAAAAGTTTGGGCATGATCTAATCAGAAATAGACAAAATAAGCTATTATAAAAGATATTTGGGGCCTGAACGGAAGCAATAATAACATAACATGTAGATACATCCATTGAGCTACTATAATATGCCAGGACCATGACTATTCAGAATTAAACATAAAGTGAACCTGCATCTGGAATTAAGCTCCATCCACATTTACAAGGCCATCCCAGAGAATGGCGTACACAAAAATATGAGATGCAAACTCAAGCCAACAAAACATTAATACAAAACGACAAAGTCTAACGAAACTGCCCTAGCATACAAGGGTTTCTCCAAGTGCCTGGTTGTCCCTAGGCTGACAAAAGATGAATGATAACAATGCTAGGGCTGACCTCCAAATCGGCTTCCCTACAGAACAAACAAAACAACAGAGTGAGACAAGTTCAGTGAATAATAATACTTAGGCAGTTTAATAACCAGCTTTAATTACAATAGATAGTCGTGCATTTACCAAAATGAGATCCAAAAATTATTCTGATTTGATTTTACTTTTAGTACGGCCTTTGGGCCAATATTACAGTTGTAACAAAACGACCTATCGGCCCAGAAATAACAGAACGCATAAAGCGTGGCAGAACGCATAAAGTGTAGCAGAAGTAGCAGATGTATGGATTCAAGAGATGGCTCGTACGGATTCTAGAGGTGGCTCCCACCAAGGTGTAGCACTTAGTTCCGTACAGCACTTTGTTCCATACCAGGAATCAGAACATTAATAATACTCCTTAACAAGGACGGAATAAGTTACCTCATAATAGTCTTGACTCATCATGACAATACAGAAGGAGTCAGAATACACGAGCATTATTGTTTCTCTTGTT
This sequence comes from Camellia granthamiana, assembly GCA_036172215.1. Lineage (NCBI taxonomy): Eukaryota > Viridiplantae > Streptophyta > Magnoliopsida > Ericales > Theaceae > Camellia > Camellia granthamiana. The sequence goes on from CM069909.1 coordinate 62,313,820, forward strand.
CACTACACATCAGGCCAGATAATTTACAGATAACAGAACATTAGCAGTAAATAAATGTACATTCAATGTATTAGTACCCACATTTCTCTTGTTCATGTGTCATATACAAAATAATCTTAATTCCTTAGTGACAACCCAGAATGATCTTTCCATCAGTCAAAGTTGAACATAAAGTCCATTTGTTCATTAAGAAACTATACAGTTTGCTGATAGCTGACAGAGGTGAAAATGTGTTATAAACAGAACAGGAGGATTCCAAAGTCATACCGATGTATGTAACTCTTTCAACGTTCACATTGACTTTCAACCATCACGAACATTCGTGTTACATGTTCGTATAGCACTTATACGAAACAGAGCGTTAGTGATGATAATTATCAATGATAAATAAAATGTACATCTTTGTATTATTACTCACAGTGTTGTGATGGCGTGCTAGTTCCTTCCGGAGTGTGCCCTGCACACAATCATAACTTGTAAATTAATTCTCTTCTCTTAAATCATTGAGAAACCATTCCTTGAGTCATTACACTTCATACGAATTTATAATCACCTTAAAAGCATCAGAAAATATTCTAAAGAGTCAAGCATGCAAAGCTGAACAACATATTTTATTTTCTGAAAATAAGCCTCCCCGCTCGAGCGCCACTTTGGCCGTTTGAGCGGACTGTAAAATCCACCAAACTGCTGGAAGGCCGATTTTCCCGCTCGAGCGGGCTTTCCTACGCTCGAGCGGACCAAGCAAAATTCCGAAAATCTGGACTCCCAATTGAGTTTCTCCAACCACTCCTTTGCAAAACAACTTCAACTTTGGAAGAGTCAAGACCCAAAACACTTGAAAAACACACTTGAATCTTTATCACAAGTTCTAAACAAAACCCACATGCAACAAATACAAGATCAAGCCCGAATTTGAGGTGAAAAACCATAAATACGCACATATAAGCTTCATCCATGGAGGTCTCCCTCATATTTGCCAACTATAAACATAAGCCCATGAGGTGATGTTATAAAACCAAAGATTGAAGTCAAAGTTCATACAACTCCTAAATAAAGCATCAAAACAACCAATTGATGATGAACCCTCATAATTCAAACATGATTCAACCATGAATTAAACATGAATCATACATGAACATCAATTACAACTCTAAGTTGCCATAACAAGAAGAACTTGAACTCACCTTGATCTAAATTCCACAACCGTAACAATTCTTGCCAAGCTTTCTTGCTAGATCCCTTTTTCCCCAATTCTTCCCCTCAACTCTCTTTATTTTTCTCTCCCAAAAGGGTATTCCCGTTTTTGATCTTAGGGCCACACAAGACTTAGATATATAATAAAATATAAAGGCATATAAGACAAAAATCAATCGTTTAATCATTCCAAAATTAAAATTTCGTAAACATGCCTAATATTACCAGAAAATTATGCTAATCACAGATATATAATTAATTTCAGATAATTAAGCCGTTAAGGTGCCCAATTTCTAAGTCAAACGTGTTAATGGTGACAGATAGTTTCCTTATGAAACAGATAGGTACCCATAAATACGAATTTCATTTACTTAACCGTAAATTTTCATGGGATTTTACAGTAATATTTTAAAAACTCAAAACAAGGGCTGAAAATATTTCAGAAAACATGTACGAGGGTCGGGTTATTACATGTTTAGTTAGTTGAAATTTTGTTGTTGATTGTTCCCATAGTGCTGGTTCCATTTAAGGCAGTATGGAATATAGTATGCTGTTGTTCACAATGAATATAGCTAGAATTTTGTTAGTGAAAGATAATCTTATATTGGGTATACATGTTATATTTGTTTGGTAGGAACCAATGGGCGATATCCTTGTATTCCTAACTGGTCAAGATGATATCGATGCCGCTGTCCAGTTGCTTACAGAAGAAGCTCAAAATAATGGAAAGCCTTCTTCAGGTACCTTTGATTTAACATTTGTAAATTACTGATAACAAAAATGTTAATGACCACCCAATGGGTGGTCATTAGCCTTGATGTACGTGTAAAAAGTGTATAGAATTGTGTGAAAAGTGTGTAGAAACATGTAAAGGTAAAAGTGTTCGGGAATAGGTGAAAAATGCATTGGGATTGTAACTATTTGGGCATTTTCTGCACGTTAATGACAGTCCACAGGGCTGTCGTTAGCATGATCCTACAAATAATAAAGCATCTATATCTTTGACTTATAGCTGTTTACATATTTTCAAACCCAATTAATATGTGGGATTTAATTTGTCTGGCTTTGGGCTTTCATGACTTCGAAGCAATATATGGTTCATGTTATGATGCATGGACACTTTTGTTTTCTAATACAGAATTTCTAAAATCTTGTTAGATAAGAGATGATTAGTGATTATTCTTTTTTCCAAGACTCAAGTTTACCATTCTTGGACCTGGAAAGCATCACCGTAATATATTTGGATCTGGGATCAACTGCCATTATATTAGTGTCAACCTGGTCCAATGCATATATCATTCTCTAACTCTATGTTGGATTACCACACATTATGGATGTCTGTTGGGTTTCCAGTTCTTATGAAACTTAATGCTTCTGCTTGAGTCCTGTCCTCATTTTTTTGTTTTTTGGGTACAAGTCCTGTCCTCATTTTAAGTCTTCTATCTCGTGCCATTTGATATTGCAGAAATGGATGTTTATTTATTTAAAGAATCTGGGGAACCAGTGCATTTAGACCATATCTGGATCATGTATTGAAAACACAAAAAATGAGGTGCATATTAGCTTGTGCTGATTCAATTAAGATGTTAACAAGGACATGAAAAACAGGTAACATCAACATCAACATCAACATCTTATACTATTTTCTTTTATAATTAAAATGTTAAGAAAGAAAAAAGGTACATTTGATTTTCCCCAAAGAGGAAATTATGCATGGCTGACATAATGAGGGGATTACCTTTTGTAAAAATGTGCAGCATGAGGAAAATGAATGACTAAATAAAATGGTATGAAAAACGAAGAAAGTTTTGCTCTTACCTTGCCAAGAATCTTTGAGCCATTTTTTTTTTATCAAGTGCACTCTTGGTTGAGAGTCCTTTATGAATATGGGGGAGAATAGAGAAGGTGCAGGCTTCAGAAGGGATCCCTTTTCGCTTCTTTACTTGGTCTACCATTTCAGCAGCTCATGTTCTCTGGATCAACGTTGGACTATGGCCTTTGTTTAGTCATCCCCGTTTACATGGAGCTCTTTTAATTACAATAAATATAGCTCTTTCTTACTTTGGAGGGAATTTTCATGTTAAAAGTTGCATTACCTTGAGCAAATATCAAATTAATTGGAGAATCTTTCCAAAAAGTTTGTTGACTTCTGATTGCATGGATGATCCTTCAATTAATGGGAAACTTTCTAAAGAGAGGGTTCAGATTTTTATGAAGCATTGTGAGGGACCCATCATTTTCAGTATCTTATGGAGATGTCCTTCAAGTGGGTATTTCCATATTGACTTTTACCTTTTTGCAAGTCAAGGGAGATGACTTGCCCGACCAAAGCCTTAATTTTCATTTCCCAAGAGGGTGTTTCTTCTCTAACCAAGTGATTGCTACTGCATTGCTATCAGAACTGTAACTACAAAGTTTACTTGGTGCCTGACATAAGTTTCACTAATCAGGAAGAGTATAAGCACTGTGGTTTATGAGCATTTTATGAATGCACTCATTTATATTCTCACATGTAAATGGGTTTGAAGATCTTTGATGAATCATTTGGTTGAGGACTATGTAGACCTCATTGTGTATTGTCTCTAATGACAAGGGCCTGCTTGGAGATACGCTTGTGGTCTCAAATGCAAGTGGGGTCAAAGATCTTTGACAAACTATTTGGTAGAGGACTTAGGACTAGGCATGCTTCGTTGTGTATTGTCTATAATAACAGGGGCCTGGTTGGAGATACATGTTGGAGGTGTTTAGTGGCATAACATTCCTTTCTTATTTTGTTGGGGCAGATGTCTTGACAAGAAGAATTCATTTCCGCATTATTTATTACATGGACCACCTTAATATTCCCTGTATCAATAACTATCAGATAATGCCGTACTTCTTTTCTCTGTAGTCTGTCCTCTGCTTATTTGATTTTTTAAAGTGATAAGGATGGTGTTTATCTTCAGTGAAATCTTCTTTAATTTACCTAGCTTGCTTGACAATCATTCTGCTCAAACTTTGTTTACAGGATTGGTTGTTCTGCCTTTATATTCAGGTCTCTCACGTGCAGACCAGGTTAGTAATTTCCTAGATTTAGTAAATAATGTTGTGCAGATCTTTTTCCAATTTTTTTTTTTTTTTTTTAACTTCAATATCCTTTCTGTTTTCTTTATAGGACCTCGTGTTTTCCCCCACTCCTAGAGGGAAGAGGAAAGTGGTGATATCAACAAATATTGCGGAGACATCATTGACTTTGGAGGTAACATCTTTACACAGCCTTTTTTGTCCCCTTCCCACTTCAGGAAGGTTACGAATTTAGCTGCATCAAGCAGGATATGCAGTATAAGATCTGTTTCTTTTGAATTTTTCTTATCTGTGCAGGGTGTTGTCTATGTTGTTGACAGTGGGTTCTCGAAACAGCGATTCTATAACCCGGTATCTTTACATATACACTTCAGTTTCTTTTTTACTGTTGTTTTTTTTATTTAAATGGTTAATGTTTGATATTGATAACTGATTTCATTGTGGTAAAAAATTATGTTTTGGGATCATAGTGATTATGCCTATTTTGCATGACTTAAAAATGCCCTGTTGAGAACATTAATAGCTACAGTAGCTTCATGGCCCATGTTACACAGAGTCTTCAAAATAAATCAAGTACCTGTGTCGGACACCCAGCTCTTGGACAAGGGTGTGGGATATATGTCCAATACTTTCCATCAAACACTCCTTATATATTTGTTTTAACACTATCATGTTGCGTATATAATAGATTAAAAGTTTAAAAATATGACCTCTTTTTGACGTGATAGGTGGTGTGGTGACATTCCTTTAGAGCAGATGTTCTCTTTGATTTTTGAGATTGCAGAAGATTGTGAGGTTATGATGGGGCAGGTTCGGATTGGACAAGCATAGGCGGTTGTTTAGAATGTGCGGTTGCATCAAGATGTTCAGCATTGGGAGGTGGATCAACTAGTGGAGTTTTTAGGTTTCTTGTACGGGTTGCAAATTGGGGGTGTAGGGGGAGGATTCTATGGTTTGGATTTGCCCTATTTCTAAAGGGCTTTTTTCTGTGTCTTCATTCTATGGTGCGCTGGTTCACGTTGATACGGGTTTCTTCCCATGGAAATGTGTGTGGGTGTTGGGCACGCCTTCCAAGGTAGCTTTTTTTTGTGTGGACAGCGACTTTAGGACTGACGATTGATAATTTAATGCGGCGTGGGCATATTTTGGTGAATTGGTGTTGTTTGTGTTGTTGTGATGCCAAGTCGGTGGGCCATTTGCTTGTTCATTGTGCAGTTGCTTCTCGGCTGTAGATGCTTATTGTTGTGACTTTTGGCTTGTTATGGGTGCAGCCAAGTATTGTGTTGGCAGTTTTACAAAGTTGGGCTGGGGTTAGGGTTGGGAGGAGGTGTCGGAAAGCATGGATGATTGCTTCTCACTGTTTAATGTGGCTTCTTTGGTTGGAGCGCAATATGCGAGTATTCCAAGGGGTGTCTTATTCGATTCCTTGGTTGGAGAGGCGGTTGTATATGGTGTTATATAACTGGGTTACGGGGTTGGTTGATCTGAATGTTTTGGCTTTTGTAGATTTTGTGGAGGATTTAATATCTTGGCATTTTTCCCTTTAGGGGACTGAATTTTTGTATTCTTATCATCATCTTAATGCTTTTTTAACAAAGTTTGCATATTTATCACCCAAAAAAAAAAAAAAATGACCTCTTTTTTGCTGAGTTGCATACCCTTAAATTTAAGATTTGATGGGTCCGACTTCTAGATATCCACCCCACCCGACACCTTTATCTGAGTCCATGTATGATGTAACATAAACGGTCTCAATTGGTCACTCATTTTGGTTTGGTTAAGGATCTATCAGGGCTTGTGTTATCTGCTAATACTATACATTTTCTGCTCTTTATGGGTTGTTAAAATTGTGGATCAATTTGTGTGTAACTAATTGTATTGAGGACTAACCAAAAACTTGATCTTAATCTACAGATTCTCATGATTTCATATAGTGTTTCTTTTGTGCACATGCTACACTTCCTTTTCAGGACTCAAATTCGATGTTTTCCATTATTAAGTTTCCTATTTTTCAATATTTTTCTTGTTTATATATATTCAGGACTTGCTTAATATTTTAAGTAAATTATTTATGTGTCTCAGTGTATGTCTATTCATATTATAATTACATCAACATCCTGTTACAGATTTCAGATATCGAAAATTTGGTTGTAGCACCGATATCCAAGGCATCTGCTAGACAAAGGGCTGGTAGAGCTGGAAGAGTACGACCTGGAAAGTGTTACAGGTGCCTAATTTACTGCAAGCATTTCTAGTGGTAGTGGATGATGAGACCTTTTCACTTTTGGTTGTCAAAAGTGATAATTTAAGTATTATTAATGTGGTGAAATCAGTTAGTTGCTCTAAGGTTTGTTTCAATGCATGTAAGCACATTACTTTTCTGTGTAATGAATTTATGAAAAAGTTTTGGTGGTCATAACCAGGCTGTATACAGAAGAGCATTTTGTCAAAGAAATGTCTGCTGAGGGGATACCAGAGATGCAGAGATCAAATCTTGTTTCTTGTGTGATTCAGGTATGCAAGTTCTTATGTGTATCACTAATTTTCATTCTGCATTTTGAGTGTAGTTCAAAGGTTTGTCATTTATCAAACTATACCCCAAGTGGGCCTGAATTCCCAGGGTGATGAAATTATTTGTGCATGTTTTGCATCTCTTTGGTATAGTAATTCGGTCATTTTGCAATGACATCTGCCTTCCTAATAGTGGTACCATCCTCGTTTGCTATTGTTGTCTTTGACACCTTGAGCTTTCTCTTATTCTACTTGGAGATAACAAGTGGTGATAAGAATTATGGAGTTCTTTATTGCTCATGCTTAGCATTCCTAATGTCTTCACCAAGTTTCTCCTCCTGTGGGCTGGGTGATGCAGCACAGTGAGAGCAAAAAATGAGCAGCAGAGAAGGGAAGAAATAGAGCGGAGAAGAAGGAGAAGAGAAGGGAAGAGAGAAAGAGGGAAGAATATCAATCCCAATTCAATATCCACTTCATCAATATTCCCGTCAAGGTCTCCAAAACCCATTATATATTGGCCTATTTATTGGCAACCCCAAACCCTAATGGAAAATTGTCAACAATAAAACATGAAAATGATAATTAAATCCTGATTAATAAAACAAACCTAATAAATCCTAAAATAACAAATACTAAATAAATGACAAAAATTAATCTTCAAATTTTTTTTAAAAAAAAATGTGAATGTATTTATATTAAAAGTGTCATAAGGGGTGCAACCTTGTATGAATGGAGTATACAAAAGTATCAACAAAACAGAAAGCAAAACTCCCCTATATATGTACATGGATGTACCACTTCCCAAAAATTCTACAAAAGAACATAAAAAAATGGAAATTCTTCTCTAAGCCAAAAACTAATTACAGTAACACTATTCCTTTCAAACACAATCAAACTCTCCTTACCTTCAAAATATTTATAATTTCTTTCTCTACGAATACACTAGATGATGCATAAGGGTTGTGTTACATGGACTCGGCACTTTGGGGCGAAGTAACCGTGTCGACACGACACGGGTGCGGGTGTGGGATCTGTGTCGGATTCGCCTGTTCTCTCTCGGACACGGCTCTTTACAGACAGCAAAAGAAATGAAAGAGGAGAGAGCAAGAGAGAACCTGGTCGCCTGTCGAAACAACGAAGACATCGGTTGCCGACTTCGATCCTCTGGTTGCTGCTTCGACCCCTCTGGTTGCTGCTTCGACATGCTCGATGCTCGATCTCCATCTCCTGCTCTATCTTCTCTCTCGTCTCTCGATCTCCTTCTCTGTCTTCTCTCGATTTGTCGATCTCTCTTCCTCTCCTCTCGTCTCTCGATCTCGATTTGTCAATCTCTCTTCCTCTCCTCTCTTCTCTCGATATCCCTCTATTTTCTTCTCTTCTTCTTTATATTATATTAGTATATAATATAAATTACATTAATATAATAATATATAATATTATTCATCCAAAAAAAATTATATAATATAATATATCATAAATAATATAATTTATTTTATATCTAAAATAATTTTTATTTGTTATTTATATAATATAACTCATCTTCATATAATAAATTTATATTTTTTTTAAAAACTATTTAACGTATTCCCATACCCGTATCCAAATTTGGATACATATCTACGTATCCTTAATTTTTAATTTTGAAGTGCCCGACCCCTAGATACGCACCCGCACCCGATACTCGTACCCGAGTCCGTGTAACATATCATAAGGGAGACACCTCCGAGGCCTTTCTATTACCTCGTCTCAGACATTTTTCTATACCAACTAGCAAAAAGCTTCTTCACCGATCCCAACATCACCCAAACCATATAAAAAATTGAGAATAGCATTTTCTAAATCTCCATGGCGACTGTATAATGCAAACAAAGAGTTCACAGACTCCCCTGCCCCCTTAAACATACAACAACAATCCCTTAGAAACTTCGTTCTTTTACAGGGATCAAATTTTCGTTTCAGTTAGCTCAGAAATGGAAACATTTTGAAAATGTCTCAAAAACATAAGGGAAGTGATAAATTTATTTGTTGGAAATCTACAAAATGCTTATTAACAAAAAATAAAGGCCATATAAATGTTTTTTTTTTTTTTTTTTTGGGTGAATACATATAAATGTTTATACAAGTTCAATAATTAAATAATTGAACATGTATGAGGTCTACTCATCTCTTTACATAAAATAAAGGGTACAAGTGTACAATTTGAAAGTAAATTCAATGCAAACTAAGAAATTTCAAATTATTGTCAAACAAACCAATGTTTCTTGCGCAAGTGCATACGACTCTAAATATACATAAGGTTCCAAACACAAAAATTTACAAACTATGACATAGCAATAATAGCAATATTAATAGTAAATCCAAGGCGTGGGAGGTCTTTTGGGAAAAAAAAGGTTAATTTTTTATTTATTTTTATTGTGATTAAAGTTTAACAAAGGTCAATGAATCTTAGAAGCTCCTAAACAAAAGGTTTAAAGAGTTAATTGGATAAGAGGGTTTGTCATCATAAGATAAAACATAATAAATACTAGATTCTATTAGTAGTAGGATGGAAAAAAGAAAAAAAAAAAAAATAGTGGTAGTGTTAATAGAAAATGGCTCTTAATAACAATGAAAGAAAATATAAAATTAACCACACGCCTCTTATGTTTTCACTTCTTGATTTGTCTTTTTTTCCTTTCTACTTCTCATGTTCTCTAATAAATTTTAGATTTTTCTTTATTCTCAAATATTTTCTTTTAACAAAAAGAGGCAAATAGAAATAGTTCTTGTTAGATATTCTTAATAGGCGTGAAAGCAACACATTGTATGCTATGGGTGTGTCGGAGGGGCTGGGTTCAAGGTATCAGTTTGCTGTATTTGTTAAAGTTCAGGTTTACAGGAGCACTTATTGATCCTGCCTTTAATAATAGATTTGCAGATGTCGGATGATTTTTTAGTAAATAGAAACAAGTGTATAATTTATTATGTTCCATCAGAGTTTATATTCAGTGAATAAGGAAGAACTCTAGGTGAGATTTGTTTTTATTTTTATTCCTTGATCTAAAACTGATTTTATGTTTGTGTAAAATTTATATGCAAGTTGGCTTTTTTGTAATGTTGTGTGAACTTCCACGTTTAGAAGGCAGCTTTTGGAGTTCTGTGGATGTTGACTATTTGTTTTGATCTCACAGTTAAAGGCCTTGGGTATAGACAATATCTTAGGCTTTGGTTGGCCTGCATCTCCATCACCTGAAGCAATGATCAGAGCACTTGAAGTACTTTATTCACTCGGAGTCCTTGATGATGATGCCAAACTTACCTCACCTACTGGATTCCAAATTGCAGAGATACCATTAGTATGTTGCTTTCATGCTATTTTCTCATATTCTATGCATATGTATCCGTTTTTCACTTGTACAATTGCTTTATCATTAGCATTTTCTGTTTGCTTAGGGTAATTGCTGGTTAGTTTTGGGACTGGAAAAAATGTAAATTATTGTGCTCCTTTTACATATGTTATTATGTAGAAAATGAATTTTATAGTATGAAATGTTGGCATGGCTATCGTAGAAATCAATTCTTGCTCTGAATAGGTTAGCTAATTATTTTCCCCCACTGGTCAGTCATTGAGTATTATTATTTCTTCCTTTTTCTGTTTCACTTAACTTGAAATGGTAGTTCATGAACAATTAAAATTTTAAAGATTAACAAATTTCAATGAGGGTTGAGTGGGTTATTTTTATTTTTTATAAAGATGAGAGCATGTGGTCATTTTCTGTTGTTAATAACAAATTGTTAACAAGGGAAGGTTTGTGTACATTGTTGAAAAAGTAACGGAGTGTAGTGTAATTTTAGACACCATGGGGGAGTCCCTGTAATTTTAGACACCATGGGGGAGTCCCTGCAATTGTCAAAAACCTCAGGGGAGATCAGTGTAATTTACCTAATAAATATTTACATTATTTTCTTTTCCTCAAGTTTGAACATTCTTGCTAGTTGTTCCCAGGATATTGTGGGGAACAAAATTGATGTAATTTTGACCTAGAATTAGAAGTATGGTTAATTTTTCTTCACCAACATATTCAAAGAAGAGGACAGTGTAGTTTACAAACCTGCCTACCACATCTTTGAACAAATGATTTAGATAGGTCTGTATTCCAATTTTGTATCAAAGCTGAAGATCTTTGAGATTACTGAGAGGATATCTTCTCATTCTAAATGCATACATATTTGATTTCTACCTTCTCATAGAATGTCAAATGGATTAAAAAAAGGAATTTCGTTGTCCTTATTTATTATTGACAACTACAATTTTCTGTAGGATCCAATGATCTCAAAAATGATCTTAGCTTCGAATCAATTGGGCTGTTCTGAGGAAATCATCACTATAGCTGCTGTTCTTTCCATTCAGGTGAATTTTTTTCCCCTATACTATCATTGTTTTTTGGTTTATTTCTTGCTTTTTTATTTGTATATGAAATGTATCCTGAACAATTGGAAAAATCTGCTAGTATTGTAAAGAGTAAAAAAAAGTGCAAATATTCCAGCTGAGTAGTAGGGGGCGACAAATTTCATTTCTTAATTGCATTTTGCAGTCTATCTGGATTTCTGCTAGGAGGCAACAAAAGCAGCTGGATGAAGCCAAGCTAAGATTTGCTGCTGCTGAGGTCTGATATCATTTTCCCATCAGTTTGCATGTACTCAACTCTCAGCTAGTATTTGTTTTGGGGCTTATACCCGAGTTATTTTTTCTGCTTTTTGTTTCTTGAAAATGAATATATACACATGCACATTCATTTTGGTATATATATATATTTGTTTGAGGACAAAAAAACACATTCCATTAATAATTGTAACAGTTTACATTAAAATGTTTTATATTTTGGAAGTGTTTTAATTTTTGGTAACTTTTAGTAAGGGTTTCCTAGATGCTTATAAATAGACAATTATGTACCATGCTTAGGCAACTTTTGATTAATGAGAATTTGAGAGTTTACGCTATGGCCATTATGTTTTCTTCTTCTCTTCTTTTCTAGTCAACGTTTCTTTGGCATAGTTGGCATGTACCGTATACATTCTTATAAAGCTCTAACATGTGTATTTTGGATTAAGTCATGCTCTATTGTGCATGTAAACGTTTAGAGTTCAGCTTGAAAAATTTCTTATGGCTTTGAACCTAGTCTTCTAAAATGGTAAGTACTGGCATTTATTCTCCCCCCCCAACCCCCCCCCCCCCCCCAAAAAAAAAAAAAAAAAAAAAAAGGTAAGTACTGGTAGTGGTAATGCTGGTCATATGATGTAGGGTTAGCTTGGACATCGTTTTTGTTAAATGAACAATTGCCCTAAAAGCTTAAGCTGATAGGAAATGGGCCCAATCATTTATATCGAGCTATCTGACACACTCCCTCATGTGTAAACTTAGAAAATATGAGGAAGAAGGAATATATTGCTGTTATATTCAAAACTTCTTATCTTGTGAAGAGAAAACTACACTCCTTATATAGGAGAGAACAAGAGCTACTATTTGTGCCACTAAGATCCACTATCACCACTAAGAGATCCACTATCACCACTAAGAGCCACTACCTATCTCCTTACATAAAATATACATCCATTATAGCCACTATCTAGATTACTATATACATCCATTATAGCCACTATCTAGATCACTAACATAGTGTATATAGACATTATCATAACCCACTAACAGCCACTATATGTCCACTAACAGCCACTAACAATAATAATCAGATTTCCAGCACTCCCCCTCAAGCTGGTTTGAAGATATCTTCCATAGCCAGCTTGCTAGTCAGCTTATCAAATTGCTTCTTGTGTAGTCCCTTTGTTAGCACATCAGCTAATTGTTCACCTGTTGGAAGGTAGGTCATACAGATTATGCCAGCATTGATTTTCTCCTTGATGAAATGTTTATCCACTTCTATATGTTTTGTGCGATCATGTAGAACTAGATTATGAGCTATAGATATAGCTGCTTTGTTGTCACAATAGACCTTCATAGGTGTCGGGTGAGAAAGCTTTAATTCTTCAAGAATTCTTTTAATCCACATTACTTCACAGATTCCATGGGCAACAGCTCTGAACTCTGCTTCTGCACTACTTCTAGCTACCACATTCTGTTTTTTACTCCGCCATGTAACTAGGTTCCCACCTACAAAGGAGCAGTATCCGGATGTTGATCTCCTGTCTGTAACACTTCCTGCCCAATCTGCATCTGTGTATACTTCAACTTGAAGATGTCCATGTTTCTTGAACAGTAAGCCTCTCCCTGGAGTTCCTTTCAAATATCTTAAGATCTTATAAACGGCCTCAAAGTGCTCTGCCCCTGGTAAGTGCATGAACTGACTTACCATGCTGACTGCAAAGGCAATATCAGGCCGCGTATGAGACAAGTAAATCAATTTCCCTACAAGTCGCTGATATTGTTCCCTCTCTTTGACTTCTTCAGCCTTAGCAGCTTGTAACTTCAAGTTAGGCTCGATCGGAGTCTCCACCATCTTACAACCAAGCATACCTGTTTCTCCAAGGAGATCAAGAACATATTTTCTCTGATTAACGAATATACCTTCCTTGGATCTTGCAAATTCCATTCCGAGGAAATACTTGAGGGCTCCCAGATCCTTAATGTGAAATTCTTTTGCGAGTTTCTCTTTGAGGGCTGCTAACTCTGCTTCATCATTACCAGTTAAAATGATGTCATCAACATAAACAATCAAAATTGCAATTTTACTGTCTTTTGAATGTTTATAAAATATTGTGTGATCTGCTTGACTCTGCGAGAAGCCACAACTGATAACTGCCTTCCCAAAGCGTTCAAACCACGCTCTTGGTGATTGTTTGAGTCCGTATAATGACTTGTTCAATTTGCATACTTTGTCGCTACCAAGTCTCTGCTCAAATCCCGGCGGTAGGCTCATGAACACCTCCTCTTCAAGATCACCATTGAGAAATGCATTTTTAATGTCAAGTTGATGTAGAGGCCAATCTGAATTTACTGCAAGAGATAACAGTACTCTGATGGAATTTATTTTAGCAACAGGAGCAAACGTCTCCTGATAGTCGATCCCATAAGTTTGAGTGAAGCCTTTAGCCACCAGTCTCGCCTTGTATCTCTCAACGCTTCCATCTGCGTTACATTTTATCGTAAATACCCATTTACACCCAACTGTTTTCTTGTCTTTGGGTAGATCAACTATCTTCCAAGTACCACTTCTCCTTAAAGCATTCATCTCCTCCATGACCGCTAATTTCCAATTCGGATCATCCAATGCTTCCTGTATATTCCTTGGAACAAAAAAGTGTGAAATCCTAGATGTGAAAGCTCTATGGTTTTTAGACAGTCTTTGATAGGAGAGGTAATTTGCAATAGGATGTTTAATGCAATTTCGGACACCTTTCCTAATTGCTATAGGAACATCAAGGTCGGAAATAGAAGGAATAGGATTACCTAAAATTTCGATGCCAGAACTCGGGTGGACATTCGGGTCATTAGGATGGACATTCGGGTCATTATTCCTCAAATGAAATCGCTTCCTAGTATAAACCTGAAGCTCAGAATTTAGATCATTTGGTAGTACTTCTCCCCCTAAACAAGAATCTTCTTGACTAGGCACCATAGAACTTGGTTCTCCTAAGTGATCATTATCAGACAGATGTGGTTTTTGTGTAGGATAAATGACATTGGGGAGCGGGATAGAAATATCCCAAAAATTGTCTTTTACTCTACTTGTCTCCCCCTGAAGAGAAGTGTTGGGGAAATAAGATTTTGTTTCCACAAATGACACATCCATACTCACATGAAATTTCTTGGTTTGAGGATCGAAACACTTATACCCCTTTTTGTTTGAGGAATAACCCAAAAAAACACATTTTATAGCACGGGGGTCAAGTTTTGAACGAAATTGACTGGGAACATGAACATAGGCAGTACATCCAAAAACTTTGGCGGGTAAATCAGAAAACAACCTCGTGTCAGGAAAAAAAGTTTTAAGACAATCAAAAGGTGTTTTGTATGTTAACACCTTTGTAGGCATCCTGTTTATCAAATAAGAGGCTGTTAAAATTGCTTCACCCCATAAATATTTAGGAACATGCATGTAAAACATTATAGCACGTGCTACTTCAAGTAAATGTTTATTTTTTCGTTCTGCAATGCCATTTTGTTGAGGGGTATCCCGACATGTAGATTGATGAAAAATTCCCTTTTTTTGCCAAAAACTCACCCAACTGCTCATTGAAATATTCTGTTCCATTATCAGAATGTAAAATACCAATTTTGGTTTGAAATTGGTTTTCAATCATATTGTAAAAATTTGTGAATAAATTTTTCACGTCAGATTTTTTATGCATCAAATAAATCCAACATAAGCGGGTATGGTCATCAATAAATGTAACAAACCATCTTTTACCAGAAAGAGTAGTGATTTTAGAAGGGCCCCAAACATCATTATGAATCAAATAAAAAGGTTTGGAAGCCTGGTAAGGTTTTGGCAAATAAGTAGAGCGATGAAATTTTGCAAAAATGCAACTTTCACAATGAAAAGAAGAACAATCAATCCCTTTAAATAATTCTGGAAATAAATGTTTCAGATAAGGAAAACTAGGATGTCCTAGCCTATAGTGCCATAGCATTATTTTTTCTCGAACAGAGATTGAACTAGTACTATTAAAGTTCTGAGCTTTTTTATTACTAACAGGTACTTCATCAAAGTAGTAAAGACCTTCAAGCATCCTAGCACGCCCAATCATCATCCCCGAGTTCTGGTCCTGAAATTCACAATGGGATTCAAAAAATGTAACACGACAATTAGAATCCTTAGATAGTTTACTGACAGACAAAAGGTTACAGGCTAAGTTGGGGACGTGAAGAACAGCATTGAGATTAATTTTCTCAGTTAGTTTAATAAATCCTTTTTCCTGCAATAGGTGAAAAACTACCATCGGCTATTCTGATTTTGTCATGACCAGAACAAGGGAAATAGGTACTAAATAAATGGGAAAAACTAGTCATGTGATCGGAGGCACCGGAATCTATGATCCACGGAGAGAAGTTTAGGCAAAAGAAGGCTTTAGGATTTCTACCTGTTTGTGCCAAAAAAACACTAGGAGTACCGGATGAGGAGTTGGATTTTATCAGCTTTAAGAGTTGATCAATCTGCTCTTTGTTGAAGGGACCTGAATCGGCTTCATTAGCAGTAGGAAAGCCACAATTCTTCTCTCCTTGTTTGCTGCTTTTCCAGTTGACAAGTTTGCCATGGATCTTCCAACACGTTTCGCGTGTATGGCGAGGCTTGTTGCAAAAATCACACCAGACCCGTGGCTTATCATCAAACCTGCGCTGGTAATTTGCAGCCTTGTTGGCCGCAGCATCGCTAATTAAAGCAGAAATTTCAATTGACTCACCAGTACCTTTTTTCGTAAGCATGACGCTCCTTCGGCTCTCTTCCCTTCTGACTTCGGCAAATACTTCGCCAATGGATGGGAGAGGAGGTCTGCCAATAATTCTTCCTCGCACTTCATCGAACTCAATGTTGAGGCCGGCAAGAAACTTGTAAATACGGCTGTCTTCCACAGTTTTCTTGTGGTGGTTGCAGTCGTCAACCGCTTTCCATTCGTATGTGTTGAAGATGTCAAGATCCTGCCACAACCTTTTCAACGAATTGAAATATTTGGTGATGGAATCATCTCCTTGACGAATCTCTCCCAACTTCAAAGTCAATTCGAAAACTTGAGATTGATTTCCTAGGTCAGAATACATCTGACTAACATTATCCCACAACTCTTGTGCAGTAGTATAGCACATGTAATTAGAGCTTATATCCTCCTCCATGGAATTGACCAACCATGTCATAACCATGGAGTTTTCAGCGTCCCAACTGTCGAACAGCGGATCATTAACAGCAGGAGCCTTCTTGTCACCAGTGATGTAACCGATCTTTTTTTGCCCACGGATATACATCTGGACAAATTGTGACCAGCGGAGAAAATTATCACCATTTAGGCGGATGGTGGTGATTTGGACAGAGTGAGAGTTGGATGTTTTCACCGGAATGACAGCGGCAGGGGTTGAAGTGGTTTCGGACGTGACTTCCGACATGGCTATGACGGTTTTAGGGCTGCTGTGTTTTTGTTGCTCTGATACCAACTTAGAAAATATGAGGAAGAAGGAATATATTGCTGTTATATTCAAAACTTCTTATCTTGTGAAGAGAAAACTACACTCCTTATATAGGAGAGAACAAGAGCTACTATTTGTGCCACTAAGATCCACTATCACCACTAAGAGATCCACTATCACCACTAAGAGCCACTACCTATCTCCTTACATAAAATATACATCCATTATAGCCACTATCTAGATTACTATATACATCCATTATAGCCACTATCTAGATCACTAACATAGTGTATATAGACATTATCATAACCCACTAACAGCCACTAACAATAATAATCAGATTTCCAGCATGTAATTCCTCTTACATGAGAAGATGCAAATATCCATACATGGAGAAAAGAAAGGATATCAACAAGAGACATAATGCAAATGGGGATTAAATTCAAACGGAGAGACTTCAACCCATGACTTCTCCCAACCTGAGCTCTAATATCATGTTAAATCACCAATTATTCCAAAAACTTGAGCTATTAAAAAATAGGCCCAATAATGTATATCAAGCTAACTAACATTTTTACCATAACTAATCAGTTCTAGCCAATGTTCATCTGCTTACTCAGAAAGTGGGCCGAAGTCAGGTTCTGAAATTCTGCATGTTCATTCCTGACTTAGTATTGAATTTTGAAACTTTTATACTTGATGTTTGGTTTACTTCATTTGTCATCCGTGCTCATATAAAATCAGAGCCTACTATCTTGTTTTAGAATCATTACGATCTTATGTTTAGAGGATTTGGTATCTGACATACCTGAATGTACAAAAAGGAATGCTAAGGTGTGAGTGTGCATGCATTTTAAATTTCCCATCTGATCCACCTGTGAATACATGTGTTGCACCATTTATTTTTCCCATACTTTGCAGGGTGATCATGTGACCTTCCTAAATGTCTACAAAGGATTTCTACAGTCTGGAAAATCTTCAAAATGGTGCAATAAGAACTTTGTAAACTACCATGCCATGGTGAGTATCTTTATGAGTTGCTTTAAATATTTATATGCTAAACTTTTGTGTATATATTTGTATGTATCTTTTGTATCCAATAGGTGATAAATAATGATCCACTAAACGTGTCAAAAATGGGGGCGCAACCCATGTACATGTAAACTGTATGGGAGCTAAATTTTAAGCCTCCTCCAAAACTCTCAAATCATCAATAAAATTTACAGGTAGAATATGAGGTATCCAGCCTTGAGATCAGATATTCTTAACACATCCACTATGCCATCACACAAGCAGCTTACAATTTGGAGATGGCATAATTCACTGCACCCCCAAAATGCGGAATAACATGCTCCATATATCGCTATTCACTGTGCCCTTGGAGACACCCCATGGCTTAGGCCACATGCCCCAATAACGAGACTCAAGGTCAAGTCTCCATAACTTGGCTAGAAAAAAAAAAAAAAACTCGGTTTTTGATAATTGGGTATCTGGGTAAACCCCGTCTATAATCCCAAGACCTACTCAAAGCGCCCCATACATGCAGATTGGGCAAATCTCGGGCTATGCCTGCAGTGTGGGGGTGGCTCCAAAGGGATTGATAGCACTCAATGAAAGTCGAACTTTAGACCTGATGCTTCATGAGGTTCCAAGGGCCAAGTAACTGATCACCAAGCCAACTCATTGGGGTTTAGGAAAAAAAAAATCTCTAGTCCTCTCACAATAACTAATGATTGGTTTCCTCTGCCTTCCTGCACATGCAATGTCAAATAGGTAGCAGTTGACTACTCTTCCACAAATTATTGATTACCAACATGCTTCCAAAGAAAAAGGAGACTTAACACTCTAGAGAACTCAAAACTCTCAGACCCACAAAGCACCTTACAAGAATGACCTCACCCAATTTTGCCACTTCTACACCGCATCGTTTTGGTTACTAAAATAGCGTGAATTAGATAAGCTTGAGAGTGCCCTCTCCTTAATAGCTACCTTTTGGAGTTGAGTTCTATCTAAGACCGTGTACCATGGTATCAAAGCCGGAGTACAAGAGATGGGTAGGGTGCATGTCCATGGCCTGCATGCCGCAGGTGCTGTTGAGTGAGCACGCTGGGCATGAGGAGGGTGCGAAGCGAAGTTCCACATTGCTTGGTTACTAAAATGCCACGAAGTAGGTAAGTGTGAGGGCACCCTCACCTCAATAGCTAGTTTTTGGGATTGAGTTCTATCTAAGACCGTGTAACAATCCACTCTATCTCCCTCACCCCACACACAAGCAGGCATAGTTAAACTTTATTTTTTTTCTCCTCTCTCTGTAGATATAATCAATTGTCTAGAGTTTTCCGTCCTTTTAGATGTCTGATTTGTTTCATAGGCATATCATACATGTTTATTTTAATTTATTTCTTTTGCAGCGAAAGGTTATTGAAATTAGAGAACAACTCAGAAGAATAGCACTACGAATTGGCTTGGTCTTAAAATCTTGTGAAAGTGATATGCAGGTAATGTGGTACAACATAGTGATCTTTTTATGGATGGAAGGTTTTAATATTTACTGTCTTCGTTCAAAATTGCCTTTGCATTCAATCTTCTCCTTGTGGTGAATTTAACCTTTTACTCATGCAAGATGAGAATATATATGATTCTTCCCTAGAAGTGGGGCGAATCCTGTTTTTCCTTGTGGGAGTCTTCTTTGTTTCACCTTGAATGTAGGAAGCATGTATATACTCCACAGTGGTCTACCCTGATTTTAATAAACTGTAACTTGATTACAGTTGTAGAAGTTTAAGGCGATTAATGTTGTGGTGGATGTACCATAAATTAGGGACGCCTACCTGTGTCAGCATCTGGGGCACTTTTTCACTCTCTATTATGTTTCAGGGTGCTGAACCCTATTTTCTCACACACTGCCCCATTTGGATGGAGTGATTTGATGAGAAATGATGAGAAACAAAACTCTTTCTCATGTTTGGTTTACAAAATAGGTAAGGGTGAGAAATGGAGAGAAAGAGAACTCTCGTACTATGCCACTTTCATTTATCACCAAAAATGGTGAGAAACCAACTGATTGGTTGTATTTTTTTTTATAAATCAAGATTACCCATCAAAATATGAAGGAAGAAAAAGAAATCTCACACATTTACCTATTTCACATGTTTTCCTTTCTTACTCATCGAAACATGATAGTGAGAAAACACAAATCATTTCTTTTCTTTTCTCTCACCTAGATCCAAACGTAGTGTTACAGGATGCAATGATCACAGATTCAGTGTATTTTATTTATTTATTTATTTTTTGGCTTCTTGCAGGCGGTAAGAAAGGCGGTTACTGCTGGATTTTTTGCTAATGCTTGCCGTTTAGAAGTGAGTATGAAAATCTGATGCACACAACACAATTATCCTTGCTTTTTTGTTATTGGATAACCTTTAATGGTATGAAATCTTGTTCTACATAGTTTCCTCATGAATTTTTTGCTTATCTTTTCAATAGGCATTCAGCCACAGTGGTATGTACAAGACTCTCAGAAGTTCTCAAGAAGTTTATATTCACCCCTCATCTGTGTTATTCAGGTTGGTATGCTCACCCTAGTCAATATGATTGTTTTGTTAGTAGCCTTCAAGCAGAAATTTATTTGTGCTTGATTTCTTTTATTCTCTTTTGCAACCCCCTCTCCCATAGAAAAATACATAAAATAAACGGTAAATTACATTGGCCACTCTTGAGGTTTAAAAAAAATACAATAAACTTACAAGTTTGACATAATTACACTGACCTCCCTTTTGGTAATGCTAAAGTGACCGGAACTAATATAGATGGATTGTCGAGACAGAGATAATCAATAGTAAAATATACATTTCAGTGTAAAAGAGATAATAACATCATTTTTTTTGCCTATATGACTAACGAATAACTGATGACAGTGTGATTATTCCAAACTTGTGGGGCTTGATATATTTTCTCCAAATCTGAAGGGAGTTTAGTTTAAATTTACCCTAAAGTAAATTGGATCTACAAGGTCAGGCCATATCAAAACAAACTATTTGTAGAAAGTAGGCTGTCAAAAAACTCAATTTGTCCTGTAAAATTCGACATCTGGTGTTGAAACGAAAGAACAAAAAATCACGGAACTCACTGTAAACAACTCTAAACTTGAACCTTGTCTTGCAGAGTTAATCCAAAGTGGGTTATATACCACTCTATTGTCTCAACTGATCGACAATACATGCGCAATGTCATCTCTTTAGATCCTTCTTGGCTGTTAGAGGCTGCTCCACATTTTTACCAGCACCAGCAAGCCAATTCTATTCCTCATTGATGGATTCCTGTTAAAAAAAATGCAGGCTGCTTGACATTTTTATTGAAACAGCTACCCCAAGTAAGTATTTTGTTTTTTTTTAAAACACAATGGAAGAAGGGAACAACCCGCATTGCCCCAAATGGCATATGCCTTTGTAAAACTCTTGTCCATATATATTTATTTGTTGCGACTTTGAGAACTTTATGTTGGAAAATTGTCGTTTGAATGTTGTTGATGGGTTCTTTATTTGTTTAGAATGTATTTGTGTTCTCAGTTTTTCATTTCTCTTCCTTTCAAAAGAAACGAAGATATCAATCCAACAGAAGTCGGTAATCAAGAAATGTATCTGATCACTCATGTATGTTATCAATACAGTGATGATATACTTCACTCATATTTGTTATAAATGTAATAGTGATACATTATGTGTCTATTATCAATACAGTATTGACATGTGAAAGTGTGATCATATATGATTGTACCCATAATAGTCAGTGCCTCTCTATATCTTCAGCACCAACTGCTTCTCCACGACTTTGAATACTCCTCGACGATCTCTCCTGGCTAAGCATCCTCCGAAAAGAGCTTAATCCCAAAATTGACCCGCCTAATCCATCTGCTGTACTTTCCTCTGGCGGCGGAGCTGTGGGTTCCATCGCTACTCTCAACTCGTTCTCCGCCTGAGCTGTGGGCTCCATCACTACGCGCAACTCATCGTTCTCTGCCTGAGCCCCAGGATCCACCATGGCACGACAAACTGGGCAAGTCATGTGAGATCTCAACCACACATCAATACAATCTTCATGAAACAAGTGCTTACAGTTTGGTAGAAGCCTAACTATGGCTTCTTCAATTATGTTGCTTAAGCACACTGAGCACTCTCTGTCGTCCTCACCTTGACTCAGCCGGTGGTGGTTTGCTTTGTAAACAAACTTGGGTATCAAATCTATGGTGGATTGATCGAGGCCTGTTCTGGGTTGCTCAGCTGAGTGCAGGTCTGTTGGTGGTGGTGCAACTCCATAAATGGTGGTTCGGCGTCTTCTTTGTTGGTTTTTAAGGCAATACATGGAATAGATTCTGATCATGGTGAAGAGAACTACAGCGCCGATGAAGACAAATATGACTCCGAACATGGCCTCAATAGTACTGTCACTGATTTTGGTTCCATGGTTATCAGAACTCATGGTTACTCCAACCAAGACTGGCTTGTAACGTCTTTGTTACTTTGCAAATAAAGCTATGAGAAATGTTTCATGCAATATGAATTGTAAAAATGTCTGGTTGATTGGGTTGTGTGTGTGTGAGAGAGAGAGAGAGAGAGAGAGAGAGAGAGAGATTTGACTAAGGGCAGGCCATTCTACTTTTCAAAGTCCTCATCTTTTAAGCAATTGATTAGAGAAGTTCTTAGTTGAATGAGTCTCCTCCAAGTAAAATAAATAAATAAATTTGACATTATATATATAGATTATTATAGATGTGCCATCGTCATTACCCAATCTTGTTCCGTAAGTTTCACTGGTCAGTCGTTTCATCCCATAGGTATTAGAGACTTATCCTTCATCGTCTCTGTAAATTGCACCAGTTTAGTTAATATAATTTAAACCACTCTCCACTTAATTAGGGTTGAAAGCCAATTGAGTTAAGTCGAGTAGTAGGTTGTTCAAATTTTATTTATTTTTATAATAAGCGAATCTTCGAACGAATTTTTAACAAATTAAACACAAGTTAACCTCGAGTAGATTCTGAGTAGTAGGCTGTTCAAGATTATTTTGAAAATTTAACGAGTTTTAAAAATATTCAAAGTTAACTTGTTTACTTAACAAATTAATTTTAAACGAGTTAAATACAGGTAGATCTCAAGTAATTTGATTCGTTTAACAAACATGAGATGCCTCTAAATTTTTAACAATATTCATTTCTTAGTTCTACTCCTAGAAAATTTGAGCTCAACTCTCTTATAATATAATATAAGGCAAAAAAGATACATCGTGATTTTTTTGTTTTTTTTTTTGGTGATCGAAAGAAAGGATGCTCCGCAGGAATATCACAGCATCGATAGGCCCTGGCCTTAGGATAACTGGTTGACGGTCAAATTTAACCCAACCCAAAGGAAGGGACTCACTATCGAAGCATCCAATAGAGTTTAGCCACGTGTCACAGAAAAGGTCAAGTATTGATCGGAATACAATACGAGATCTCTTTAGCTGGACAAAGCCAATATTTCACTACCAAGAACAGAAGGGAGTGATTAATTAAAACAAAATGTTACACAAATAATTTTCTTATAAGTAGGCATAAAATAATGGGTCTTACATGTGTTTAATAGTGTAGGGCCATTAATTTTCTATCTAGTGGTAAAAAAATTGAATAAAAAATTTATTAATATATAATATTATTTTAATTATAAAAAAACAGAAGTTAAATAGCGGAGTTGGGTCTAAAACATGTAACCCATCCGGGTACTCCACAACCTATTTTTCCATCAATTAGGTGTAGGCAAAATCCACTGTGAATGGCTTAGATTACGTATTTTAAAAGTAGAAAAAAAAAGAAAGACTTTAGCGGGGGGAGAAAGCTTCTACGCAGAAAAATATTATTGCTATAAAATAAAAAATAAAAAATTCACCACCAAACACTTTCACAATTCGTTCATGGTCGCAATTGATAGTTATGTTGTCTAGCGTACAAAAAGGTTTTAGTAGCATCAAACATCAGTCATGAGTCTGACCTAAACTTAAAAGCTGTTTTTGGTGACAGATCAATGATGGAAATAGGAGGAGCAGTAGACAATGCTTTGCATATATTTCCAACCTGTTTTTCAACACATGTATTTGTCAGGAAAATGAGTGGGAGTACTAATTAGTGCTACTACTAATGATGTGGCAGTAGGTCTCACCATGAATGATTTGATGTTTTGGCCTTGATGTTGTATTTTTTTTTTTATTGAGTGCCATGTCATTAGTGATCTTTTTAAAGTTCCAAAATTAGTGATCTCTATCATTATTGTATTTGTCAAGTCTTGGTCACGTGAGAGACAAATGTTCATCATTCCTTATGTATGACATCTAGAATATGTCAAAACTAGTTACTAGATGCGTAGTGAAAAATAAATGAAGTTTATTCTCTATCTCTCTCCTCTTTTTATTTATTATTATTATTTTGTTAATGCTAAGTGTTGATGTGCCTTACTCT
Source organism: Camellia granthamiana (assembly GCA_036172215.1). NCBI lineage: Eukaryota > Viridiplantae > Streptophyta > Magnoliopsida > Ericales > Theaceae > Camellia > Camellia granthamiana. The sequence continues at coordinate 62,338,188 of CM069909.1, forward strand.
TCTTGAATACATGCAATCACTTGTAAAACTTGGACTTTGCCTCTAGTGTGTGTGAAATCTAAAATATCAGCGTCTACAATTCATCTCATGACTCTCTTCTCAACCATTCAACTATATAATTTAGGACGTTGTTTAAGTGTACAATCCCCTTAAGGTTGCACACCATATGCAACCCAATTTTTAGCCATTAGATTACAATAAATGATCCAGATCATGGAATTGTTTAATCATAAAAAATGTGAAACCGGGGCAACCGGTTAATCCTCCTATTTGAATGATTGCATCCCACTTTCCTCACTCTCTCTATTTCATCTCTCTCCCTCTCTCTCTTGTTGTCTTCATCTCTGTAAGGTTGAGTGTGTAACCCTTGATTTCCATTAACAATGACAAGCCCCTACTGGGTTCCATTGACGAAGCTCTGTAGGGAACAATATAACCCTTGATTTCCAACAACAACAGAACTACAAGGCTCTATGGGGTTCCATTGCTGAAGTGAAGACGTTCTCTCCAACAAGATATCAAGTATAGAGCTGTCTCCCTGTCTCTGTCTCTGTCTCTCTCTCTCTGGCCTCTTCACTCCAGCGATTTTCCCTCAACTAACCCTCATCCTAACTTCAACCCCTGTACGCTTTGCTCAAACTGAAACCCCTCCATCGCCAAGTAACCTCTCTCGTTCTTAATCGAGTGTTTGCGTTTGCACAAACAATCCAATTGTGTTAAAATGTCATGTTTGTGTTTGTGTTACCATTTTTTAGTCATCAAGTAATTGTTTGTATTAATGTCATGTACAGTATGGCCCCAGCCGAAGTTAAAAGTAAAGGTGTTGATTATGACATTCCAAATAAAGTAGATGACATTCATTTGATCAATGAAAGTCGGGCGAAACGTTGTCATGGTTGCGAAGCTGGTCCACATAATGAAGAAGCAACCAACATAAACTTTGCAAATGGCCGAGCCAATGTGAAACAAGAAATGGTTGACGATGCTCATGGCGATGACATGGTTGGTGAGGTTGAACGTGCTATTCTGGAACAGAAATTTGATTCGGTTGAAGATGGAGAAGCTTTTTACAATGCGAATGCTAAAACCAAGGGATTTAGTTTACGAAAATCCAGATTTAACACAAATAAACAGGGAAAGGTTGTTAGTAGGCTATGGTTGTGTTCAAGGGAAGGTCAGAGATTACCAAAATACTTGGACCGTGTTGCAGAGAAGAGAAGAGCTCATAAGGCACTAACAAGAGTAGGTTGCAAAGCACAATTTCGTATACGGTACGATCTAGAGGTTGGTGAAGGGGGAAAGTATGTTGTGACTCACTTCATCGCAGACCACAATCATGAATTGGCGGAACAACATTTTGTGATGTATCTGAGGTCACATCGGGGTTTAAACAGTGCTGACAAAGCTCAAGCAATGGCTATGCGCAATGTCGGTGTGAAGACTAGCCAAATCATGGACTATATGGTAAATCAATCTGGGTGTTATAAGAATGTTGGTTTCATTCGTACGAATCTGCACAACCATATTTAAGCCGAACGTAGAGTAAAAGTTGAGGATGGTGATACGTAGGGTGCTTTGGTTTACCTGTGTGCAAAACTTGATGTTGACCCACATTTTCTTTACAAGTGTGATGTGTGTAAGGATAACAAGTTACAAAATCTATTCTGGGCAGATTCAAAATCGTAGGCTGACTACGCAAAGTTTGGTGATGTGTTGATATTTGACTCAACTTACTGTACCAATGCGTACAAGATACCTTTTGTCATGTTGGCTGGTGTGACTAACCACTTCACGACCACGATATTTGCATGTGTTTTTCTAGCTAATGAGACGATTGATACATACCCATGGGTTTTGGAAACATTTATGGAGGCGATGGACAATAAAGCACCTGTGTCCGTACTAACAGATGGGGATAAGGCGATGTAAAAGGCAATCAGAAGAGTATTTCCAGACACAAGACATCGATTATGTAATTGGCATCTTGGGAAAAATGTTGTGTCAAATGCTCACAAAAGTGGCTTTGCACATGCTTTCAAGCAGTGCATGGAGATGGAAATGGATGAGGCAAAGTTTAAGGATGGTTGGACGAGAATGGTCGAAAAATTTGGACTTGAAAACAACAGCTGGGTGTTGGAGACATATGAGAAGCGTCATATGTGGGCTGAGACATATATGCGTGGCCATTTCTTTGTTGGGATGAAGAGCACTCAGCGCTCGGAGAGTATGAATACTTATTTCAATCCCTTCCTCCAACATAAATTGAAGCTATATGAATTTGTTAGACACAATGATCAGGCTCTTGCAAGGATAAGGTATAACGAGGTTAAAGATGATGCCGAAACAAATAACACTTTTTCGGTATTGATTACTCTATTGTGAGATATAGAGAGACATGAAGTTGAGCTATTCACCTGGAATATATTTAAAATATTCCGTGATGAAATCTTAGAAGAAGGAAAGTTGAATGTGAATGACGTGTTCCCTTTGTCGGATGGTTAGAAGTGCTACTATATTCATAAGTACAAGGTGGATGATAGATCATGGATAGTAACACACAATTCAGTAGATGCCACAATGATATGTTATTGCATGAAGTTTGAGTCGTTCAGGCTACCTTGCTGTCACATGATATGCGTTATGAAAGCTGAAAATTTAACGCAAATTCCCCCAACTTCTATGCTGTATAGATAGACAAGGGCTGCAAGTAAGGATGGTCAGCTATGGCGTTAACCCTCAATTGATAGCATTACAACACAGACTGCTCACTATGAGATACTGAGTGCTTCTTACAATGAAATGTGTTTCTATGCCTCGCAATCAACCGAAGGTTTCAAAGAGGCTAGAGATGCATGTCTTCCGATGACGAGCCGGATGAAGGAGTTATATGTGAGAGGAATCGCAACGATAGGGATGAAAACAAAGGGAAACATTCAATCCCATGACAATTTGAAGTAGAAGATCCTGATCTTGTGAAGACAAAAGAGAACTTGGGACGGGCCTCGTCTAACTGTTGAAGACCAAGAAAATGTGGGAAATGCAAGTTCATTGGCCACACGAAGCGAGCGTGTCCTAAAGTTCGATTTAGCCGAACAATGGGTAGTAACTTAGCTACAGATACAGCCCACATCAGTGACCGTGAGTACAATGTGGACTCATTACCATTCGCTGCAAAACTGGGTTGGTGGATCCAAGTACACCGCACATTAAGCAGCGACGTCTATTTTTTGATGTTTCTCCTGATTCAAAACAACCTGTGGGCCAATACGGCAATGTCGAAGCACAAGTGTGCAAAAATGATTCGACCACAATTAATGAGGTGAATCACGTAATTGTATGATTTACTTATTCCCTTAATTTATTAGGTACAGAGTACTAGTTTCTGAAAACACATCATTAGCAAGAACATGGTAGATATGTTCATAGTTATGATTTTGCATGGATTGTTGTACGTAACGTGCAAATAATTGCTAATGTACAATGCCAGGAAATGGCACAATGTTGTTTATATACAAGCTCAGGAACAGTTATTTGGCATATTGTTTAGAGTGATTTTGTCATTTTTGTTTACAGTGACTTGTCATTTTCAAAAGTAAATGAAGGTGAGATATATATGGGTGTCTGTTGCATGTGTATTATTTTGAGTTGAAAATTGGCTTATGTCTGTATTCCAAGATTCTTATTGGGGGTTGCTTGTTTCTATTCCAAATTTGGTTGGATCTAACTGAAGGGTTGCTGCGGTTTGGTTGACAACTAATGATGTGTTTTGGCTTCGTAGTGATTTGTTATGACTTGTTTCGGGAAATTAGTATTATATTTTGTCTTCTGATTAAAATATGGAATGTGTTCATGTGGTTTTGCAAAATTACATCCCAGCACATGCATTTTCTGTATAATCCAAGTGCCAATTAATTTTTGGGTATTAGTTGGACAAATTAGCTCAACGAAGTAGTTTACTTTATGTCTAAGCCAATTGGTATATGAATTACAAATTACGAACAGGAGTTGTGAAATAATTTCATGTTAACTATGAAAGTGGTAGGAAGATTGTTAGTAAAATTATGGTGGGCCTATATCGACAGCAACCAAGCAGTCATTCAAAGATGACAATTTAAAGAAGAACAATCAAACAATTGTGGTATTGGTTGAAAATGATGATGACTTGTTTGGATGAACTGATGGTAACAAAGTAAACAAGTGAAATAAACTTTTTGATTTGAGCTGATGGTAACAAATTAGAGAAGATAAACCTTTGGAGATTTGAGGTTGAAATCAGTAAAGTTCACCCGGTTACAAAGTACAAATTACAAGGGAAAAAACTACTCGTAAGTTACAATTTGAATTGCTCTTAAATGTAGAATGTAAGTTGATGTGTTGTTGTTGATGTCCTCTCTCTCTACAAACCTTCTGCCCTTTATAGCTCTTCTTTGCCACGACCCCATGATGTGCTGAATCTCCAACTGTTGCCGTGCAACTTCTGTAACTGCATTGTCATTTACAAGTTTTAAAACCACATAAAACCTTTACTTCTGCCTATTGAACTACATATCCTTGAAGTTGCCACATGTCCCCAAGTCCTTTTAGCCTTCCCTCGATAGATACACACTCCTACTTCGTTCATGTTTCCTCTTGGAGACTGGTCACTAAGTCCATGATTAGTGCCAGTAACTGCTCCACCATCTAAGTCAAGTGGCATGCAAGATTCAATGGTAGTTGATGACCCTTTTCATCTAATACTAAATATCCACTGTGGACTTGGCATGTGTCCTGAGTTGAGTAGAGCATTTGTTGACAGGATCTGGCAAAAGTAGGTGCAAATAGAAATTTTTTTTAACAAAAAAAAAGAATCATAATTTAGTTTCAAATATGAGTTAACTTAAAAAAAATAATTAAAAAAAAAAACAATTTTCATTTTTATTATTATAAACCCAAAATGTATATTTTGTTTTCAATATAAATAAGTTATGTATTGTGGTAAATGTAGGACAACAATTGTGTTTAAGTCATTACAATATTAAAAAATGGTATTTCAAATTAAGAAGTTTACCGACATTCAATTTGTTGATTAAATTACTGCTTGTGAAAATGGTTCAAGTTAACAAAATATTTACTATGATTTGGATTGAAGGAAATCCAAATATTAAGATTTCAATTACAACATGGTAAGTACTTAGCTGTAATGTTTGTAGCAAGTTGGCACTGTAGGCTTTTGTTATCGCTTTAGCGGTGAGTTGCCCTCCTCCAGGTATGGGTAAGGGTTTTCCTTAAATATAACCTTAATGTCGGGGTTAAAAAAATAGTTTTTTCAATATCTATCTTTTGTTGAGCAGTGTCTGTCCTTCAGCTAAACATGGTTAGGCATTTCTTAAGTTACAAAATTTGGTGTGTAATTGTTTGGACGTACTTGTGTTCATGAACCTGTCGACAGGTGGACCAGTGAAAGAATGACACATAATGGACTGAAAGTGAAATATTACCAAAGCAATCTAAGGGACAGATGGCATGAACTGCGTGGTTATGTACAAAAAATGGTGCAACCAACTCTGAACCACTTATTGGCCAAGTGTTAAGGTTCAGTGGCTCACTTGGAAAGGATCATGATTGTGTTAAGTGGATAATTTTCTGTCGAACTTTAGCTTATAATGATGAGGGACATGTGGCAGCATAGTGGAAAGGAAGGTCGATAGGGAAGATTGAATATTTGGCAGATTTTGAAGATTCAAAGTCAGTGGGCAATTACAGTGAATAACTAAGTGTTGTGGTTCAGTGGCCCACTTGGAAAGGATTGTGCTTGTGTTAAGTGGACAATATTCCGTCAATTTTTGTGTCATAATGATGAGGGACATGCGCCAGCATGGTGGAAAGGAAGGTCGACAAGGTAGATTTAATATTTGGCAGAGTTAGAAGATTCAAAGTCACGAGACAATTACAGTGGCAGTTATGGGGTAAAAGTGTGAGATCATGCAATAATGGGCCACAAAAAGAGTATACGGATATCAAAACCCACAATGTTGGCCGAAGATAGGACAACATCATCAACAACATAAGTTAAGAAGTTTATAATTCTTATATAATTTAGGAGTAGCTTTAGTATTAAACGAACAGGTTCTTCTGAAAACTATATCTCTCAAACCCACGATGTTTTTCTGTTTTGTATGGCAGATCTTCAACTTGTATATTTCTTCAACATTTCATGGCATCAAACCATGTCCAACCAACATCCTTTTGCTGTTCTTTGAAGCTCAACTTGTTGAAGGAAGCAAAAGGTGCTCGGTTCTTTTCTTATGTATTGGACCATTGGGCTTACCATTATCGTGAGCAGAGTCTTCCGAGTACCATCATTGGCGTGGCACAGGATTATCTAGGTGTAGACACCCCATTTTTGATCGACCTTAAGACTCAGACGTCACCGATTGAGCGCTCGGTGATGTTGCATACTGTGCTCGTTCAGAAGTCTCAGAGTCGCGGCCGTGCGCCCTGCCTCCGGACTTCCGAACTCTCTTCTGTGCCTTGTCTCGGTTTGCGAACCAGACTCGGTTTTCTCTGTTTTCTTTCCTAAGGGAAGGGAGTGGTCCCGTAGACTATCTCTCAGTGGCCGTGAGCTACTTTTCGTGGCCGTAGGCCATTTTGCCCATTTCGGAGCCCGGTTCTCGGTTTTCGGAGCCATCAGGCCGTGTGCCTCGGTTCGGGACCGCCTAACCATCTCCGATTTCTCCGATTTTTGGCAAGTGCCTCTGTTTTATCATTCCGAGGGACACTGGGGCCTCAGATACCCACTTCGTGGCCGAACGCCACTTTCGGTGCTTACAGCCGGTTTTCGGGACCCCGAACTGCGTGATTCGGGCCCCGAGCATTCATTTTGCATCGGTTTTTGTTCATTTTCGGCGGGGACCTCTGTTTTATCATACCGAGGAACAATGGGGTCTCAGATGCCCGCTTCGTGGCCGAACGCCACTTTCGGTGCTTACAGCCGATTTTCGGGACCCCGAACTGCGTGATTCGGGCCCCGAGCATTCATTTTGCATCAATTTTTGTTCAATTTTGGCAGGTACCTCTGTTTTAGCACCAGGAAGATCACTGGAGGGTGGGAGGACAGTAATTGTCTCAGATAACCAGTTTCGCTCTTCCGGCGCCCGTTTTGCTCACTTCCGGGCTAATGTTGAACACCCTAGGGATATTTTCTTCAAGCCGGGACTACATATTTGTGATGAGGGCACATGGGAGGACACTAAAAAGTGGTGGTCGGCCAGTAATTCAGATTTTCATTTTTGAGCCTCTCCTTCAAGTTCAATGTTGTGCCTCTTGTTTTAGAGTTGCCAAATTCCAACTATGGGGGCTTGTTCTACACACATGGGAGGACCCTAAAAAGTGGTGGTCGGCCAGTAATTGTTACTTTCATTTTTGAGCCTCTCCTTCAAGTTCAATGTTGTGCCTCTTGTTTCAGAGTTGCCAAATTCCAACTATGGGGGCTTGTTCTACACACCTGGGAGGACACCAAAATGTGGTGGTCGGCCAGTAATTATTCTGTTCCATTTTTGGCCATGGTCGGCCGGCCAGGGGGAGTGGCTGGCCGACCAGTTGGGGTGGCCGGCCGGCCACCTTCAAGAAAGCCACCTGGCCGGCCTGCTTCCTGCTTTTGGCTACTTTACAGCTGTCCAGCTGTTTTTCAAAATATCTTGATCCTCCGAGGGATATTTTGGGAGGGAAAGCTTGGGTGCATTTCCCTCCCCTTTTACACCCTTTTTGGTCCATTTAAGGGGCTGAGGAGCTCCTTTGTTAGGGTTACAAAATTTCATCTCAAGAGCCTCTCTCCCAAAACCTCCATTTCCATAGCCAAAAGCTCCAAAAACCTTCAAGGTTCTAGGCCATTTCTTCACCAACCCTAAGCCTCACCATCACCACCTCCATTCCAGCAGCAAAGGAGGGTTTTTCAGAGGCTAAGGACCAACAAATTCAAGCCAAGAAGCCACAAAAGACTTGTCTCCAAGGGTAAGCCACTAATTCCCTTTTTCTAGCACAATTTTGCATCAATTCTTTACCCTATTTTCTCACTGTTTTGGGCTTCGACCCCTACTGAAAATGTCACTATTTTGAGCTATTCTACAAGTTTGATTAAGGGTTCAACCCCATTTGAGAGCCCCATGATGCACCTCTTTCAATATCACTCTTTATGCCATTATTTTTGCATGCTTTATTTGGCTTATGAGTGATCCATTTTCGAGCCTGATATAAAATGTGAGTGGGCTTATTTTGAGCCCCTCGTCAACATTGAAGAATGGCTCAACCATGTTTGGCCTTTCTATCATGTACTTGTTTTGTAATTCCCTCAATTTACCGTAAATTCGCAAGGTTTGTTTAGCCTATATGTGATATGATTTTGAGTATGCTATAAACTGAGATTGAGCTTATTTTGTGTCCCTCTACAACATTGTAGAAGGGACCAATCTTGTTTGGTGCCTCCATGCATGGCCTCTCTTTATACCTCTCTTTGGCCCCCTTTTGCATACCTCTTTAAGCTTATTTGGCTTCTGTTTTCAGCCTTCATCAGGCTTGAAAAGAGCCTTATTTTGGCCTTCTTGTCATGTTTTGTTAAGGGTCTTAGGCCATTTGGTAATTACTTTTGGTACTTCATGTTATACCCCCTATTTGGTTCATTATTTTGCATGCTTTGTTAGGCTTGCTTAGCTTCTGTTTTTGGCCTTCATCAGGCTTAGAAAGTGTCTTATTTTGGCCCATTCTTCATGTCTTGTTAAGGGTCTTAGGTTGTTTGGTGCATGCTTTTGGTACCTCATGTTATAGCCTTTGTTGGCTCATTATTTTGCATACTATGTTTAGCCTATCTACATGCTGAATTGGGGGATGTCATCTATTGTAAATGTGCATATTTTTGGTCCCCCTTTAAAGTTGTAGAACTGTGTTTTTCAGTTTGAGCATTGTGTATACCACTTGTTTCATTATTCCCCTCTTTTCTCCCATTTTTGCATGCTATTTTTTCCATACTTGTGATTGTTGTTTGGCCATTCTTTGTACTGGAAAAATGCTAGTTTAGGGGCTGCCTAGCATCTGTCTTTACACTTCATATCCATATTGTGCATGTTTAGTATGGTTGTAGGACATTTCGGGTGCTTAGCATAGCATTTCGGGCATCGGGTGTAATTTTGCTATAATTCGGGGGCTGTTTGTGTATCATTTTGGCTGCTGAAATTTGCATTTTCCATATGCCATATGCCACATCTCATTTGCATACCATTTTTGTGCCTTAGGGCCCTGCCTCGGTTTGCGTGCCCGTGTGCACGCATTTCGAGGCACTTCTTTTTTATCCGACGGCATCTTATGTGAGTGCGGCTGAGGCTCTCTCATGTTAGTGTAAGCCCAATTTGCATTTTCATGCCATTTCATGCTTCTATATCATTGCCTCGGTTTGCGTGCCCGTGTGCACGCATTTCGAGGCACTTCTTTTTTATCCGACGGCAGCTTATGTGAGTGCGGCTGAGGCTCTCTCATGTTAGTGTAAGCCCAATTTGCATTCTGTATGCCATTTCATGCTTCTATATCATTGCCTCGATTTGCGTGCCCGTGTGCACGCATTTCGAGGCACTTCTTTTTTATCAGACGGCAGCTTATGTGAGTGCGGCTGAGGCTCTTTCATGTTAGTGTAAGCCCAATTTGCATTCTGTATGCCATTTTATGTCTGTATGTCACCGCCTCGGTTTGCGTGCCCGTGGGCACGCATTTCGAGACATCTCATTTTAGTCTCATTGTAGATCATATTTCATGCCTTGGGATCATTGCCTCAGTTTGCGTGCCCAGGTGCACGCATTTCGAGGCATCTCATTTTTCATAACGCCATGTATGTTAGGATTGTATGTTAGTTGCATTCATGCATATCATGCATATTGCACGGGAAACGAGGCACGTTTCGTACTCCGAGTGACGGAACGGGTCTCAATTCCCAAGTCACCGACACTCCGGATTATCCATGATGGAGTTAGGTTTTGTTGTAGCTTTCATCTGCATTCATCCTATATTGAGTTGTGCAATTCGGCTCCTCGGCCATCATGCATCGATATGCGTGATTGGTGGCACGAGGATCGAGGCATGCATATATCTGTGAAATACATTGCTATGCCCTTTTCCTGCTCTCTGTTGCAGCAAAATCAAGAATCAGCAAAGTTTCGGAGTCGGGCACGCATTTCGAGAAACATTACAAACAGAGGCTAATTGGGGCATCCCAATGGATTTCCGCGCCAAGCAGCCCGACATACATCATTTATCAACAGCAAGGCAATCCCTGGCTTGCACGCCAGTTTACAGCTCTCTTAGTTTAATCTGTTAATTAATTAGGAATTTGTATATTACTTTGGACTGTATTATTTATTCTTTATTTCGGACTGTATATTTATTCGGACCCTCTGCGCGAGGGCAAACTTGTAATAAGGGTGTGTGAGTGTGATGTATGTTTTCCAACCCCCATTTCTTTCTCCCTTTTATTTATCCGCTTACGATGGTTAGATATAGGGCATATTTCAATTAGCATACAGTATGACAGCATGTTTGCATCATTCATTTGTTTTGCATGCACCGGGCTCGGCGCATCATACAAACTGCATTTGTACTTCAATTCCAAATTGAATACTTGATAGTTGTAGCATTCCACATGCCATGTTTAGAATAGCCGAGCCTGCTTTAGTTGCATCTTTGCATGTGTTGCATTAGGCAATTCTGTATATCTAGGATCATGCATGATTTCTAATGAGCTTTTGTTTTGGCTTGGAGTACTCGGTAAGTTTTATGCTTTAGCATCCTTGCATGCGTGTGAGTGACTGCCATGAATAGCATGCTTACCATGAGGCTATGTGCTTATGTGATATAACTGCCTTAAATGCCTGTGGGTGGAGGTTGAGTTATCTGAATTGGGACAATTCATCAAATGTCTGTTTTAAGCCCACTAGATAGTGGCAAAATCATTGTTTTCTTAAGCCCACCTAAGGGTGGCAAATCCGCGTCTTAGCCTACTTGCGGGTAGCACCATCAAACCATTTTCAAACAAACAAACATGAGATGTTTAGTTCCAATTCAGGCGATTCAGTCTATACTTGTATGCTGTGCGCATCACATAGTAACCTAGGCCAATAACCGGAATAAGAACACACAATGTTTTCAAAAACAGATATCATGGTTAGTAGAGGCCGGTCTTTGACCGGGCGAGCGGGGGTGCTCACGATGTGACCTTCCCCAATCGTACCCGAGTTCCCGAGCCAACTTTGGTGATGACGGACACGTGGCCTTTTGGCACCGAGTCAGGGTTTCCTAAATTTCCCATTTTAAAATATTTAGGTGGCGACTCTGTTATCTGGCAAAGCAGTCCATGTTTGGCACTTCTTTCAAAAAAATCTGTTTTTCTCAAAAACGATTTGCCGGATTTGGACTCTTTGGTTCAAGATTGAGAACCGTGACAAAATCGAGTCCGAATTGTAGCGAGGTCCCTCGCGGGCTTGTTACAGTTTCTGGCGACTCTGCTGGGGATTTAGAGAACTTGACTCGAACTCATGATATCTGGTTTTGACTACACTTGTGTGTTTCTTTGCATTCCATTTGCATTGGTGCGCCTAGGACACCGTGTTTGCCATATGCCATTCCCGAACGATTTGCCGGAGGCTTGTCTTGTCAAGTCATGTCCGTAAGGCTGATCGGCTCTGGGCTCTGACAGCATGGGAACACAAACCCCGGTTTTACCGGGGCACCCTTTTTGACCATTCGACCTAGTGCATATTCGGATCCATAGTGACCATTCCAACTAGGACAGGTTGCTTACCCGTTTACAGGTTGTTTGAAGCCGCTGTATGCGTAGTGAAACCCTAGTTCCTGACGAAATAGGACAGGGAAACCCTACCCCAACATAGGGGTGTTTTGGCTCTCACTTATCTGCTATGTGCTTGCTAGAGTGTGTCTCTACAGGGAATGCATGTATCAGTTGAGTTTGGGCATCAGGCCTGCGGGCATCATTCAGTGTCTGAGAATCAGTTGTCTGCGGATATCAGATTCAGTTTAAGGGGAACAGTGATACAGGAACAGTGATCAGTGGTTAAGGACAGTGTATTTCCAGCTTATTAAACTGCGTGTTGTATGCCCGACTGTGTGTTGTGTGTATTTAAATTAAGCCGTTATGCTGCCCGTTTTTCTGGTCATTTATTTCCTTTTTGCTTTATTATCTTTTTGCTAGGGCAGTTTGTAGCACGATTGCTTCTGAACCAGTCGATACTCCCCAAGCAATTTGGACACGAGGTCGCCAACTCAATCGATCCGAGGATCTAGTTGACGGACATCCAGTGTTCCACTCGCTACCCCCAGTTATTAGAAGAAGGCCAAGGAGGCGCAGTCCGTCAGAGCACGGATCACCAGAACAGCAGTCTACTCTAGTGTCAGACAGTCGGGTTGAGATTCCTGTTTCTGCTATAGAGATACACTTGCCGGTTATTCGGATGGAACAACAGAATACAGCTATGGAGGCGATGATACGCCAGATGAATGAGAGCATGAAACAAATGCAAGATGATGCTATCCGCCAGGCGGAATTTTCTAAACAGCAGGCCGCTGTCATGGCCCAGCAGTCTGAGCTGATCACTAGATTACAACAGCAGAATGCAGCATCTGTTTCGCATCAGGTTCCTCCTCCACCCGGGGCCCCATTACCTGAGCAGATATCTACTGGCCAGAATGCCCCTTCAAATCCCCAGAATACCCAGAATCCCCAGAATACCCAAAACACCCTCCCAAATCCCCAAAACACTCTGCCAAACCTTCAGAACACTCAAGAGGACACAAGTCTTCCAACGGGGCTAGCTCCGCCCCCGCTTCTGCCGCAACTGTCCAAAAATCTTACACCCAATCACCCGGACTCTCCCTTCGAGTTCAAGGTAGACCAGACAGCTCTGAAATTGAGCAAATTGGAAAAGCTCTTCAAGAAATCGCAGGGGGGTGAAGGCCATCCCAGATATTGAAGACGGCTACACTGATGTGGCCGTGACATTGCCGGACAGATTTAAGATGCCCCAGATCGATCGCTTTGATGGATCCGGGGACCCCATGGTCCACCTCCGGCTATTTTCAAACATCCTAAGACCAATGGGCTTAACCAGACCGCAAAAGCTTTCCCTGTTCGGTCGAACTTTATCGGGGTGTGGCATCCACTTGGTACGCAAAGCTGGAAGATGATGTGAAAACAAACTGGGATGAGATGGCTGAGGCCTTCCTTGCACAATATTCGTACAACACGCAAATCGAGGTCACGACTCGTGATCTCGAGACAACAAGGCAGGAACAGAAAGAGACTTTCTCTGATTTTGTAACTCGGTGGAGAGCCAAGGCATCGATGATGACCTTGAGGCCGACTGATAAAGATCAAATTCGGATGATTGTGCGCAATCTCCAACCAAGGCTTATGCAGAAGATGATTGTAGTTCCCTTCCCCACCTTCGCAGACTTACACGATATGGGGGTGCAAATTGAGGACGCGATGAAGCAGGGTCTAATTGACCAAGATCGGGAGCAGCCCCGAAGAACATTCAATCGTAATAACAATGCGGGCCCGAGCGGCTCTACCAATACAAGGACTTCAGAGGTCGGTATGGTCACCACCACTCCCCCTCCCCAACCAAGGCCCGCAGCGGCCACACCTTTTTCTGATGCATCTGGGAGCAGTAACCAAGCCTCAAGATACCAATCCAGAGGCCAACGAAACTTCTCCCCACTATATATGCCTTTGTCTAAAGTCCTCGGGGTTCTAGTCAGAAAGGGGCATCTGAAACCCCTGGAACCGAGGCCCCCACCAAATCCACTCCCCCCTTCCCACAACCCGGCCAAGTATTGCACTTACCACCAGCAGCATGGTCACGACACAGACCAATGTTACAGGCTGCGTCATGAGATTCAGGACCTCATTGACAAGAACATCATTCTACCTCCCGAGAGACCCAACGTCACAACCAACCCACTCCCCAAACATAACCAAAATCCACCGCCCAAAAGAATCAATCTCATCCAAACTGGGGACGTGTCTTACGACCCTAGTATCTACATTACTCCCTCCTACCTACCCAAGCCGGAGGTGATCCTTCCTGATAGCACTGACTTGTGCATGATGGACACCTCCACAACCCAACCTGAGCCAAAGGTGGTGACCACCGAAAATGGAACGGGGCAGGCTTCCGAGGAGAGCAAAACTGTTGAGTCTGGGGTGGAGCAGTCTGAGAATTTAGCTGGCAAAGCTTATGATCCGAGTGGATATATCTTGTCAATGAGCCAGCCTAAGCTGAGTGTGGGGCTGCCGGGAGAAGAGGCTGAATTGTGTATGATCCAGGGGGACAAACTTGAATCAGCGGGGGATGATCTGACAACGGTGGAAGAGGATTTCGCCAACCTCCAGTTTTTCAACGACCAAGAATCAGGGGATGCATCAATCAACTGGTTCGAATACGAGGAGTCAGCAGAAGTCGTCGGATGGTTGGATGATCAGCCAGATATTGTACCATTTGTGGCCGGAAGGGTCAAGAGTCATATTGAATTGCCGGAGAGCGCCGGTACGAAGAATTTCGCTCAGGAGCAAGACATTTTGAAAACTGAACAATTGACACTAGAGGAACAAGAAAAGAAATGGGATTCTGAGAGAGCCCGAAAAGCCAAGAATCATGAGGAAGTTGAAAGTGCTGCAAGCACGAGGGCAGGACATGCTGTGAGCGTGTGGAATGAAAATGCTGAGAGTGCAAACATGCCCGAACCAGACAGGTGCCTGCTAGATGCTAATGGGATGTGGTGGGAAGATGACGACTTGTATCTCGCCCACACAGATGAAGACTGGGCGGGTGGCCAACCAGACAGCACCTGGTACCTCGAAGAGGTGGACCATATGACTAGAAGTGGGCGTTATTTCAAGCCCCCACACCTTGATCAACCCGAGGCATCGGGGAAAGATAAAGAAGCGGAGAAACAGAGAGAGAAGCAAGTTGAAGAAGAGGCTGTACTAAGACAGTTAAAGAAAATACAGGCAGACATCTCCATCTGGGGACTGCTTATGGCTTCAAAGGTACACAGACAGGCTGTCCTCTCTGCTATGGACAAAGCCAAACTCTCCATCGAAACTACACCAGAGCAGCTGGTTGGGCTGGTTTTTCCGGGAGGAGGTTCCCCGGCATTAACCTTTTCAGACAAGGAACTGCCGCCTGAAGGCGTGGATCATAATAGACCCCTCTACATCTCTGTAGAATGCAGGGACAAATGGATTCCGGTGGTACTTGTTGATACCGGGTCTGCTATCAATGTCTGTCCAGCCAGAACGGCGTATGTAATTGGGTTGAAGCCTGCGGACTTTACACCGACCACTCAAGTAATCAGAGCCTACGACAATACAAGTAGGGATGTCCTAGGGACAGTAAAAATCCAAACCAAGATTGGGCCTGGACAACACGAGGTAGATTTTCATGTCTTGGAGGTCCCTGCATCCTTTAATATGCTTTTGGGGCAACCCTGGTTGCATCAGGTGAGGGCCGTCTCATCCACTCTACATCAAATGGTGAAATACCCCTATGGAAAGGGAGTAGCCATTGTGTTTGGGAACTCATCAATCCCTCCCCCTCCGGAGATATCTACGCCAGTCCTGGAGATTGAACACGGCATGGAGGACATGTTTATATCGGGATTTACTTTGGCCGAGGCCCGGGTGGTGCAAAACATTGTGGCTGTGAATGAGGGTGTGTATGTCAGCACTCAAGCCGTCTACCTCATGAACAAGCTACAGCATATCCCCGGGATGGGATTGGGAAGAAGCGGCAGGAAAGGAGTCGCAGCGTTGGCCGAAGTGCCACACAATCCACATATCTTTGGACTGGGTTATCTGCCCACCAAAGAAGATTGGGTAAGGAAAGGGAAGGAAATGGCCAGCAGAGCCAGAGCGAAGCAGGCTGGGAAGCCTTTTGATCTAATGCACAGGCCCATCCGGGGTACCCTGAACGGACGCTTCGTCCAGGAAGGGGAGAACTTTCCATTTTGCGGCTTCCCAGAGCCATGGTTGAACGCGGAGAAGAAGCGCGTACCAGGTTTCGAAATCTTTTTCGACCTGCAACTGTCCGGGGATGACGTTGCCACAGAGCAGACAGACCCAACAACTGAGGCTGAGCAGAATAAGGCAGTGGATTCTGAGGGCACGGAATTGGAAATGGGGGTAGCACTGGCATGTCTCCTCTCTGATCCTCCGATCGACCAAGACTGCTTGGGGAATAACTTCGTGGTTTCTATGATTGGGGATGAAACGGCTGCGAGCCAACCAGCAGCTATCTTGGATGCATCAATCGCGCCCTCTCTCACTTGGCAGTACGAGGAGGGATTTTTGTCCAGCAGCACCGGGTCAGGTAGTGAGCCAGAGTCTGATTCCACCGAGTCTTGTGAGTCGGAATCAGGTTCCAGCTCGACTGAGTCTGAGTCTGGTACTCTTGGGGATGTTAACCCGGATGCCACAGTCCTGTCCAGGTCGTCTTTTTCCTTTTCATTTGAGTCTGTTGTAACCGATGAATTGGACGATTTGGATGTGCCTAATGAGAATGAACTGTCTGTGGTTTCCGAGTACTTTTCTGTGCCCCTAATTTATTGCATTAATTCAGACTTTCAAAATTTTGATCAAAACGACGAGGACGAAGTTCCTCCGGTTTTACAACGTTTAATTGAGCAAGAGCAAGAGAGATTTGTTAAACCATTAATGGATGAAATCATTTCCGTGAACATTGGTACTGAGGAGGACCCGCGGCTGGTCCAGATCGGGTCCACGTTGTCTTCGGAGGAACGCGAGCGCTTAGTCGCTTTATTAAAAGATTTCAAAGATGTTTTCGCGTGGTCCTACAAAGACATGCCTGGAATCGATCCTGAGATAGTACAGCATCGGATCCCCCTTGACCCCGAGGCCCGACCTGTCAAGCAGAAGCTCAGAAGGATCCGCCCGGATTGGGCTCTTAAGATTAAGGAAGAGGTCACCAAGCAAATCGACGCAGGCTTCCTGCTAGTATCTGAATATCCGACTTGGTTGGCCAACATTGTTCCGGTGCCGAAGAAAGATGGCAGGATTCGGGTGTGTGTAGACTTCAGGGATTTGAACAGAGCTAGTCCGAAGGACGACTTTCCCCTGCCGCATATCGACGAGTTGGTAGATTTCACAGCAGGGCATGCATTGCTCTCATTCATGGATGGCTTCTCAGGATACAACCAGATAGTGATGGCACCAGAAGATAGGGCAAAGACTGCATTCACCACCCCGTGGGGGACATACTGCTACCGGGTAATGCCGTTTGGGTTGAAGAACGCTGGGGCTACTTATCAACGGGCCGCGACCACAATACTACATGATATGATCCACAAAGAGGTTGAGGTGTATGTGGACGATATGATTGTCAAGTCCAAGGAAAGAGAGGGCCACTACACCGCCTTGCATAAGTTTTTCCAAAGGATCAGGGAATTCCGGTTGCGGCTAAACCCTCAGAAATGTACATTTGGTGTTACAGCGGGAAAAATGCTGGGGTTTCTGATTACACAAAGGGGCATCGAGGTCGACCCTTCCAAAATCAAGGCCATCTTAGAAATGCCACCACCAAGGACTGAAAAGGAGGTGCGAGGCTTTCTGGGTAAAGTGCAATTCATAAGACGGTTTATTTCAAAACTAACATTGACTTGTGAACCACTTTTTGGCCTCCTCAAGAAAGGAAAGAAGTTCCAATGGGACGGCCGATGTCAAGCTGCATTTGAACAGATTAAAGAATATCTACAGAACCCACCCGTTTTATCACCAGCAGAACCAGGGAAACCGTTGATTTTGTATCTGTCAGTAACTGAGACCACGATGGGCTGCATGCTTGCACAAGAATCAGAAGACAAGGTGAAGAAAGCCATCTATTATTTAAGCAAGAAGATGCTGGAATATGAGACCCGATATATACCGCTGGAAAAGGCTTGCTTAGCTCTGGTATGGGCTACCAGAAAGCTGCGGCACTACCTGTTAGCTCACTCCGTAATGTTGGTTTCGTGACTTGATCCCATTAAATATCTTTTCGAGAAACCAGCACTTACGGGTAGGCTAGCTCGCTGGTTGCTGTTGCTATCCGAATTTGATCTCAAGTATGTCACACGCAAGTCAGTTAAAGGAAGAGCAGTAGCAGAGTTCCTTGCCGACCACCCGGTTGAGGGGGATGAAGCAATTGAGTATCTGTTCCCAGATGAAGCAATTTTGCAGATCGACGACGAAACTTGGACGATGTATTTTGACGGAGCGTCAAATCAACATGGGTATGGGATAGGAGTGTTGCTGATAGCACCCGACAATTCCCGTATCCCTCTAGCCTTCAAACTCCGATTCAAAGTCTCGAACAACGAAGCTGAATATGAAGCGTGCATCGCTGGCCTAGAAGCAGCCCTGGAACTAGGGGCAAGACGGCTGGACGTCATTGGGGACTCGAACCTTGTTGTGTCTCAAGCTAAAGGAGACTGGAAAGTAAAAGAAGAAAATATGATGATGTATCACCAGACCCTGGATTTGCTCCTTCCTCGGTTTGAGAAGCTAAGTTTCACTCACCTACTAAGAGAGAACAACAGGTTCGCAGATTCTTTAGCAACTCTGTCATCTATGATAGACATCCCGTGTGGAGTCCGGATGCGTCCAGTTATCATTGATCAGAAATTTGCGCCAGCCTATGAGTCGATTGCAGCCATAGATGAAGTTCAGGATGAAAACCCCTGGTACTATGACATTTGGAATTTCTTGGAGAAGGAAGCATATCCGCCAGGGGTAAATGCCAAGGACAAAAGGGCAATAAGAAGATTGGCCGTTCAGTTCATCATCTGTGGGGATAAGCTGTACAGAAGAGGTCATCTGGGAATGCATAAACTGTGTGTGGATGCAGAAGAGTCAAAGCGTCTAATGGAAGCCATCCATGGAGGAGAATGTGGAGCACATATGAATGGGGTAATGCTGGCACGGAAGATCCTCAGACAGGGTTACTACTGGTCTACCATGGAGGAGGATTGTATCGGCTTTGTTCGACGATGCCACAAATGTCAGATCCATGCAAATCGCATGAACATCCCGCCGTCGAAGCTGTACAATATGACTTCGCCATGGCCATTTTCAGTCTGGGGAATTGATGTAATTGGGGCTGTCACGCCAAAGGGGTCGAATGGACATGAGTTCATCCTCGTAGCGATAGATTATTTTACAAAGTGGGTTGAGGCCCAATCTTATGCGGTGTTGAAGGCTTCTCACGTCGCAAAATTTATCAGAAACAACATTATCTGTCGCTACGGGGTCCCAAATGAAATCGTTTCAGACAATGGTTCCCACTTCAAAAAGGAAGTGATAGACTTGTTGGAGAAATACAATGTGACTTTTCACAAGTCATCTACCTACCGGCCGCAAACCAATGGAGCGGTTGAGGCCGCCAACAAGAATATCAAGCGTATATTGTAGAAGATGGTGGAAACCTATCGGGACTGGCCAGATAAGCTGCCGTTTGCTCTGTGGGGCTACCGGACTTCGATCAGAACTTCTACTGGGGCGACTCCGTATTCATTGGTTTATGGGATGGAGGCCGTTCTACCTATTGAGATTGAGGTTCCGTCATTACGAGTATTGGCTGAGTGTCAAATAGCCGAGGCTGATTGGCAGCAGAACAGATTCGAGGAACTCATGCTTTTCGATGAAAGAAGACTGAAAGCACTGTACCATGTCCAAGGTTATCAACGCAAAATCGCTCGGGCTTTTAATAAGAAGGTTAAGTCCAGGAATTTGAAGGAAGGAGATTTGGTGCTCAAAGACAACCGAGCTCCCATCCACGACCCAAGGGGCAAGTTCAGACCCAATTGGACTGGTCCCTACATCATCAAGTCAATCTGGTCAGGTGGAGCTGTGGTTCTGATGGACTTAGATGGCTTGGAGTTTTCCCAACCGATTAACATGGACAAGTTGAAGAAATACTACCCTTGAGAGGCTCGCTAGGCCGAAAACCCGAAAGGGCGACCTAGGCAAAACTCAGAGCACAAAAAAATTTGAAAATATAAAAACTGAGCTCGCAAGGTTGAAAACCCGCAAAGGGCGGCCTTGGCAAAAGTTAGAGCGCAAAAGGAGAGTAAAAATACCCGAGCGAACCTAAGCCTGAACTACGTAAGGCTTGATTCCCATCTTTGGGATACGTAGGCAGCTTCATCCTGAAGTTCAGCCACAATATTTTCCCCGATCAATTTTGTCCATTTGATCACCTCGATCATCTCTGTCCATCAGCATTCATCGTGATCTCCGGTGCAGTGCTATTCAGACTAGGGGCAACTTTCCGTTGCCAGGAAGTGCTGCGGCACCCATTCAAACTAGGGGCAACTTTCCAGTTGCTAGGATCAGGGGTTATGCATCTCAGTGACAGATCTCAGGCGTGTCCAGTTCTGATCCATACCGAAAATAGTTTTGAAAAGTTTTAATAAAAGTTGACTTTGTTCAAATTAATCTTTTCACAACTAAGACCATTTTTGGACCAAAGCGGAAAATTTTCAGTACCACAACCCTCAATTTCATTGATTTCAAAACAGAGTTCTCCTGCTCTTGCATACAATTGAAGTTGCTTTTTATTACATTCATGATGAAAACTTGAAAGTACTAGTAAAACAATAAATTCGGGGCATAGTCAAGTCAGGTGTCCCTGCGCCCCCTCCCAGAGCTAGTCGAAGCCTCTGACGCCAAGCTAGGCCCAGTCTGTGCCTCCTCATTGAGCCAATCCCAGCACTCGTCAGACAGAGTACAATTGAAAGTGGGAGCAGGGGCCAGGAGCTCTCTAATTCTCCATGCTGCGGCCTGCCGAGCCAACTGTGCACCTCTAACCGGAAATGTAGCCGGGTACTCGATCCCCTCCGGAGGGCAAGTCTGATCACGGCCGAACTGTCGAAGTATACAGAACGGAAAGTAGAATACACAGTGGGTCAGACCAATCAATCGAATCCCAACCTGCCGGGACATACTGTAGCTCATTGCCGGGAGATTGAGCCAAGGGCAGCGCCACGCAATGCGATCTGCCGACAAGTTGCACATCCATTCAAACCACCAGCTCTCATCAGGAGCATTGACTAGGCGTTGCCGAAAGAAGTAGCCACGGGCTGAGTAAGCAGGGCAAGAGTCCACAACTTGCAATTTATCCATCAACCATATCTGGGGAGGGATGAAAAATGAGAGAATAAAGAATAGAGAGATGTGCGATGAGAGAAAAGTAAGATAAGGGTTTTGTGAGAAAAAACGAGCCCGAGGGCCGAGTGATGTGAGCAAATATACATGTGAGCTTGGGTGGGAAACATTACCTGCAGCAGTAGTGGACTCCCTGCAAACCTGGTTGTCTCCCGGCAGTGGAAAGCATCCAAGCCCATCAATGTCTCAGCCAAAGTCATCGCAATGCAACTCTTCCCTTCTCTCAAACCTTGGGCGACTTCAATCAAACGGATGTTAGCTCCTCCGGAGCCCGAGACAAACAGAAAATGGGATAGTAGGCACAAGCAGAGGGCATGCTGTCGGAAACCTTGCCGATAGTGGTCGCTGCGGTCACCAGCATCGGAGAATCCGTAAATCAAGCTTGGAATATCCAACATTCCGTCACAGATCAGGGATCTAGCATCATGCGCATTAAGACCGCACATCCGCCCTAAGGTCTGGGCATAGCTAAAATTGAGCTGGGGCAGAATTTCCTCGCCTCGCTCGGACTCCATCAAGATTTGAAAATCTTCAAAAGTAGGACATACCTCTTGCCCGCCAAAGCTAAAGACGTGCGTCACCGGGTTCCAAAACCTTACCGCGGCATAGAGGAAAGGAAGATGCAGTGGAGTCCGGCCCAACGTGAATAATGCATTCAAGCCAAAACCTCGGAAGTTCAATTTCTCCGAGCCATCTAAAGAAGAAATCCAAGATGTGAGATTTTCTGCGAGAAATGCCTCCATTTTTGCGAGGAAAGGTGATGAAATGAATGAGTTCCAAGGGTGGGGCTTTTATAGAGGGGCAAAACACTATTCAAAGGACACGTGTCAAATTTCTGGAGGTTGCGGGAGAGGTGGCCGGCCGACCATCTATCCTAGTAGGCCGGCCACCTTCTAGTCTTCAAATGCAAAATGTTTTCGGCCTCGCGTTGGTCCTATTTTGCCCGCCGGAGGGAAGTTTGAGGCACTTTTTATGCATCAGGAATGTCGAAGGCCTCCATTTCTATCAGTTTCGGATACATTCCATTATCCAGATTGTCCGTCTGAAGTACGTTTTGTTGTGTTTTGCTTATCGAGTTGTTGTTTTGTTTATCGAGTTGTAAGTTTTGTCGAGCTGTCGCATTTTGTGTTTTGAATTGTTGCTTTTTTTGGTTACACAACTTTGTTAAGTCTTGTTTATTGAGTCGTTAACATTGTTGTACTTTGTTTATCGAGTTGTAAACTTGCTAAGATTCTGTTATTTCTTAGTGAGTCGATTTGTTTTAATTTGTTGCGTCGGTTCACTACCTGACCCGATAAATACATGAGGCACATTTTCGTTCGATTCCATTTTGTGCAAACTGATGCGATGCGATGCTAAGAATTTCAAATACAAACATCTTTTCAAAAGCTGTTTCATTCCATCATGTTTTACAACAAAATAAAGGTACAAGCTTTACAGAAATAGAACTGCCTAACAATGTGCAAAGTGCTACAAACTACTAGCCAAAAAGTAAAATAAAGCAGGAAATAACATCAGTATCCTCGGGAACGGGAATGAGGAGGCCCTCTCATCCTCTTCTGCGGGATAACCTCTGCACCATCATCACCATCCGGATCAGAGCTGTCATCCTCCGGATCCCCCTCAGGCTCGCCTCCGCTCCCGGAACCAAGACCGGAGCCTCCCTCCCCAGGAGATGTCTCTGACACACGGTCTGCGACCTCCTCCTCCTCATCCTCGACAATGGGTGCCCTGCGTCTGCGAGACGACCCTGCTCCTCGAGCTCCTCGGTAAGGCCTGGATGGCCCAGCTCCTTGAGTCCCTGTACCCCGAGCAGGTCTAGCACCTCGACCTCTCTGAGAAGGCCCGGGTGGCCCACCTCGTGTCGAAGCATATACAGGAGGCATCTGAAAATGAAAAGTGCAATACATCAGTTCAAGTATAAAAAGCAGATGCAAATGCAGTATGTGAGTGGGGTGTGTGCTAGATGTGTTCTACACAGTCTATCAATACGGCAGAATGTTTAAGGCCAGAGCATTAACAGAAATATGATAAATGCAAGAGAGATGAAGGGTACCTGGAAGCCCATGATGGACATCTGTGCCTCTCTACGCAGGACCATCCCCTCAAGTGAGGCCACCACCCCGAGCATCTGATCTATGTACTCCCGAGGTGGCTGCAGATACAAGCTCAAGTCATCAATAAATAAGCAACTGCCAAAATGTCTGTGTGATAAATGAAAAATGGTAGAACATACCGGTGGTGAGTCAGGATCACTGACATATCTGTGACCAGGCATCGGAGGCTCCATAGGGATCGGAATCGGGGAAGTAGTCCCATACTACCAACTCGTCAACTCAGTCGGCATATCTGGCCATCCAGGATGATCGAGAGTCGGAGGGATCGGAGGAATCGAACTACCTCTACCTCTAGATGCACCAGCCCTGCTAGAAGAGGGGATGTCTGTAGCACGGGCACGACTCGAAGATGGTGTGCCAGTAGGCCTCAGTGGCGGAGCCCGTACTCCCGTCAAGGGGGGCATCAGATATATGCGGCGATACGTGGCGTAGTTCCCCTCAATGAGATGTAATAAAGCATCGGTGCCCTGCATATCCCTAGTGACCTCCTCAGAAGAAAGTCTATCGGCAGTCCGCATAGTGGGTGGAGGCACAGCAGGAGGGTCCTGAGAATCATACCCCCACACCTGACGCTGAAAGCGTTCCCCCAAGAACCAAGCTCTGCCGACTGGTCCCTCGAGCAGGAACCTATACTGGGAACTAGTCGACCCTCCGGGGTACTGATTCTCGAGATCGTCGCCAAAGACTGCCCAGGGTTGCCAAGTGATCTGCGGATAACCAACGCATAAATCAATCAGAAGTCAGAATATACAAAGCAGATCAAAGATGAAAATGAAAAGAACTGAGAGTTCTGAAATACCTCTGTCGCTCGCACGGTGTCGAAGTAGTGTCGCAGAGAGAAGAGAGTCTCTCGGGGTCTCGATAGGTGCTCGCCCTCAAACATCAATGAAAACGGGGTCGTAGGAGGTCCTGCCACCTCCATCTCCGGAGCTAATGTGGGAAAGTACACATACACCCATAGCTGAGAAAAGCAGTGCGGGATGTGAATACAAGGTGCTAAAAGGCAGAACATAGAGTGCAAAGTGCGCCGTGTGTGCAGTGAACAAGTAATGAGGAGCAAAAATGTAAATCAAGAGGACAGAATGTACCTCCCAGGCTCTCCAGTAGCCGCCGAGTAAGTCCCCCCGCGTGCGAGAGACTGCGCTCATGTAACAATAAAGGGTAGCCAGGCCAGCGCCGCCCCAATCATACTGATTGACCTGTGATAGGTCTACTAGAGCGCTCAGTAGATACAACCCTACCATGTTCCCTCTATCGGAGAACAAGGTAGTCCCGAAGAGGAACATGAGGAAACCACGGGTATACTACTCAACCTCCTCGGGAGACTCAGGCTCCATCTGTGGCCGCCGGAAATGGGAAGAGAACCAAGTATACCGAACCCTCCCGGAAGCTCTGTCTACAGGCGGAAGTGCCCCCAATAGATGCATCCAAGCAGCCTCCCACTGACCCATATCTTCGTCGTAGGGAATGGGTCCACCGCCTATGTCTAGGCCGGTGAGTACAGCAAAGTCCAGTGGGGTCATGGTCATATCCCCGGTGGCAGAAAAATGGAAAGAATTGGTGGTGTCCCACCATCTCTCCGCCAGAGCAGCAAACAATGTCCTACTGATAAGACAGTGTGATAACCCCCTGCAGAATGGTCCGAATCCTGCGAAGTCAACCAAGTCCCGGACAGCTTCCGGAAGCTCAGCATACCACTCCCTCGCGGCAGTGGAGCCATATCCTCGCACTGTGCGAGAGCCAACCTGCATTTAGAATGAATGCATGTATCAGCAAATGAAGTGAAAATGAGCTGAGTGCAAATGAAGTGTTTTGGGCTGCGTATTCAAATTTCAGAAAATTAGTGGGCTGTGTGTTCACATCAAATTTGGGCTGCGTGTTCAGTAAATTTGGTATTTGGGCTGCGTGTTCAAATTTCAGAAAATTAGTGGGCTGTGTGTTCACATCAAATCTGGGCTGCGTGTTCAGTAAAATTTGGTATTTGGGCTGCGTGTTCAAATTTCAGAAAATTAGTGGGCTGTGTGTTCACATCAAATCTGGGCTGCGTGTTCAATAAATTTGGTATTTGGGTTGCGTGTTCAAATTTCAGAAAATTAGTGGGCTGTGTGTTCACATCAAATCTGGGCTGCGTGTTCAGTAAATTTGGTATTTGGGCTGCGTGTTCAAATTTCAGAAAATTAGTGGGCTGTGTGTTCACATCAAATCTGGGCTGCGTGTTCAGTAAAATTTGGTATTTGGGCTGCGTGTTCAAATTTCAGAAAATTAGTGGGCTGTGTGTTCACATCAAATCTGGGCTGCGTGTTCAGTAAATTTGGTATTTGGGCTGCGTGTTCAAATTTCAGAAAATTAGTGGGCTGTGTGTTCACATCAAATCTGGGCTGCATGTTCAATAAATTTGGTATTTGGGCTGCGTGTTCAAATTTCAGAAAATTAGTGGGCTGTGTGTTCACATCAAATCTGGGCTGCGTGTTCAGTAAATTTGGTATTTGGGCTGCGTGTTCAAATTTCAGAAAATTAGTGGGCTGTGTGTTCACATCAAATCTGGGCTGTGTGTTCAGTAAATCAGAGTTTGGGACTGTGTGTTCTACTCTTAATCAGTGGGCTGTGTGTTCGCTTCAAATCTGGGCCGCGTGTTCAGAAAATCTGAGTTTTGGGACTGTGTGTTCTACTCTTAGTCAGTATGTGCTGTGTGCTCATTTTCAACTTCGGGCTGTGTGTTCCGCGAATCAATGTTTGAGCCGTGTGTTCAATTTCTAACTAATGTGTACCGTGCGTTCACAATTATTCCATGAGCCGTGTGTTCATGAAATTCAAGTGGCTAAGTCACGTGCTCAGGATGCAAGTACTATGTCGTAAGCTAAACTGTGTGTCTAAGCATGGCAAAGGTACAAAATGCACGAAAGATACAGAAAATAAAGTAAAATACCTCTGCATCGTGGGAGAGGTGCTGCTCCGGCTCTCGCAGAAGAAGATCCCCTGGTACCCGATCGTTGAACTCGGTGAAATGACGAAAAACGGCTCGCGGAAGCCTATGTACCGCTGGGGCATATCGATCGGGAACAAAAGGGCGAACCCTCGGGGGCAATGTCATAATGTCGAAATCATCTCTGGTACCTGGAAAACCTCCACCGTGAGAAAAATGACCCGCCATGTCAAGAAATCTGCAAAGAGGAGCAAAAATGAGCAAAATGAGCCAAAATTGGAAAAAGTCAACAAAAGTCAACTCCCGGGAAAATTTTCCAAATATTGAGACAAACTTACCTCAAGTGGTGAAAATGAGAAGAGACGCCCTGGAATCAAAATTTAGTCGGCTCAAAGTGCTTGACGTTGGAAGATTTCGCGAAAACAACTTGTGTGGAAGGCCGAAGGGCGCGCATAAAATGCAGATCTGAAGGAGAAAATGGTTTAGGGAGCAAGAGAAGGAGCTTTTGCAGCTGTGGGAATGATTTCGGAGGCAATGGAGGAGCATATATATAGAAATGGCCGAAATGACCAAAATGCCCCTGCTTTTGGCAGGTGGCCGGCCGGCCACCTTTTCTGGCTGGCCGGCCATTTGCTTTTCCTCCCCTGGCCAATGGCCTCTCCTAGGGCAATGAGCTGGCTGACCATGGTCCCCACCCCCTCCCCTACCTCTCTGCAAATTTTGAGGAAAATCGGAGTTCCCGGGGCCTGAAAAAGTTCAAGAAAAGTGCACTTTCTGGCGCCGAATTGCTCCACCGGAGCTTCAGCTGCAATTTCTGACATGTGTCTCATCATTATTCATCAAAATCAGAGTGTATCCTTTTTAAACATGTTGTGACCTCTCCGGGAGGTGAATCAGAGGCCGCGATCAAGTCGCCTTTGCTGAAATGCGCGTTTCCCAGCTCGTTGTTACGCAACAAACGGGCACCCTGATTTGTACTCGTTTTGCATTGTTTGGCTTATAATTTGCATTCTCATGAGCGTTTTGCATTGTCATGTATCATTTCTTGGTGTACAATACTTCTATGCTTGAGCATGCGTTGTCACGCATTATCTTTTCTTGCATTGCGATGCATTCACTCGCCGACACTGCGTGTGTCAAACTTTTGGAACCACAGGAATCACATTGAATATATGTTGTTAGCATATTGTTCTTGTTGAATTTCTCTCTTTTGCAGGCACGATATTGTATGTACGGTTCATTTGAGGCTGGTGCGACCAGACGAATCGCGCAGGTATCGTATCTTCTCCGTGTGAGACGCGACGAGAATTGAATAATTCTCCGCATTCCTAACTGCATGAAATGTAGTTGTTGCTTTGCATTCTTGCTTAAAACTGTTGCATCTATTTGTCAATACTTGCTTCATTACAGCTTGCTGCACTTGTATGATCACCTGGCTCCGTGCCTATCATTTGCATTTTGCCCCCCTTTTGCCTGAAGGCACGCCTGCGGGCACACATCTCTGTTTACCTTGTATGATTGTCTAAGTCTTCGGCCTTGTCAAAAATGGGTCGTCTCTGGGCTTTGACATTCACTCTCGTCACTTCTTGACTTCCGAGTTCTGTCAAAGAGGGGCAACTGTAGACACCCCATTTTTGACCGACCTTAAGACTCAGACGTCACCGATTGAGCGCTCGGTGATGTTGCATACTGTGCTCGTTCAGAAGTCTCAGAGTCGCGGCCGTGCGCCCTGCCTCCGGACTTCCGAACTCTCTTCTGTGCCTTGTCTCGGTTTGCGAACTAGACTCGGTTTTCTCTGTTTTCTTTCCTAAGGGGAGGGAGTGGTCCCGTAGACTATCTCTCAGTGGCCGTGAGCTACTTTTCGTGGCCGTAGGCCATTTTGCCCATTTCGGAGCCCGGTTCCCGGTTTTCGGAGCCGTCAGGCCGTGTGCCTCGGTTCGGGACCGCCTAACCATCTCCGATTTCTCCGATTTTTGGCAAGTGCCTCTGTTTTATCATTCCGAGGGACACTGGGGCCTCAGATACCCACTTCGTGGCCGAACGCCACTTTCGGTGCTTACAGCCGGTTTTCGGGACCCCGAACTGCGTGATTCGGGCCCCGAGCATTCATTTTGCATCGGTTTTTGTTCATTTTCGGCGGGGACCTCTGTTTTATCATACCGAGGAACAATGGGGTCTCAGATGCCCGCTTCGTGGCCGAACGCCACTTTCGGTGCTTCCAGCTGGTTTTCGGGACCCCGAACTGCGTGATTTGGGCCCCGAGCATTCATTTTGCATCAATTTTTGTTCAATTTTGGCAGGTACCTCTGTTTTAGCACCAGGAAGATCACTGGAGGGTGGGAGGACAGTAATTGTCTCAGATAACCAGTTTCGCTCTTCCGGCGCCCGTTTTGCTCACTTCCGGGCTAATGTTGAACACCCTAGGGATATTTTCTTCAAGCCGGGACTACATATTTGTGATGAGGGCACATGGGAGGACACTAAAAAGTGGTGGTCGGCCAGTAATTCAGATTTTCATTTTTGAGCCTCTCCTTCAAGTTCAATGTTGTGCCTCTTGTTTCAGAGTTGCCAAATTCCAACTATGGGGGCTTGTTCTACACACATGGGAGGACCCTAAAAAGTGGTGGTCGGCCAATAATTGTTACTTTCATTTTTGAGCCTCTCCTTCAAGTTCAATGTTATGCCTCTTGTTTCAGAGTTGCCAAATTCCAACTATGGGGGCTTGTTCTACACACCTGGGAGGACACCAAAATGTGGTGGTCGGCCAGTAATTATTCTGTTCCATTTTTGGCCATGGTCGGCCGGCCAGGGGGAGTGGCTGGCCGACCAGTTGGGGTGGCCGGCCGGCCACCTTCAAGAAAGCCACCTGGCCGGCCTGCTTCCTGCTTTTGGCTACTTTACAGCTGTCCAGCTGTTTTTCAAAATATCTTGATCCTCCGAGGGATATTTTGGGAGGGAAAGCTTGGGTGCATTTCCCTCCCCTTTTACACCCTTTTTGGTCCATTTAAGGGGCTGAGGAGCTCCTTTGTTAGGGTTACAAAATTTCATCTCAAGAGCCTCTCTCCCAAAAACTCCATTTCCATAGCCAAAAGCTCCAAAAACCTTCAAGGTTCTAGGCCATTTCTTCACCAACCCTAAGCCTCACCATCACCACCTCCATTCCAGCAGCAAAGGAGGGTTTTTCAGAGGCTAAGGACCAACAAATTCAAGCCAAGAAGCCACAAAAGACTTGTCTCCAAGGGTAAGCCACTAATTCCCTTTTTCTAGCACAATTTTGCATCAATTCTTTACCCTATTTGCTCACTGTTTTGGGCTTCGACCCCTACTGAAAATGTCACTATTTTGAGCTATTCTACAAGTTTGATTAAGGGTTCACCATTTGAGAGCCCCATGATGCACCTCTTTCAATATCACTCTTTATGCCATTATTTTTGCATGCTTTATTTGGCTTATGAGTGATCCATTTTCGAGCCTGATATAAAATGTGAGTGGGCTTATTTTGAGCCCCTCTTCAACATTGAAGAATGGCTCAACCATGTTTGGCCTTTCTATCATGTACTTGTTTTGTAATTCCCTCAATTTACCGTAAATTCGCAAGGTTTGTTTAGCCTATATGTGATATGATTTTGAGCATGCTATAAACTGAGATTGAGCTTATTTTGTGTCCCTCTACAACATTGTAGAAGGGACCAATCTTGTTTGGTGCCTCCATGCATGGCCTCTCTTTATACCTCTCTTTGGCCCCCTTTTGCATACCTCTTTAAGCTTATTTGGCTTCTGTTTTCAGCCTTCATCAGGCTTGAAAAGAGCCTTATTTTGGCCTTCTTGTCATGTTTTGTTAAGGGTCTTAGGCCATTTGGTAATTACTTTTGGTACTTCATGTTATACCCCCTATTTGGTTCATTATTTTGCATGCTTTGTTAGGCTTTCTTAGCTTCTGTTTTTGGCCTTCATCAGGCTTAGAAAGTGTCTTATTTTGGCCCATTCTTCATGTCTTGTTAAGGGTCTTAGGTTGTTTGGTGCATGCTTTTGGTACCTCATGTTATAGCCTTTGTTGGCTCATTATTTTGCATACTATGTTTAGCCTATCTACATGCTGAATTGGGGGATGTCATCTATTGTAAATGTGCATATTTTTGGTCCCCCTTTAAAGTTTTAGAACTGTGTTTTTCAGTTTGAGCATTGTGTATACCACTTGTTTCATTATTCCCCTCTTTTCCCCCATTTTTGCATGCTATTTTTTCCATACTTGTGATTGTTGTTTGGCCATTCTTTGTACTGGAAAAATTCTAGTTTAGGGGCTGCCTAGCATCTGTCTTTACACTTCATATCCATATTGTGCATGTTTAGTATGGTTGTAGGCCATTTCGGGTGCTTAGCATAGCATTTCGGGCATCGGGTGTAATTTTGCTATAATTCGGGGGCTGTTTGTGTATCATTTTGGCTGCTGAAATTTGCATTTTCCATATGCCATATGCCACATCTCATTTGCATACCATTTTTGTGCCTTAGGGCCCTGCCTCGGTTTGCGTGCCCGTGTGCACGCATTTCGAGGCACTTCTTTTTTATCCGACGGCATCTTATGTGAGTGCGGCTGAGGCTCTCTCATGTTAGTGTAAGCCCAATTTTCATTTCATGCCATTTCATGCTTCTATATCATTGCCTCGGTTTGCGTGCCCGTGTGCACGCATTTCGAGGCACTTCTTTTTTATCCGACAGCAGCTTATGTGAGTGCGGCTGAGGCTCTCTCATGTTAGTGTAAACCCAATTTGCATTCTGTATGCCATTTCATGCTTCTATATCATTGCCTCGGTTTGCGTGCCCGTGTGCACGCATTTCGAGGCACTTCTTTTTTATCAGACGGCAGCTTATGTGAGTGCGGCTGAGGCTCTCTCATGTTAGTGTAAGCCCAATTTGCATTCTGTATGCCATTTCATGTCTGTATGTCACCGCCTCGGTTTGCGTGCCCGTGGGCACGCATTTCGATACATCTCATTTTAGTCTCATTGTAGATCATATTTCATGCCATTTCATGCCTTGGGATCATTGCCTCGGTTTGCGTGCCCAGGTGCACGCATTTCGAGGCATCTCATTTTTCATAATGCCATGTATGTTAGGATTGTATGTTAGTTGCATTCATGCATATCATGCATATTGCACGGGAAACGAGGCACGTTTCGTACTCCGAGTGACGGAACGGGTCTCAATTCCCAAGTCACCGACACTCCGGATTATCCATGATGGAGTTAGGTTTTGTTGTAGCTTTCATCTGCATTCATCCTATATTGAGTTGTGCAATTCGGCTCCTCGGCCATCATGCATCGATATGCGTGATTGGTGGCACGAGGATCGAGGCATGCATATATCTGTGAAATACATTGCTATGCCCTTTTCCTGCTCTCTATTGCAGCAAAATCAAGAATCAGCAAAGTTTCGGAGTCGGGCACGCATTTCGAGAAACATTGCAAACAGAGGCTAATTGGGGCATCCCAATGGATTTCCGCGCCAAGCAGCCCGACATACATCATTTATCAACAGCAAGGCAATCCCTGGCTTGCACGCCAGTTTACAGCTCTCTTAGTTTAATCTGTTAATTAATTAGGAATTTGTATATTATTTTGGACTGTATTATTTATTCTTTATTTCGGACTGTATATTTATTCGGACCCTCTGCGCGAGGGCAAACTTGTAATAAGGGTGTGTGAGTGTGATGTATGCTTTCCAACCCCCATTTCTTTCTCCCTTTTATTTATCCGCTTACGATGGTTAGATATAGGGCATATTTCAATTAGCATACAGTATGACAGCATGTTTGCATCATTCATCTGTTTTGCATGCACCGGGCTCGGCGCATCATACAAACTGCATTTGTACTTCAATTCCAAATTGAATACTTGATAGTTGTAGCATTCCACATGCCATGTTTAGAATAGCCGAGCCTGCTTTAGTTGCATCTTTGCATGTGTTGCATTAGGCAATTCTGTATATCTAGGATCATGCATGATTTCTAATGAGCTTTTGTTTTGGCTTGGAGTACTCGGTAAGTTTTATGCTTTAGCATCCTTGCATGCGTGTGAGTGACTGCCATGAATAGCATGCTTACCATGAGGCTATGTGCTTATGTGATATAACTGCCTTGAATGCCTGTGGGTGGAGGTTGAGTTATCTGAATTGGGACAATTCATCAAATGTCTGTTTTAAGCCCACTAGATAGTGGCAAAATCATTGTTTTCTTAAGCCCACCTAAGGGTGGCAAATCCGCTTCTTAGCCTACTTGCGGGTAGCACCATCAAACCATTTTCAAACAAACAAACATGAGATGTTTAGTTCCAATTCAGGCGATTCAGTCTATACTTGTATGCTGTGCGCATCACATAGTAACCTAGGCCAATAACCGGAATAAGAACACACAATGTTTTCAAAAACAGATATCATGGTTAGTAGAGGCCGGTCTTTGACCGGGCGAGCGGGGGTGCTCACGATGTGACCTTCCCCAATCGTACCCGAGTTCCCGAGCCAACTTTGGTGATGACGGACACGTGGCCTTTTGGCATCGAGTCAGGGTTTCCTAAATTTTCCATTTTAAAATTTTTAGGTGGCGACTCTGTTATCTGGCAAAGCAGTCCATGTTTGGCACTTCTTTCAAAAAAATCTATTTTTCTCAAAAACGATTTGCCGGATTTGGACTCTTTGGTTCAAGATTGAGAACCGTGACAAAATCGAGTCCGAACTGTAGCGAGGTCCCTCGCGGGCTTGTTACACTAGGCAGCATTAAGTTCAACTTGCTTTAAGCACATGCCCACTTTCGCACTCGTAATCAGCTGACGATATAAATATTGTACTCAATCAAATGCAAAGAAACATATTCGAGATTCTTGTTTTGTTTTGAAATCGGTTCCTTGTTGTACATGTACACGTATTGTACTATTAAAACAACATATATCACTGTTTCGTACTTGGATTGTCCATGCAGTAGTTTGTACACACAGTTCACCCGTGGCAGGACTTTCAGGTCCTGTCATCAGGTGCATGTTCTTCATTGGAATCAATATCCAAGTCCAACTTCTCAGGCATTTCAATCAATTTGAATCAGTTGCCTGGTAACTTTGGTTTAATTGTTTACTTGAAATTGTTGTGGATTTTGTGTCCATTCATAATAAGTATGATTTATAGTCAGACTTGAGCATGAAATGTTATTTCTTGTAAGTTGTAATACCAAACTCCTTTACGTGCTTTAAGTTGGGATTAATTAGAAATTGGTGTTATGTTATTGTTTGCAGTATAAAATTTGTACTTGTTTGTTCCTGTCGACACGTGGATCAACCACAACATGACATGTGCCAAAGTCAATGTCAGAATCCATCAGTTACACATATGAAATGGGTTTAGTTTAACTGCATGTGAGGGCCCACATGGTGTAGCAGTTACGAGGATATAGCATGGACTAACTGGGTGGATTGCAGAAAGGGTCATTGCCTGAATACAGAGTTTGACCTGTCGATATGAAGCCCAGAATGTGGACGGACAATTGGAAACATAATAATAAGGTGGTTCGACAGGAGAATTTCGGCAATTTGTTGACCACATCAATTCATGTCGACAAGTGGACCCCTGTTGGTGCATTCTTGTCACTGCTATTTGTTTGTTCTGTAGGTTATTTTTTTGCTTTGTTTTGGAAAAAATTATGGCATTCAAAAACAAACCCACAAAGAAAGACGTCGCTCAGTCACATCGGATTTGTACAAATTCAAGTGTAACTGCTTCGATTTATTCATGACATAGGGTTACATTAGCCCACCCAAACACGTACCTATAATTCCACTGATCGATAGAGCTGCCACATCCAACTTATGTACAATTTGGTACGTACTTACAGGCCATGATAAAAGTGAACAAACATTAGTACTGTCTTTCGTTTGTTCCAATCCCAAACATCTGAATTATGTGTACAATCAATATGCGTGGAAAATTAGTATTATCACAGCTGCGACCTCAAAATTGTCGCAACAAGCTGATTCACTCATCTTCACATAGTACTTGTACTACAAACAAATTAGTGATCCACTTTACATCATTAATCCTAAACATCAGGAGGACTCATATTTACACCTCTCTGCAAAACAATTGCTACAAAAAAAGTGAACTGTGGTTGGCCTTCCAAATTACTGTCGTACTAGTAGCCCATTCCCCATCACTGCCCTATTTGTTGTAATTGCAATCAATCATGCACGAAAAATACTCGCCGATCTTTGAATTACTCACATCCATAAGGAAGTCAAACAACAACTTACGACGCACAGAAGGATGAAACTTTATAGAGAAAGCGAATAACAGAAATCAAGTACAATTATAGTTGTAGGAAATAAAAGGATTTCTTTCACAATTAGAAATGAAGCGGTAGAATGTACCTTCTGTGGACCGCTGGGTATATCAGGCCGCTGCATGTACTTGATCACAAACATCCCATAGTCGAAAATGCTACAAATGAAATGTAACATTAAATTTCTCATAAATATAAGTAGGTTCATTAAATGAGTCATTTAGGAGTCAAATAAATGTGACGCAGGGTTTGTGGATTACTTGTCCAGTTGTTGTAATGTCCTTTTGTCTAACATGCTAACGTCAAAGCTACGCACGTCTTGACCATATTCATTTCCAAACTGTAGTTGCAGTAAGGCATACATTGTTTGAACCTGTTGCAGAAGGGGACGGTTCGTTTATGTAAAGGATGTCATAGTTTGGAAGTATTGTCAAATTCAACAGGACAAACCAACATTTTTGACTCATTAAGTTTGTTACTGTCCAGTGTGGCAGATGCCAATGAGTCAAATAGGCACACTAAACGGTCTACCATATCTATTTGTACGCATAATCAATGTACTCTTCTATAATTGAAAGGCATGTAAATCTACACAGAAACATAAGTGAAGACATTGTTTAGAGGACATACGAGCATCTACTCACTTTCATATTTACATTGACATTCATATTAGTGGGATCGATATTCATATTAAATCTACTCACTTTAATGGGATGGACATTTATATTACACTCTTGCATGCATCAAGCACACCAGTATATCTGTCATGTCCAAAATATGATTTGACGATATTTTCATAGTTCAGAGGTTGAGTATTTTGATTTAGTATCAAAGTTTACATGTTTAGTGTGTAAAGGTCATTCAGCCAAACATTTACGAAAATATGTCATCTACAATACACAACCGTCCTAAAACACTTACTTACTGATAGATATACTGGAAAAAAACCAGGCAGTATGCCTCCCGTCTTTGTTTACTTGCCGCTGTCCGTTAGTCAATTAACCGCAACCAAGTTTATTGGATGGAACATTGTAAGAGACGAGGCAACTTGATAAATAAGGTTTGCAATTTGTTTAAATCTAATACGAAAGAACAATGTCCCTATATGGAAATGTCCATTATGCACATATAGTGGAAAGAACATTGTCAGATGCCAAGACTTACAGTGTTGGATAGCCACGCCCCTGGTTTAAGCGTGCGCATGTCACGTAGGGTAGCACATTCGCATGGCATTCCATGAAGATTCATAGACACGACAATGTCCCTACAGGAAAGAAGTATTCGTAGAAAATCGCACTTATTTGACAAATACTACGAAACAAGTTAATTGTAAGTAGTAAACTGAACTGTACCTTTCATTTTTTTTTTCTGTTGTCAAGTACATAGTCAACAACTTTGTCTTTGTCTGCCGATAAAATCTCTATGCTCTCCAGTACCATCAACTCCTCCTATTAATATAAACAATCAACTAACATCAATTTCTGCTATTAATACAAACAATGAATTAACTGAACACAGTTCACAAAATAAATTTATAAAATACATAACACATCCTTACGCATTTAAAATTAGTGAAGAGATGTCTAACCTCTGAACGAAACCGCTTAGGACTTTGTCCAGAATCTGTAAGACAATTGTACAACATTTGTTAGTGCAAACTTGCACTAAAATGACAACTTTTAAAATACAACACAAATAATGGTTCAATTATGATCAATAATGTTGTCAGCATTTATTCGTAATGAAACATACGGAAGGTGAAGTGATATGGCGACTTAGGAATTTTTCTACAGTAAGCCGAGTACTTATTTTGCTATTGTTGCATGAATGCATATCCCTTACGTCTGTGGCTTCAACTCCTCTTTCTCTTTCCTTTCCTCTACCTGTTACAATTCCTTCCGCTCCCAATGTTTAGGCAATCTTACTAGCAGAAGTATGCACTTTGTCCGCTTCTCCTCGTATTGGAAGCAAGGTTTGCAAATTATCAAAGGAAGATACACTCTCTTTTGCAACGTTCTTGATGGCGAGAAACTGAACCGAAAGAGATTTGGTTTCTTCGCTTACGTATGTTTCCTCCAAGGCAAGGCTATGGTTGTTGTGTGTGTCCCCAATTTCTTGGACGGTACGCAAATGTCCATCATGCATATCAATTATCTCATTTGACAACATTCCATTCACATTATTTTCCTCGTGATCCACCCCCTGTAAATCTTGAAAATTATTCTCTATTGGGTTAACGTAATAATTTGGGAAGACCACGCCACCGTCATGCAACTCGACTCCCACGCTAGGGTGAACAACTTTTTCCTCCACGTGAGACAATTGTGCTATTTTCGATAAATCTTCCAGCACTTGTTGCATCATTTGCTTCATTTCAACAATATGTGTCTGTTCATTAAACGGTTGTTTCCCAGACAATATAGCTGCAACCAATTAGTTCAGCATTTCCTTTAGTTCACCAATGCTGGAGGATAGTTAATGTTACAATTTCTTTCAATCGACTCCACCTAATCAGACAAACACATACATTAACTTAGTACGATATTTCATCTTCAAGTAACCCCCCTAAACTGTGTCAAGCATGTGTACTGATTGCTTTTGCTTATCTTTGCATTGTCAACAACTTCTATTCCTCTGAAATTGAACAACATCTCCCTTATTTCCACATTGCTATGAAGCACTTGTTTTATCGTTTCCTTCAGTTCATCAATGTCGGACTCAACGTTGCTCATACGAACTTTATCAAACTCTGGTTTCTGTTTGTTACGGATATGGTGTGCGTCGATTGTGTCATCATTGTCGTTGCTTTCCTCCATTGTGGTATGAAACTCCACCTAACATAGTTGTCAAATCGGGATTCGAATAATGAATGAAAATGGTATTATACTGAATCGGGAATCGATCTGAATTGTGAATCATAAAGTTTCGGTCAGCTTTCTTAAATTGCACACAACATATATGTACACACTTAGATATTAAATATATCTAATAAAAATTAATTTCTTTGTTTGAAATGAACAAAAATATTGTTGTAAAATGATGATCATCTGGTGTGACTAAAAACTGCACACTAGATCCCATGTTTACCACTTGACCTTTTCCTATTTAGATAAAGAAAGACAAACTTTTAATTATAAACTAACTAACAATAACTGAACGACAATGTTTTGACATTTTTATAAGATTAAAAAACCAAAATTTTCAAGCTTTTTCAAAAATCTGACTTGATGGCTTAAAAAAATTCATTTCATAAATGCAAGTAGTACATAAAATTGAATATGTAAGGCTATAATATTGTAAAGAGAGAAAGTTCATGTTTTTCCTGCAAAAGTTTGAGTATTTGAGAGTAAATAGGGAGGAAGAAAGTTTGTTTATATGGCATACGGTAATCCTAAATTTCAAAATACCTTAAAAAGGTCGTGTCAGCCCTTGTTGAACAATAAAAAACTAAATAGATAGCCAAACATCAATTTTACCAAGTCAAATGAATTGACGATTCACCAATTCGGCTCACCGATTCAGCTACGATTCACAGTTTTTTCTGATTCACACAACCTGTTCAAATCGATTTCCTACGGAATCGCGAATCGTACGATCACAATAACAAACCCACCTAATCATAGGAACACAAATGAAGTCTGTCATTGTTTGCATAACACAAGTGGGGCAATGTTGTCAAATGTGCACAACGAATGGGTTGATTACCTCATAGTGCTCGAACATTTGCTTCCTTCCCATACGTTGTCGCGTCTCCCATATTTTGGCATCACCCTAATCATTTAGCTGAGGGATGGAGCGCATAGTAGCCGATGTACTCTTATAGGGAGGCGAAAAACGATCTGTAACGCCCTCAAAATAAACCCATAATATCATACATTCAAGGTA
Organism: Camellia granthamiana; assembly: GCA_036172215.1. Classification (NCBI taxonomy): domain Eukaryota; kingdom Viridiplantae; phylum Streptophyta; class Magnoliopsida; order Ericales; family Theaceae; genus Camellia; species Camellia granthamiana. The sequence continues at coordinate 62,376,686 of CM069909.1, forward strand.
CAGAAAAGAGATATTATATTACAATCATCTGAGTATTCTTACAAAATGTATTATATGTTAGCAATAAAAGTAAATGCCCTATGGGCTTACAACCTTCCAAGTCAACACTTGGGTTACAAAAGAAGAGTACTAACTCAAAATACAAATTTAGCCCCTGGCTTGATACACATGTAATACAGCAAAATTAACAAATAAGAATCTTCAACTCCCTCAACCTCCCAAGCTAAGGTCTCGGAGACGGCATAACACCTGAACCTGAAAATGATGTCCCATATAGGGTGAGCCAACGCCCAGTAGAGATGTGTTAAACATAGTATGAACGATAACTAAAATATCAGCAATTGATAATGTTTAACTCGTACATGACAACTTATAATACTATTCAATCCCATGACTAATATATTCATGTTCTCTTCCAGTTTCCATTTCCTATCAGATTCTCGATTTATAATTACGATTCAGAACTAGGCCAATCATTTTAAATGAGATCACATCTCATGGCTACGGTACTTCTATTTCAGGTGAGATAATAACTCATTTTAAACATTTCATACTTCATAGTAGACACACATTTTGGTGTTGTATCACAGTCAGACAAAACACTCCCATGCTTCTCAAATGATATTCATTTTAGTGCTATATCAAATCAAACAAGACACTTCCATACTTTCTAAATGATATACATTTTAGTGCTATATCAAATAAACATAAAAACACTTCTATACTTCACACCTGATACACATTGTAGTGCTGTATTAATGTCAAACAATTTCCGGTTTAGAGGTCCATCCCCCATCTTCCAATAAACCGTGGAGTACATCCCCCATCTCTTCCCACACAAAGCAATGTATATAAGCAGTTATCATATACAAGTTCAATCAATCAATACAAATGATACACATTTTGGTACTGTATCAATGTCAAGCAAAACACTTCTAAACTTCACAAATGATATACATTGTAGTGCTGTATCAATGTCAAACAATTTCCGATTTAGAGGTCCATCCCCTATCTTCCAATAAACCGTGGAGTGCATCCCCCATCTCCTCCCACACAAAGCAATGTATATAAGCAGTTATCATATACAATTTCAATCAATACATAAAATTAATGTATTCTTTCAACCGTCATATTCAATGACACGTCCAATCGATTAGTTTTAGTTTGCCTAATCATCATGCATTGTCTACAACAATCAAAACTACCCTCCACCGATAGCCCAAGGCAATTATTTCTAAACAGATAATAAAAGCACTAACAGATACTTATCCGCATTTTCAAAAGTGAACGATTCATTAACCTGACTCCACTATTCCATCTCATAATGAACCACTATTATTATATTCAACTCAATTTCACAAATCTATAACATTCCCAAATTAATTATACCAATTAATTTACACACAATTTAGGGCTTTCTCCCCCTTTTCTCAATCTTGACCCCCAAGGGTCCAAATATTACCAAAAACATCAACATACTCATTTTGGAGCCCAAATGCACAGTTATGGTTCAAAAGAAACAAAACCCCTCTTTTCAAAATCACACATTTGAAGCCCTAACTTCCCAAAATCCAAAACCATTTATACAAAAGCTCACAATCTAGGTCAAAGCCCATAAAGATGAGTAGGAATCCCTACCTCAAAGATGAAACCCAACAAAGAAGATGAAGGAAACGAAGATGCTCCAAATCCCGAAATTCTTGGATCAAAATATAGCACTCAACGATCAACACACTTTTTGTAAAGGCCGAAGGAAATGAGAACACCCTAGCTAGATCAAACCCTAGAGAGAAGGGAGATTCTAGAGAGAGGAGCTCTCAAGAATGGGTTTTAAAAAAAGTAGGAGAGAGAAAGAAAAGTGAAAAGTGATTTAAAATCACCCAGCGGATAACACATATACGCGCGACCTGCTCGAGCGGAGAATAGAACGCTCGAGCGTAAAGCACAAAAATCTGGTCTCGCTCGAGCTCAAGGATTCCCGCTTGAGCGCCAAGAAACAAAAGCAAAACACATCCGCTCGAGCGCAGATTTTCATCTCCCAGAACTTTTCAGAAAAAGAATTACCCGCTCGAACGCGACCGCTCGAGCGTAAGGAAACCCGCTCGAGTGTGAAAAACACACCTGCCGAAGTTTTGCAAAGGCACAAAATACTGGAAGGGTGTAAACCCCGCTCGAGCGCAAGAAGACCCGCTCCAGCGGACAATCAAAAACCAAGCTCCGCTCGAGCGCAGAATGACCCGCTCGAGCGTAACATCAAAAAATCTGGGCAACAACACTAGAGACCAAAACTCAATCTACCTGTTCGAAACATGCCCAACACATCCTAAAATTCAAACATAAGGAATTAAAGGATGACAAGAAGGTATACAACCACCAACTCCACGAAACCAAGGTCCGGAATACAACAAAAACAGAAAGGGGAAAACCGGGATCGCTATACAATCCAAGTAAAATAGCTGCATTATAAGAGGGACAAGATAATTAGTTTACATTTTCGAGCAAAATAATATGTATTCCTAAAGAATGCAATGTGAGAAAATTGTGATGTGAAAAAATTATTGATGCTATAGAAGTTTGCACTTGACAATAGTGCGGTAGCTATGTTTTACACCTTTTTTTTTCCTACGAACAAAGGACTTTATTGATGCATACAACTTACAACACAATCATATCTATGTGTTTATGTATCTCAATGGCAGAAGCCCCATGCACCTTTCTGGTTAAAAAGATAAGCTCTTTCTGGTTAAAAAAAATGTGGCCCATACAAGTATTTTTGTTGTTGTTGTTCAATAACAGATAACTTTGTATTTCGCAACGACTACCAATTTATTGAACCATATGGACATCAATGGATGAAATATGTAATCGGCATGGTACAGACAAACAATGGTTGATTATGTTACCAATAGAAGGAAAACACATCCAGTTGCCTCGCGATGACCTTTCTTCTTATACTTCCGAACACCTTTCATAAGGAATTGCAGTGTCAACTTTACCCAATTACATGCTCGTATACCGTTCATGTCCTTTACAGCATGAATGAATGACAGACTCAAGGCGGTCATTGTGGTAGGATACAACATGGCCCCCAACACGTGTAGCACAAATTTTCATCGAAACTTGTCATCCGCACTATCAGTCTCAGTCAGATAAAGTCTCAACTGGTTCAAATAAATGACTCCCTTAACAATTCCGACCTCTTCGTAGATATTAATGCGTCTATTGAACCAGTTAATTACACATCATCACTTTCTAACCGTATACCCAATAAAACATGAACTTCCTCAGATGTGAGCCTGAGGTGATGCCCATGAACATTCAATGAACTAGTGTCGGGATTGAAGTTCTGTACCAACCATTGGCACAAGTTGTGATCTATACGGGTACACTTTAACCCTAGGAGGCCACCGAACCCAATATCAATGACTGCCTGCTTCTGTGCTTCGTTACACTGGTTAACGATATCAACAATTGACTTCAATGATATGCGGACTTGCATTTTACTCTGCAATGTTATTAACGTGAACATTAATACAAAAATAGAACCAACAATGTGTCGATAGCATGTCCTCCCCAAATGCAGTTATCAAAACATTAAGTACGTAATTACCTTTGTAGATTTCGGTGCACGTGCAACTTCTTTGCCCAGTTCCTTGGCACTTGCCTTAGCCATGTCTTGAAACCTCTTCTTCTCATCACATGGGAGTTCCTTCTACCTTTCCCCAATATCCTTTCTGCTCTGTAAGTGTTACACCAAAGTGACGCACATACAGGACAAATAACAACTATAAGTCCAAAATAATTGTCACCACACGTTGTATCACTCGCAATGTGTGTGCATTTTGTGGTATTTACATATGGTTTCACATACAAATAACAATTTCGCACATAATTGAAATAAAAACGGACATGGACTTTTACAAATAATCGGAGTTTATAAGAACATGCGAAATGCCGTCTATTTCTGCTGGAAATCGCTAAATGTGACACAATAGAAGCACATGACTAGTGTGCCTATGGAATAGAAGTCCATACTTTGCTATCACAGCAGTCACGTGTTTCCATCAGTGTACTCTACCTAGTACATGTCTGCACGCTAACCATTTTGGCTCCGGGGTTGTCTGCTTCTTGTATTTCTTTGAATTGTTGCTGGCTGCAACCATTGTCAATTTCGGCATAAGTATATGTTAGATATGAATACATATATATATACATTTATATACACATATCGCAACCATTGACATTTAGGGACCAATTTCTATCGTCATGAGGATAGTCGCTAAAAGGTTGTCCCGAAAAGTCAAAAATAAGGCTTTTACCGACAAAATTTCAGAAATGACACTAATAAATACACTTTTAGGGACAAAATAATTTGGTCTGCAAATGGTTTATTTTGTGAGACAAAAAAATTTGGTCCCAAAAAGATAATAATTCATCACTAATGTCCAATTTTCATTGCTAAAAATATAATAACCACACTTTTCGCAACAACAATATTAGGTCCCTAACAAATAATTTTGGCCCTTATTTTTGGTCTCTAAAATCTTAATTTTTTGTAGTGACAGTACAAAGTGAAATTTGCATAGGCGCAATCTGTGAGTACAAAATATGTAATGCACGATTGTGCAAATTGCTGTCACCCATTTCCGATGAAAGGGATTGATACTGTGAGCCACTTTCAAGGAGACGGATCGAACCTGTAAAAAAGAAATGGTCCAACTGGCCACTTTCGACGAGGAGGATCGACACTGTCAACCGTTTTTCATTTGTGAACCTTTGCCACTTGTCTTCAATTTTTTCCTTTCCCTATAAAAAATATCAAATAAGTGAAATTATATTGAAGGCCAAATTACATCGGTGGTATGTACATTTTGTGCATTCTGCCATTTTCGTCTATTAACTTTAAAGCCAGTCAATTTTGCCTTGTCATTTCAAAAGTTGTGTCATTTTGGTAAAATTGGTAATGTCGTTTGTCGTTGTGACAGAAAATTATTAACTAAAGTGGTTTAGTATAAGTCACTAATTTACGAATTTCACAATTTCTCTCAGCAGAATACGCGACATGTGCTGTATGTGCACATATTCTGATAAGAAATGGATAGAGTTTTAATCAATTAAACAAAATTCATAACTTTCATGGTGAAAATTGAGGCTATCCAAAATGTGTGAAATCAAATCACACAGCCTCCTGATTACAGTACATACCGCCACAATTTATCCTACACAAAGACATTGTGCAATTTAGTAGGTACAGGAAACATATCCTTGCAAACCAAATCGTATGAATTATTGAAAGACATAAACTTACATTTGCTTCGCATTGTCTGACATATCGGCCATATCCAATTATGATAATTCCTGCGAAGTATTTCACGCAATATTTATAAGGATGCACAAAAAATGTTAATCACAAGTTATAGAAAACAAATTTCACTTTGAACAACTTACAATAAACGGGCCATTCAGTTGTACCTACATTCTACGAGTTGTACTTTTCGTTTATTGTTCAATTATGATATGTTGTCGTTAATTTATGAATCTATTGCATGCCACTGTTTTATGAATATCAATTGGCTATATTTTGTACTCATTTTATGGTAATCTCATATAAATACTAATGACCACTTCAATGCTTGCACATATAATGCTGAAGCTTTACTTGAGCAAGTGAGGCATAAATTAAAGACCGAATTCATTACCAGAGGTACGTTGGCGTTACAATGTTTTCCTTTGGACCCAATTTGTCAGCCTAATTGGGGGCCCCATGCAGTGGCGTTACGGTCTTTCGGTTGGCTACTTGCTAACAGGTAATAATTCTTTTTGTCAGCGAACTAGAGCATCATCCATTGCATCTTCACTTCCACGAATATTGTCGTTACAACAGACAACAAAAAAATGAAGCAATAAATTAATTGTACAAAATCTTAATAGTGGCCAACTACACAGAGCTCCAACTTCATGCACAACAGGTTGAATAAAGCGTACGCCCGTTGTAATGCAAAATAATATGAGGTCAATCTAACGACGCAAACATGACATTAATTGGGGTTAGACATGTAGGGAGATACAAGGGTTTGAACATGTGAGTTTATATATGAAAATTGTAAAGTCTTTACAGACAGGAAAAAATATTTTTATGTTCCAAAATTACCATGGTCCGGTGGTATTACAAATTTTGATTCAATGAAGGCTTGTCGGGCCTGGAATGAAAACTATGCCATTATACCATAATCCAATGACACAAATATCGGGCGAAACAGAGTTACAACGAGAGACATACAAGTGCTTCAACGTGTGGGGGGTCAGTTTGACAATTTTGGCCGAAGCCAAACACGAAAAACATGCATAATTTCCCAAATTTTACACATTTTCGCACAAAAGGCCAACAAATGTTATGATACACAATTTTCCAAACAAGTGCAGAAAGGTTTACATTCCTGTTAATAGTTATCGACGACAAATGCAAAGTTATCCAAAAAAGTTAGGGGCACGTGACCCCCCTGGGTCGGACGTGCCTCTGTGCCTGGACGTAGTCTATCTGGGTTAGTGCATGAGGTTAGTTAATAACACCAAAAACTGCATGAAACAACATTAATATTGAAAATTGGCATGACATTACACCAATAAAGAAGTTGAAGTGCAACAAGTATGAAAGCAAAACACCATAATATGGATACAACTTTGTTTGCACCGACGAGAATGCCTAGTCATTTGATACCACCTTCGCGAAGGCTTTTGGACAAACAACCAAAAGGAAATCTTGCAACGAAGACAGAAACAAACAAACAATACGCATACTTCAAACAGGGCCACATCACATATTCAACCCAAGAGCAGCCACACCCAACTTACATTCATGCAGAGAAATAAAAAACCGCCTACACTGCTCAACCAACATCATTCATGCAGCTGTTATAATCACTATGGAACTCATCAATGGCAATATCAGTTTGTCACCCGTGTATTTTGTATACCTAATCGTACGTATGGTTTCAACGAACTAACGATGAACAGTATAATAGTTTACAAAAATATGTGTCGTGCGGGTGGAACACAACAGAGTCATAATAATAATGTGCTCCCAAAGAAAAAAGAGACAGATTGACACATACTGGAGAAAATGGTGAGTGTTACCGACGACGAGCTGGCGCAGTCGAAATGGAGAGACAAAGAGAGTGTGTTAGTGGAGATGGACAGCAAAACCCAAATGGAGAGAGAATGAGGGAGAGCAAGTGACCGAAATTCTATGTGGGAAATGGAAATGAGTTAGTGAGATTAGAAAGGCTACAGCCAATGGGTCATCATGAATAGTACTGCCTTGGTGGAATTTCATAGGCTTTGTCTGCGAACTTTGGTTTTTGTTCCAAATTTGGGAGGGAAACAAAAACGTACGTGACATTACATTATACATTTTGTGGGTGTTTAGGAAGTTGCTATTTTGGTAGGTTATTTTAGTTTTTTAATATTTATAGATTAAAATCTTTGTGTTTTGGAAGATAATTGGATTTTTTTGTAGTTGGATATGATGTTTGTGAGAAAAAAGTGAACTGATTATAAGTTTGATGTGATATTTTGTCTTATTAGTTATTTTAGCTTATTTTGTTCTTTTTTGTTAATCCTCATTTGGCAAGTGACTTTTTTAGTGAAAAAGTCAAAAAGTCACTACAAAAACTAAAAAACCAACATATACTAAAAAGTCAAAGATTCCATTTTCTCTCTATTTTTTGCATATTTTTTCGTAAAAAATCAAAAAGTCATCCCAAACATACTAATTTTTTTAACATCATATTTTAGCCAAAAAAAAAAAAATGTTCCCAAACGAGACCTAACGTAAAGTAGGCTAAAATTTCACTTTCCACACGGTGTTTGTTTTAAAGGATTGGGGCATGGGATTAGACTATTAGTCCGAATGGACTAATAGTCCATTGTTTGGTAGCCAATTTTTGCTTCAGGTTAATAGTTCCTCCGGATAATTAGTTCCATATTTGTGGGATTGTTGTATCCCATAAGAGGGGGTGGGATAGAAATCATGGGACAACTCATCCCATGAGATTAGCTTATGAAATTACATTTTTGACCTTCTTGTATTTAATATCTTTTTTTAGTGTTGTTAATTTAAAATTCTATATTACATAAAAAAAATATAAATTATAAATTATAAATTTAATTTAATTAAAAATTATGGCCTTATAAATTAAATTTTTTTAGTGTTGTTAAAAAATTAAATTTATATATTAAATAAAAATATAAATTATAAATTTAATTTAATTAAAAATAATAAATTAAAAATTATGGCCTTATAAATTAAAAGTTTTCAGTGTTATTAAATTATAAATTATAGATTACAAATTTAAAATTATATATTAAATAAAAAATATAAATTATAAATTACAAGGGCAAAATAGTCTTTTAAACATTTATCTTTATCTAGTCTGTCCAACCAAACATTGGATTCACTAAAAATAATCTAATCTAGACATCTAATCCCATGACTAAACAAACATAGGATACAAATTCAGTCCAATCAAATAGTCCAGGGACAATGTATCCCAGGACTAACAGTCCGATGGATTACAATCCCCCCTTATCCAGTCCATCCAAACAAACATGCCATGTACTATGTAAATGGTGATACAATGGATGTGTTAAGGGGTGTATTAAGGTATGTGTCTTACAAAAACTATAAATATATATATGTAATAAATAAAGTAAATAATTAATTTCATTTAATAAAAAATTTGAAGACGGGAAAAAAATCCGAACAAGTATAAAAGCCCAAAAAAAAAATTGCAGTTCACCAGTCGGTGTCTGGCCGGTCAACTGGTCAGACCTAATTTTTTTTTTTTTTAGTTTCCATTTTATTGAAGGGTTTGGATGTCGTGGTGGACTTCCGGCGGAGCGTCCGGGGGACTTTCGGCCGAATGTCCAGGAGGACTTCCCCACAGCAGTTTCCTCTCTCTCCTTCAATGGGTAAAACGCCAGCTGCAGTTAACAGACAATCTAACATTGGACACTAACATTGCCCTTAGCAGCTGCACTGCAATACCAAACAAGAAACTTTGTTGGCCAAAAATTAACAGCTGACACTAACAAATACGCTAACACATTCATTATGGATGTAAGGAGACTATTAGTGAGAGAATTATAACAAAATACTTATTTATACTGATAACTAGTGGACTACTAATAATTCATTTTGTTTTCATAGATAGGAGTGAGATATACCATGTCATACTGTACAAATATAATTTACTTTGGTATGCATATTATTATACTATTAAATTTGGTTATTATACAAATTATTAGGCTTTTGGGTGGTTTGTAGTGATTTTTGGGTTATTACAGTAAAACTATTACATGCAAAACAAGACGTAAATTATTTTGGTATTGTACAGGACATATCGATGGCATAAGTACAAACAAGCTGATACAGAAAATTCATTACTAAGAAAGTATAGTAACTAGATTACGTAGGATAATAGGGGCCAAACCAGCAAATCTACCTGTAAATCGAAGGGATTGGTTTTATAATACCAGTGTAACAATCCCGATCCGCAATTAGCTACTAATCCGTGATTAAAGATGTTAATCAAGTGATTAAAATAAATTATGTATTTATTATGTATTTCGCATGATCTTTGGCTTTCTATCTGTTACTTGTAGAAATATCTGTCTGGAATTCTGCTTTAATATGAAAATTGAAAGCCTTATCGGCACCCGAAATCAGAATCGGTTACATGAATATGTTATTTAGAATTTTTAGAGTGTTATGGCAAATTTTATTAAAAATCGATTCAGTCTGATTCATTAAGTTGTGTTTGGCAAAGCCTTATGTTCTAATTATTGTATTATATCATCACAATGAATATATATGAGCCCTTAAGCTCATTGAGCTCATCTTTGCTCCAAGTGAGTGGAAAAAATCTGAGAATTTATTTTAGAGAGAGAGTGTGTGCAATTCTAGAGAGAGAGAAGAAGAAATTGAAGGAGAATTGAAGATCTTGGCTAAGATCCATCAAAATTAAGTTAGAACAAGAGTCATTCAAGACTCTAGGTAAGCCTTTGACTATTATTTCATGAAGATTATGTATTGTAGAGATGAATTTATGAAGATTATGTTGAGTTAAGCAAGACTTGAGCTAAATAAGATGGTAGAAGGATCATACCATGCATGCATGTCTATCCTTTACAAATTGAGCATGATTTCAAAGAATTCCTTCATGCATGTGTTCATCTCACTTATATTTTGGGAATTCATTATGTTTTCCATCAATTTGCCAAGTTTGATAATGATTTGGAGTGGTGGAGTTCAAGAGAATTCATGCATGTTATATTCTTGAAACATTCCTAAAGTTTAAGTTGAACTTGTGTACAATTGTCATACTTTTGGGCTTTGATTTCATGAAATGATCTTTAAATCATGACATTTTGTGAGCTTCTAAATGATTTCCAGAATTTTGGCCCAAGAGGATGAGTTTTGGAGTGTTGAATTCATGTTTTGAACCTTGGGAGCAAATCTGGAAAACCCAGAATTTTACTTCCACGCTCGAGCGAAAGATCCCTATGCTCGAGCGACCACCTTTATTTTCATACTTCCGCTCGAGCGACAAAAGGTTGGCTCGAGCGTAAATTTCATGCTCTCAGAAGTTTACGTGTTTGGAAGCACACTCGAGCAACAATACTTACGCTCGAGCGAGAACTGTGTCTCACGCTCGAGCGAGCATTGGGCAAGCGTCGAGCGGATATGTTTTGCAACCAGAACTTTTTCACATTTTGCAGACCGCTTGAGTAAGGGAGTCTACGCTCAAGCAACCACTTACTTTCGGTATGTCTGCTCGAGCAAAGGAAGCTACGCTCGAGCGAGACCCCTGTTTTTAGCAAGTTTTGAGAAATATTTTCAAGTACACTTCTGCAACCTCATTCCATCCTAGGCATTCCTAGGCCATGATTAAGACTCCATAATGAGGGTTAATGAGGTAAAAACACACTAAGAAAGGAATGTACTAAGTTAAGAGACTGCAAGTGTGTGTTTTGAGCAATGTGATAAGAAAGAATAAGAATTAATGTAAAGAAAACTAAGCCATGTTGGCCAAGTACATGTGTAATGATAAGATATGTTTGTGTTATGTACTTTGTGATTGTAGGTCAAGACTCGAAGATTGATTGACCATTTACGAGAACCACTGTGAGTAACATTCTGTAAAGATATGTTGATATGGATTATGTTCCCAATGAGTTATGATACGTTATGATTTTTGAAATGATATTGTTTACGTGAACGAATGTCCTATGTTTGAAATCTATTATGGCATCCATAGATAGTCCCAAGTCATGGGGGACGGCATGTTAATGCGGGTCCATGACATATATGTGATTATAAGATCTCGTTAGCCACTTCATTGTGGTGATATGTGTTCAATCGGTATCTGGAATTGATTACTCTAGTCGGAAGACGATATGTGATGTATTCTATGGGATGTACCATTATTATGTTCAGATACGAAAATGATTATACTATGATCTGTTTTATGCTTATGACATGTTCGGATTTCGTTCACTAACCTCTTTACCTTAATGTTATTCACTGGGTTTTAGCTCACTGTGTGTATATATATGTGTAGGTGGGCATTTTGGAGATCGAGCCTAAGGGCTTTTGTTTGGATCTGTGTTCTATTGTAAGCCAACCATTGCGCCGCACGTGGAGGTTCCGGACGTGTCGCATGTTAAGAGTTCCAGTTACTTATGTATTTGACTTGTTTATTTTGTTAGTTGTACTCAAGCTGCTTTAATGTGTGTGTGGGTATATTGCAAGGCTGACTAATGGATATGTATGTAAAGTTTTAAATATTCTATTTCATATAAGTCAGCACAACTCATTGGACAATTATAATTATGTAATTGCTTCCACAGCCCCTGTTATATATGTTATTCTGTTCAGAGGCCTTCGGTAATCCAAGGATTACTGGCCGGTTACGATGCTAAACCCGTAGGGGTGGGTTTGGGTCGTGACAACCATCTCCCATGGGAGACTACTAATCTCATATATGGAGGGTATCATAATCCCAAGGTATTGTGAATCCATAGATATTGTGTTTTTGCGATGGCAGTGGCTACTAAACCTTAACAATATTTGTTTTAGTCCCATCAGTACCAGTCCCCTGACTAATAATTCCCTCACTAACAATCTCACCCAACTTACTTGTACAAACAAACAGGGATGGGTCGTACATTATTGAGCACTGTTTCTTTTTTCATCTTTGAAGTTGTGCATAAAAACCCAAGGCTATATCGCTCTTGGTAAACGGGTGGGGGTTAAGACCTCAGCTTCCAACAGCGAAACTCCTTCGCCCAACCTACTGACCGTAGTGCAGTTTGTGGGGCGATAGGCTAAAGTTGTTGTTACCACAACACTTGGTGTGGGTTCAATACTCTCGTTACAGCATTTGGTGTGCGTTCAATGCTCTCTCGCTACCTACGTCATGACTAAAGTGGAGCCTGTCTTGGGGGCCGGGGCAAGTTCACAAGTTTGAGTCTGCTAACTCAGATCGAACAACATGACACTATGTTCATCTTTGCAATGGGTGTTACATTGGACATGCTGGATAGTTGAAGGATTTTCCTATTACAAAAAATAGACAAGAAGTTGTTTATCAAATGTGCATATACATGTAACATACACACACTTACAAATTTGTGGGATTTTTTATCTCAAAAAAATCATTACAAAATTAACAAAAATACAAAACAATAAAGACAATTGAATACATTTTTGGGGTTGTCGTGCATATTCCTTTATTTCTTCAACGAACTTTATGACATGTAAATTAATTCCTCTATACATTTAAGTAAAATGCATCTGCAAATGTAAAACCCAAACTACAGTCTTGATAATATTATCGAAAAACCAAATAATACAAAAAGCGGAAAACTTAATTTAAAAAAAATTAAAACCAAACACATATACAAGGGTGTTGGACCCGCAACATGGGCATTGCACCTTGTAATAAATGAAACGACCTCGTTTTCACTTATTCGTCCCCTTCCCACATGTTCAATATTTACACAGCTTTATGCATTTCTGTGGCTATCACGCGGCCGTCCTCCTTTCCTCTACTCTCTCGCCTTTTCCATTCACTAATCTCCTTTTGGTGCCTTAACCCTACGCCATCGGCATCTCTCTCCTGACTCTATTGCAATGCTCCAAGGTGACGTTTCAAGCCTAAATTGAAAGCCACTCTCTGTATTTGAAGGTAATCCATCCCTCACTGTCAAATTGTCTGTCTCTTTGACCTTCACTATTGTTGACATTCAAGTACATGGCCCTTGTGTTTGGAGTCCCCTTTTTCTATGCGCATCAGTTGTCTGATGAAATGGGTAAACAGAAAATGAAAACCATTAAACCCCTCCCAGAATATACGTGTACCCAATTTACATCCCACTAAATATCCATTAATTTGTATCATGTCAGTTTTCTTATATTTCATAAGTTCCGGTAGTGGGGGCTCAACCAAAAAATTTTAAGTTTTTCCGATTTCGAAGACAGTCCGTATTGTATGTGGGGGGGAGTGAGAAGGAGATAGAGAATTATGGTTACCATTACACTTTATAAACATATGCATAGGTGGTACACATCATTTTGGGAGAAAACATATTTATGCTGACCATGTCGGTGCAACTGCTTCTGTGATGGGTGCAACTGAAAAAGGTCCAACTTTGTGGACAAGTTCTTTCCCGATCTCACTGGCCATGTTTTTTCCGCATCATGTTAATGGTAAGATTAAAGCACAATGAGGGTGAAGGAAACTGACCAAATGGTCAGATTTTACATTTCAAAAATCGTCATAACCATATTTTATTTTATACAAAAACAGAGAGCATTACATATAACTGTTGTAATTCATAGTTTAAATAGTTGTGCAAGCAACTCTAGCTTGAACTATAACGCTTATAATTGTTGACATGCCATCATGTAAGTATGGTGTAGGGCAAGTTTCGTTACTGTGTGTAATGAAATGAAAATGCTGACAACTTTATTTTCGAACTTATGTTGAAAGCAAGTGTGAGGTGCTTTTGTTTCCCATACACGATGGCAACAACTCATACGGCTGATGCGCCTCGTTAACCAAGGGGACCAGTCAATATCTTCTTGTAAGTACTTGGTGTTTTACGTTTTTTGTTCCAAACATTATGGGTACAACTCAATTGTTTTTGTTTTGTTTTGATGAACAGATTAGGCATAATTGGATAAAACAATGTAAAGGGATTATGGATGATCCTATCAACATGCGCAAGGTAACTCACCAAATATGCATTAAACAATTGTCAATATAAATGAATGAGTAGGTCATTCCAAGTTTGTTACGATACATTTTCCATATACAGTTTGCATGGCATGTGAGTGCATGGTTAGACGATATGGCTGTAGTCCGTTCAATGTTCGGGCAGAACATATTGCACCTACACCCTACCATGCTCATTTGTAACCACTGGTTGGGCAATTGTGCAACTAAATTATTTGCATTCAATATGTGTCATTAATTTAATGACACAGTACTGTTGCAGAGAATGCTTAAATGGACCACACGTATGTTCGTCGCTTGTCACGCATAACACAATGTTCCTATAGTTAAGGTATAATTTTTATTGCATACACTTTAAAATACTTGCAATTTATCAATTCCTATGTTTGTATGCGATTATCTAATTGTTGCATACACATTAATATACTTGCAGTTCACCAATTCCTTCATATATGTGCAGTTGGCCACTCAATATATATTGAAATTGAGTGGCCAACTTGTTTGTGACAAGCATGTGTTGGTTGTAAGAAGTGGAAATCGCCAAACCATTGGGTGTTATAACGCTTGCACCCCCAACAAGCTAGGATATGGGTACGACGGCGATACGTTTTAAAAAATATATTTTTTTTATAATTTTAATAATGTAATATGCATGAAAATAAAACGTAAAGCAAATTAATAAATGAATAGAGGGATTCCTATTAAGCTAAGAGCTTCGACCATTCACAAAAACATCCACAACTAAAAGCAAAATCAAATGCAAATGCAAATTAAACATCATCTTTATATACCAATACCATAAAAAGAACGAGAGCAAAGAGAAGAAACGTGAGAGATTGACAGCGTGAGAGAGAAATGAAAGAGCCAATGAGGATACATTAATTTGACAAATTCTATTACTTTAACTCTCACTATATTCCTCTCACTAAATAACTAAACAAAGTATTACAAATAATATGTGACTTCGAGTATCTGATACTTCAAAATTAAGTATCCAATATTCCAACATTAATAACAATTAATTAATAAAGTATCCGATACTTTTAAGAAGTATCCGATATGTATCCGTGAGTATTCAAGGAGTATCGGTATCTAATTAGTATCTGATACGGATACGTCTCTCTTTTTCAAGTATCCATGCTTCATAGCCTACATGTTACAGTTGCCCCCCGCACACACTACAGTTGCAGCCCATATTGTTGCCGTAATCCCTACCCTATTGGCTTTCCATCAAAGCATATCAATGCATACATGAGTTATGTTAGATTAGATCATAAGTGGGTGATTAAAAATTATTCTTCTCTCATTGTAGACGATTTAAATCGTATGTTTGGTGCATTTGCACTATTTTTATTTTATTTTTGACTTATTGGATCAGTTTAACAATATAATGACTCTATGGTGCATGCAAATTTTTTTTTTTTAATTAATTTTGTGAAGCTCTTTCCAAATGTGGAGTTTATTAGAAGTGTTATGGGTTCACCTTAAAGTGATAATAATGGTAATTTTGCCTAAGGAAGGTTTCCAAATGTGGAGTTCATTATGGGTTCACCTTAAATGGTAATTTTACCTAAGTAACGTTTACGAAAATATAATTGCACACACTACCAATGCGTTGGTTCTGTAGCTTAATTGATTAGAGCTTTGGTCTTACGAGCCGAGGGAGCGCGGGTTCGAGCCTTGTGGGACTATTCTCACTAACTTGAGCCAATTCTAAATTCTGCTTTTAAAATTTATTTATTATTATTTTTTTCATCACTTGATTTATGTTTTTCCCAACCCAATTCCTAAGTACATGCACCTGGTCTTTTTTTTCATATGGGCCTTGATCCATTTTATATTTCAACCCAATTCCCAAGTATGGAATAGTCTTTTATGGGCCTGGAGGTTTCATTTCTCTTTTGTTTGTTTGTATCCTACGATAGGATATCAAGAAGTTAATAAGTTAAATTATAACGAAAAGATTGTAATTGTTCTATTAATTCGAATTTTGAACGTCTAATATTCTTATTGTTTTAAGAGACAGTTACATGGATTATTAGGTCCATTGCCTTGTTCAATTCCATTTTGTTTTTCACATGAAAAAAGACATAAGACTAAATATTAAATATTGTTGGAAAAAATAGTGTTTTATATGGTGTTTTATATGGCTTATTTTGGGCCAATTTTGAGACCAAAATTTAGTGGGCCCCGAACGTCTTTTGGAGTGGGTTCGAAGAGGTGACGTGTTCCTTGCCGCGTGGCAAGTCACACGGTGAAGACGGAACGTCAAAACCATTTATGAGTGAATGGAAAATTGACGTCGTTTTCGGGTCTAACATTAATTTTTTAGATAAAATTCTTTTGAATTTTTTCAATAAAAATTATTGTGGGAATTTAATTTAATTCTAAATTCAAATTTTGGATTCCTGAGTAATTTCCTAAAGTTTGTAATTGTGGGAATTTAATTTAATTCTAAATTCAAATTTTGGGTTCCTAAGTGATTTCCTAAAATTTGTACATCTTCCTTACTATTCAATTTGTTTAATATATATATATTCAAATAGTTTAATATATATGTATATATATAGTCAAAATAATTTATATAATAAAGTTGAACAGGTTTATTAGTGCACCACATTTCCTTTGACTTGGTCCACGTCGGACAACTTTTCAAATTGTTTGAATTTAAGTTCAAAGTGACTAACGGTCATAAATTGTTTGAAACAGCTTTTGCACCTGTTCTCAACAATGTTATGCACCTATTCGGGTCATTTGTAGTTACCTATAAATACTACATTCCAGCAATGTTAAAGGACCCCGGAAAAATCAATCTGAAATATTTCTTGCTGTCCAGTTTGTAATCTTTGGTGCATTGGTGCATTATTCTTCATTTTAGTATTAGAATAAAATTCAGAGAGTTAGAACACAAGTTTGGTTCGCCGAACAAATTGTTTGGAGTACTACTACAATTTGTGAAGATCATTGTATCCTGAGAGATAGACGCCACTCAACCGTAAGTACCGTAGCGGGGCGAATCTGTCTTAAGGACAGAGTATCACACACTCGACTTGGTCTTAATTTTAATTCGGTTCGATAAATAAATCTGGTATGTTATTTATTTATTTTGTTTGAATTTATTTCAAGTTATTTTATATACACAGAAGATTGTTCCAACAATCTTAAGACAGAATCGAATTATTCTGTTTACAGAATTTTTCGTTTGTTTCCTTTTCTTTTTTTTCTTTTAAGAAAATTATTTTCTGTGGATTTACAAAATAATATTCTGATTGGAAAAACAAATAGTGATTATATGCTATTTGACAGATAGTAGTAATATACTGTCTCTTTTCTTTGACAACTAGTAGTACGATACTGGTGTCATTAACAATTCAGAATATATTTTTGTGGAATTTTGTCAGAAAATTAATTTTGGTTTTTAGAATTTATTTTCTGAGTTTTCATTAATTAAAATTCTGTTTCAGTATTTTAATTATTGGAGTGTAACAAGAGATTTAAATTTCTGTGTGAAATTAATTTGGTTAAATAAAATTTTATTTTATTTCCAAATTAATTGAAAAATAAAAGTTATTTTATTATTTTTTTTATTTTACAGAATTTAATTTCTTGTGTGGAATTAATTTGGTTAAATAAAATTTTTTTTATTTCCAAATTAATTGAAAAATAAAAGTTATATTCTTATTTCTTTTATTTTACAGAATTTAATTTTCTGTGTGGAATTATTTTGGTTAAATAAAATTTTATTTTATTTCCAAATTAATTGAAAAATAAAAGTTATAGTTTTATTTTACAGAATTTAATTTTCTGTGTGGAATTAATTTGTTTAAATAAAATTTTATTTTATTTTAAAATTAATTGGACAATAAAAGTTACATTCTTATTTCTTTTATTTTTACAGAATTTAATTCTGTGAATTTGGTTTAATTTTCTGTGTAGTGTAAATTCTAATTATAATTTTGTTTTATAAATTAGAATTGATGGCTACTGAAACTAATGCCCAAACAAGTACTACTGTGGTGGCTGCAATGACGCCAACCCCCCTCCTGTTATAACAGTACCGATAAATCACGGTGAAAAGTCAGAGAAATTCTCAGGAACTGACTTTAAAAGATGGCAACAGAAAATGTTGTTCTATCTTACAACTCTGAACCTAGCTCGTTTCCTCCGTGAAGATGCTCCTATCCTGAAAGAGGATGAAACCGACCGGCAAATGGTTGCGGCGGTTGATGCCTGGAAACATGCCGATTTCCTTTGCCGGAATTACGTCTTGAACGGACTTGACAACACATTATACAATGTCTATAGTCCAATCAAGACAGCAAAGGAACTTTGGGAATCGTTGGAGAAAAAGTACAAAACGGAAGATGCCGGCTCAAAGAAATTTATGGTTGGCAGATTCCTGGATTTTATAATGGTTGATTCAAAAATTGTGATCCGCCAAGTTCAAGATTTCCAACTCATTCTGCATGACATTCACGCAGAAGGTATATCTCTCAGTGAATCCTTCCAAGTTGCAGCCTTAATTGAAAAATTACCAAAAGGCTGGAAGGAATTCAAGAGCTACCTCAAACACAAGAGCAAAGAAATTTCTATGGACGAGTTAATTGTGCGTTTGAGGATTGAGGAGGACAATCGCAATTCTGAAAAGCGGGCTGGTAAGCTTCCTATAGAGTCTAAGGCAAATGTGGTGGAACATGCTTCAAAAACCAAGAAACGAAAGTCTTCTGGAAAAAGTTCATCACAAGGCTCTAAAGGGGGGGAAAATAAAAAGTACAAGTTTAATGGCAAATGTTACATCTGTAACAAAGAGGAACATTGGGCCAAAAATTGCCATTACAAACGTAAAGGCAAAGGAAGATCTAGTAAGAAGGTTGCTAAAGCCAAAATGACCGAAATGGATGAAATTTCCAATGGTGTAGATGTCATAAATCTTTCTACAGTTGTTTCCGAGGCAAATCTTGTCGGAAATCCTAAAGAATGGTGAGTGGACACTGGTGCTACTCGCCATATCTGTGCCGACAAAAAGATGTTCACATCTTATTCTACAGTGGACAACGGTGAATAACTTTTTATGGGCAACTCCTCAACTTCCAAAGTTGAAGGACAAGGAAAGATTGTACTAAAGATGACATCAGGAAAGGAACTCACTCTCAACAATGTGCTACATGTGCCGGATATTCGCAAGAATCTTGTTTCCGGATCTTTGTTGAGTAAGAATGAGTTTAGGCTAGTATTTGAGAGTGACAAGTTTGTACTTACCAAAAACAGGATGTATGTAGGAAAAGTTTACATGTCTGATGGCCTTTTCAAGTTAAATGTAATGATCGGTGTACCCTCAGTTATTAATAATACTACATCTTCTTCTTACTTGCGTGAGTCTTCAAATTTATGGCATGGTAGACTAGGACATGTTAATTATGGATCTTTGCGTAGATTAATTAATATGGAATGTTTACCTAAATTTGACATTTATTCAAATCATAAATGTGAAATTTGTGTTGAGGCAAAATTATCTAAAACTCCTTTTCATTCAATTGAAAGAAGTACGGAACCATTTGAATTAATTCATAGTGACATTTGTGATTTTAAATCAACTCAAACTAGAGGTGGGAAAAAATATTTTATCACTTTTATAGATGACTATACTAGATATAGTTATGTTTATTTAATTCGAACCAAGGATGAAGCATTGGAAACTTTCATTCAATATAAGAATGAAATTGAAAATCAACTTGCTAAGAAAATCAAGAAACTTAGAAGTGATAGAGGTGGTGAATATGAATCACCTTTTGGTGAATTTTGTAAAAAACATGGAATAATTCATCAAACCACCGCTCCTTACTCACCTCAGCAAAATGGAATTGCTGAAAGGAAAAATAGGACTTTAAAAGAAATGATGAATGCCATGTTAATCAGTTCTGGATTACCTCAGAATTTGTGGGGGGAAGCAATACTTTCTGCTAATTATATTTTAAATAAAGTACCCCGAAAGAAAGTAAATCAAATACCTTATGAAATGTGGCATGGTAGAGTACCATCCTACAAATACTTAAAAGTGTGGGGGTGTTTGGCTAAAGTGGCTATTCCTAGTCCTAAAAAGACTAAGATAGGTCCTAAGACCATTGATCGCATTTGC
Organism: Camellia granthamiana; assembly: GCA_036172215.1. Classification (NCBI taxonomy): domain Eukaryota; kingdom Viridiplantae; phylum Streptophyta; class Magnoliopsida; order Ericales; family Theaceae; genus Camellia; species Camellia granthamiana. The sequence continues at coordinate 62,397,122 of CM069909.1, forward strand.
ATTGGTTATGCGAAGAATAGTAGTGCATATCGGTTTTTGATTCATAAATCAGAACATTCCGAAATGCATGTAAATACTATTATTGAGTCTCAAAATGCATCATTCTTTGAACATGTATTTCCAAATAAGACTAGACAAGAAACTAGTAACAATAAAAGATCTCATGATGTTATTACTAGTCAGGATCAAGAACATGATCAAGAGGAAGAGTTAGACCAAAATGAGGAAGAGGAACTTAGGCGTAATAAACGTGACGTGCTAGAACCTCAAAAACGTTTGGTCCAGATTTTTCTAACATATTTGTTAGAAAATAAGCTTTTAACTTTTAAAGAGGCTATGTCCAGTCCTGAAACTCCTTTATGGAAAGAAGCTGTCAACAGTGAAGTTGAATCCATCTTGCAAAATCACACTTGGGAATTAGTGGACTTGCCACCAGAATGTAAAACTCTGGGGTACAAGTGGATTTTCAAAAAAAAATTGAAAGCGGATGGATCAATTGACAAATACAAGGCAAGATTTGTGGTTAAAGGATTTAGACAAAAAGAAGGTCTTGATTACTTTGACACATACTCACCGGTTACTAGAATAATATCCATTAGAATGCTAATTGCCATTGCATCTCTATACAATCTAGAAATTCATCAAATGGATGTGAAAACCGCTTTCTTAAATGGTGAGTTAAATGAAGAAATTTACATGGAACAACCAGAAGATTTTTCTGTTCCAGGAAAAGAAAAGAAAGTGTGTAAATTGGTTAAATCATTATATGGTTTAAAACAAGCGCCAAAGCAATGGCATGAGAAATTTGACAAGGCAATGATATCAAATAGATTTAAAATTAATGAGTGTGACAAATGTGTTTATGTTAAAAACACAGACAAAGGTTATGTCATTGTATGTCTTTATGTAGATGATATGCTCATCATAGGTAGTAATAATGACATGATTAAAACTACCAAGAAAATGTTGAATAAACATTTTGACATGAAAAGATATGGGCATTGCTGATGTAATTTTTGGTATGAAAATTACTAAAACATCAGAAGGATATGCTTTGTTACAATCTCACTACATTGAGAAAATACTTGACAAATTCAGCAAAGATGATGATCATCTTGCTAGAACACTTGTAGATGTTAATTTGTATTTTTCTAAGAATGTACAGGAAAGTATTTCTCAATTAGAGTATGCCAAAATTATTAGAAGCTTAATGTACTTGATGAACTGCACTCGCCCGGATATAGCTTATGCAGTAAGTAAATTAAGTAGATATACGAGTAATCCGGGAGTAGAACACTGGAAAACTATTATTAGGGTTCTTAGATATCTCCGATTTACTCGTAACATTGGACTGAATTATACTAGATATCCAACAGTACTTGAAGGATACTGTGATGCAAATTGGATATCGGATACAAGTGACTCAAAGTCCACCAGTGGGTATGTCTTTACTCTTGATGAGGCGGCTGTATCTTGGAAATCTTCCAAACAGACTTGCATTGCTAGGTCTACTATGGAATCAGAATTCATAACTTTAGACAAAGCAGGGGAAGAAGCAGAATAGCTTCGCCACTTCCTTGAAGATATTCCAATATGGCCAAAACCGGTGCCTGCTATATGCATACATTGCGATAGTCAATCAGCTATAGGTAGAGCACAGAGTCATATGTATAACGGTAAGTCACGACACATTCGTCGTCGACATAATAACGTAAGACAACTACTCTCCGATGGAATTATGTCCATTGAATATGTGAAGTCTAAAGACAACATAGCGGATCTACTAACCAAACGGTTAGCAAAAGAGTTAGTTGAGAATTCATCGAGAGGAATGGGACTTAAGCCTATTAAATAAGAGTTACCACAACGGCAACCCAACCTAGTTGACTGGAAATCCCAAGATCTAGGTTCAAAGGGACAACCAAGTTGTGAATGACTCAGAAGGATCACTGGGAGTCTAACTCCTACCCATTTCTTTGATGAAATAGTGATATCTACAGCGTTTGAGGTTAAGTAAAATTTTAATGATTCTTATATCTAGGTAAACCTAGTGGAGTATGACAGGATACTCTTCATAAGAATCACCTATGTGAGTGTGAACTAGCCCGGTTTTATAAGATTTGTGAAGGGCTACAATTCTCTAAAGCACTCATGAAAGACCAGGTTGTTCAAGGCCAAAATGAACACAATAGTGAGAACTAAACTGTGTCTAGGAATATACTGTGTGAGTTCTATTGTCTTGGTTTACACAAACGGCTGAACAGTTCAAGACATCATGTTCACTGATTAGCTAATAAATCCGATAGTGTCTCACAAGGGAAGGTTCAAAGCCAAAAGCTACCTATCCTTTGCAGAATATTTTCAATTTCTGTACTCTCTGTAATTAGATCATGTTGTTGCATTTTCTCTCCGTCAAATTCCATTCATGTGTGGGATTGTTAGAAAAAATGGTGTTTTATATGGCTTATTTTGGGCCAACTTTGAGGCCAAAATTGAGTGGGCCCCGAACGTCTTTTGGGGTGAGTCCGAAGAGGTGACGTGTTCCTTGCCGCGTGCCAAGTCACCCGGTGAAGACGGAACGTCAAAATCATTTATGAGTGAATGGGAAATTGACGTCGTTTTCGGGTCTAACATTAATTTTTTAGATAAAATTCTTTTGAATTTTTTCAATAAAAATTATTGTAGGAATTTAATTTAATTCTAAATTCAAATTTTGGATTCCTAAGTGGTTTCCTAAAGTTTGTAATTGTGGGAATTTAATTTAATTCTAAATTCAAATTTTGGGTTCCTAAGTGATTTCCTAAAATTTGTACCTCTTCCTTTATTTATTAAATTATTCAATTTGTTTAATATATATATATATTCAAATAGTTTAATATATATGTATATATATAGTCAAAATAGTTTATATAATAAAGTTGAACAGGTTTATTAGTGCACCACATTTCCTTTGACTTGGTCCACGTCGGACAACTTTTCAAATTGTTTGAATTTAAGTTCAAAGTGATTAACGGTCATAAATTGTTTGAAACAGTTTTTGCACCTGTTCTCAACAATGTTATGCACCTATTTGGGTCATTTGTAGTTGCCTATAAATACTACATTCCAGCAATGTTAAAGGACCCCGGAAAAATCAGTCTGAAATATTTCTTGCTGTCCAGTTTGTAATCTTTGGTGCATTGGTGCATTATTCTTCATTTTAGTATTAGAATAAAATTCAGAGAGTTAGAACACAAGTTTGGTTCGCCGAACAAATTGTTTGGAGTACTACTACAATTTGTGAAGATCATTGTATCCTGGGAGATAGACGCCACTCAACCGTAAGTACCGTAGCGGGGCGAATCTGTCTTAAGGACAGAGTGTCACACACTCGACTTGGTCTTAATTTTAATTCGGTTTGATAAATAAATCCGGTATGTTATTTATTTATTTTGTTTGAATTTATTTCAAGTTATTTTATATACACAGAAGATTGTTCCAACAAATATAACGATGATATCATGTGGTAGTATCAAATCTAATGAACAATCTCAATTTACCATAGGAACCATAATATTGTTGGATTAATAAGAGATAAGATTTTTTACTTAATTTCATTTATAACTTCTTATTAACAAATAACATCATGTAAGATGATAAAACCGTTGCACTTAATTTTTTCTCCCCAACTAGCGATGCACATATGACCCAAAAGCAAGGGTGTGCTTTCAATTTTTTGGAGGGAAAACCATAGATTAGTGCATTTAATATAAAATGGAAAATATTATAGATCCCAAATAATCTACCAAATTTTCTATCAAAACTCTCACATAGGTGTGAGACCCACACAAACTCATATATGTGTGAATCTCACACCTATGTGAGAGTTTTGATAAAAAATTTAGTAGATTATTTGGGATCCCTAGCATAACTCATACAAAATAATTATAAATACATAACGCTATGTTTGATTGAAGATTTGAGATTGGATTTGAAAAGAAAAAAGAAAAATGTAGGTAAAATATAAATAAAATCTACATAAATTTCATCTAATTTCACATACATTTTTCCTTTTCCTTTTTCTTTCCAAATCCCTTCACAAATCTCTCAATAAAACAAAACATAAAAGTACAAATCTTTTCTGTACAAGAAAATACAATAAAAATTACACTCCATAAATATTCTTATTTACCCCAAATTTTTTTTTTTTCAAATTTATCTCACATTTTTTACTTAATATAATTATATATTTTTTCATTCAATCTTATCGTGTTAATAATTTCATCCGATCTGATCTTACAAAGGGATGGGCTAAGTGAATAGTACTTTAGTACTATCATCTAGTTGCTCTGACATTTTACGTCCGAAATGGATTCAATTATTGCACTTTAGGGGGTGCTCCCCTTTTCTTGTTAACTCCATTCCCTATTCCTCCGCATGGTGCCTGCCTACGTTGGCTGGATTGCCAAATGACCCACACTCAACTCCATGTTGTAAAATCTCCTGTTTTATTTTTTGGGTTAATAGTATTTAAAAATAATTATATAATTTTTTTATTAATAATTAAAAGAATAATTATTTAATATTTTGTTAATCGATATCTTTAGAGGATCCATCAACAATCATATTTGATAGCAAGTATAAAAGGAGATAAAGGGTTTGAAACATGTGAGTTGAATTTTTAAATTTGTTTGATGAATTTTTATCAATTTTTGAAGGGTTAATTATAAATACACTTTTAAGATTTGTTTAAAATACAGATTATTTCTGTGATTTAAAAAATTACAAATACCCTCTTATTAGAATTTTTTATTTAACAGAATTAACTAAAAAATAAAATTCATAATTGTTCTCTTATACAATAATAAATTACATAAATTATTAATCAAAACATATTTTTAACACCATTAAAAAACTGTTAATTGATTTGATGATTTATTAATAAAATGAAAAATTTGTTATGAAATTAGAAATCTCAAGGGGTGGAATGTAATTTTCAGAACAATATAAAGCGATTCGTATTTTAATCAAATATCAAGGAGTGTATTTATAATTTATCCATTTTTGAAATGACATTATAAGATTAGACTTAATTGTTACTTGATTAGAAATTTAGGGAGTTGATTGCTACAATTAAGAGGTCAATGAATAAAGTTAAAAATGTATATAAAATATAGAGGGCAAACTACCTACACCTCCCTTGAGATTTGAGATTTAACAAAATTACAGTTTCCCTTAATTTCAAAAATTACATCCTGTCCCATCGCAATTAATGCCGTTAATGGATATCATAAATTGACTAAAATGTCCTTTTGACAAATAAGGGCAAATTACCTACACCCCTTTGAGGTTTAGCTAAATTACAGATTCCGCTCTGAGATTTAGCTAAATTATCATTTTTAAATAAGTTATGAAATGCAAAATTAAAATGGAAAAATACTTATCACACTACAAAAAATTAAGGTTTTAGAGACCAAAATTTAAGGACAATTATTTTTAGGGGACCAAATATTTTTGTTGTGAAAAGTGTCGTCATTATATTTTTAGCAATAAAAATTGAATATTGTGATTAATTATTATCTTTTTGGTATCAAATTTGGTATCAAATTGAGACCAAATTATTTTGTCCTTAAAAGTCTATTTATTATTGAAATTTTTTAAATTTTATCGCTAAAAGTCTTATTTTTTACTTTTTATGGTGACTTTTTAGCTATTATCCTCACGACGATAGAAATTAGTCCCTAAATATTTTTTGCAACAAAATTTTCACTTTTAAAGATCAAAAAAATTGGTCTATAAAACTCTTATATGTTGTAGTGTCAAATAGTGAAAATATCATAAAATTAACAAATAATTAAATAAGTTAAAAACACAAGAAATGGCTTGTCAAAAAATTCTTAAAATATGTTTGGTTTGATTTTTAGAAATTTGTTTTTAAATTTTTTTTAAAAAAATTAAAAATTAATTTGGTTAAGATATAAAAAATAAAAAATAATTATTGTTTTTATATAATTTTATTTTTTGAATGGTTAGAAATAATTTTTACAAATTAAATATATATTTTCATATTTATTTTTATTAAATTAGTTTTTATTTTTTTAAAATTTTTTTGAAATTTTGTTCTAAACAACAAATCAAACATGGTTCGAAATTTTTTTTTTTTTTTCCATCTAATGCAATTCTTTTGTAAATTTTGTTGATTTATCAAAGAGATTTCAGCAGAAGCAATATCGTCTATCCATTTATATTTTAGTGATGTCAGCTAACAATTCTTAAGTTAACGGTATGAGTTAAATAGTTATATGAATATAAACCTCGGGGAGTGTAATGTAATTTCTAAAATCTCATAAGAAAATCTATAATTTAGCTAAACCTTAAGAAGGTGTTGGTAATTTTCCCAAATATGGAAATGCAAAGTGTAATATATATCCTTTTTATTTCTCCATATTTTTCTCATTAATTGTAAGAAATACAAAAATAAAAAAAAATGAGAGAAGAATTCACACAGCTCAGCAACTTAAAAAGGTAACAGGCTAGCTACATGTATTTCTGAGACCCCACACATGCCATCACTAATGCTAATTAGTGCAGCCCACACACAAAGGTTCTACTTCTAGCCTTCTAGCCAGGCATCAATTATTGCATTATTTTAAAAAAATAAAATTACAATTGAGTGCTACTTTGACAAAATAATAGTATAAATTTATGAAAAATTTTAAAATTTTAATTATTAATATTTATAAACTTTACTATTGATCTGATTTTTATTTATTTAAAGTATGCACTAAATTGATATTTCTCTTTATTTTTAGCATAAATTACAAATCAATAGAAGGAGAGACAAATAATTACAAAAATGTAAGACTCTATCCGGAATACAATTTTTGTTGCATTTTTTCTCCCACACACCAAAATAAAAATAAATAAATAAATAAAAACTTACATTCAATATATTTGTAATTAGTTTTGATCAAATACTCTGCTCCATAATTGCCCCTTATTTTTATATCAAGCACAAAGAATAGCTCCATGGAGTGTGAGTGAAATGGCCCTTCATAGATTTTTCTATATTTGAAACCCCTATTTTAATGGGCATATGGTAACCATACATAAAGTTTCTTTCTATCATATTGTCATTGCTGAATGGGCAATCAAATATAAAATCCATTCCCTCTTATTGTAATAATATATACATTGTCAGTTTTAACAAAGATTTGGTAAAGCATAATTGGACACTTTCCAATAATTAAATGTTAGTAAATGAATTAGTGGCCCTTTTTTTAACACAAATTTATAAAATGTCGGTTGATATAATTGTTAAAGTTTCTTATAATAAAAACTTAAAATAATTGGAGCTGAGAGAGTAATCTGGTGGTAGGTAGGACATGTCATAAGAAATTAACATGTTATATGATCATTTTGTCAAAAAAGGTATAAAATAAAAAAATAAAAGAGATATAGTGATTATGTATTTTATCTTTAACAAAAATTATAAAATATTGATTGATATAATTGTTAAAATCTCTTATAATAAAATTTTAAAATTGGAGATGACATATAAATGTAGTAGTAGAGCATCAATTTATTTGGTAGGTTCAGTTTATCATGTCTACACAATAGTAGCAAGACATATAATCATTTTGTTAAAAAAAATAAGAGATAAAGTAATCACGTATCTTTAAAAAGACACAACATGTATGCTATAGATCAAACATACTAGATATTGTTTGCATCGTTTCAATCCTTTCATCTCCTTTCTTGTAATGTACTCTTCTAAAAATAAAAAATAAAAGTTGTGTTTAAATTTCAAATATATTTTTCAAAATTTTGGTACAAATTTAAGATTTAAACACAATCATATAATTAAATTTAAAAAATAACTTAAGAATGAATCCCCTTTTCGTCATGGCTAGTGTCTCCAAAATAGAATGCAAAACCACCCGGATGCAGATTATGTTGAGGTGCCCAATCAAAATTGAGAATAGTTTGGATGGAAAAATCTTGGTTCTCATTTTACTTTTGTAAGACAAGATAACACTCGGGTAAACTACCAATACGTCATAATAGTTAGACTTAATTCTCATCAAGTCTTATTAAAAATAAGTCTTGATAAAATTGTCGTTAAAAATAATTTTTTTGTGACAGTTTTTTATATATGTCGCTAAAAATTGACAATTAGTGACTTTTTTGTCATGATTTTTGTAAATTATCACTAAAACTTACAATTAGTGACTTTTTTTTATGACAAATTTTTCTCATAGAACTTATTAGATAATAAATTCACTTATTAGAACCTATACGTAAGTACCTGGTAACTTTGAAGCCACTCCTATAAAGTACATCTGCATGCACCCAATCACTAGTCAATTAAGTGCATCAGATAGGTTCGAGCGCATCACCAAAAAAGATTGTCCAAAACATTTGAGTTTATGCTGTCTGTTTTTGTTTTGTTTTTGGTGTGTTGATATATGAGTTTTTCCACCTTATCTTTATTCGAGAGTTTTTTCTTGTATCATTATTGGATTTGTTATATGCGTATGGTAATATATTAAATTTTTAAAAAGTTGAATGTTCAAAATGTAATTTTCATTATATTTGTTGCAAAATAATAATTGTAATAATAAATTTGGAACAATAATAATTAAATATAAAATAAAATTTGGTGGAATTTTTTTTTTAATTAACTTGGCCTTGTCTAAGAAGTGGGAAATTAATCTAGGTGTTGAAAATTGTTGGCTAGCTAGAAGACACTCGGACCATGTTTGAAGCTGGACAGACATAAAATTTAGGTAGAGATTATTAGTAAAGGTCCTTTTGTGAAATAAACTACAAAGATTCACACCACCATTCAACCAATCAAGCAATACTTTGTTTATAGAAAAGGCTTCCTGAATACAAGCAAGTTAGGACATTGAATATGACAAAGATGTATGACATTGGTTGTGCTTTCAATTCACTTGCCAATTTAATCAATTTTCGACAGAGCATGAACTGTTCCATTAGGGAAGTGATGTACCCAATGGATAATCACAAGAAAAAAAACTATTCTTATGAAAAATGAATACAAAATCTGTCACCAAAATGATATGGCAGTGATATTTATGCAATTAACAGTCAATTTAATGAGTTTTTTGTTTTAAAGCATCATTACTCCAATCATAAATGATCACTATTTTGTGAACAAATATTAATGGGCAAATTACATAAATAGTCCCTATAGTTTGGGACTTGTGTTACTTTGGTCCCTGACTTTTCAATTGTGACACATTTGACCCTGAATTTTGAATCTTGTTCCAAATAAGGACAATTGAATATATAATTAGATTTTTCAGGGTAAAATTGTCAATTTGATAAAATATAAACTAATTTGACAAAAATAAATGTCAAACAAATATTTTTGAATTTTTAAAAATTATTTCTACCTACTAAAAATAAAATTATGTAAATTTGATAAATCTTTTAGACATTTATTTTATTTTTTTTACCAAATTAATTTTTATTATGTGTTTGGATGATGATCATGTAAAATTAATTTTAAAAAATTAATCATGTAATTTTTATTAATTTTACATAATTTTATCATTGGTGGATAAAAATAATTTTAAAAAAATTAAAAATATTTTTTTGACATTTATTTTTATCAAATTAGTTTATATTTTATCAAATTGACGATTTTACCCTTGAAAAATTTAATAATATTTTCAATTTTCCTTATTTAGAACAAGATTCAAAATTCAGGATCAAATATGTCACAATTGAAAAGTTAGGGACCAAAGTGACACAAGTCCAAAACTATAAGGACTATTAGTGTAATTAACAAAATATTAATATTAAATGTAAACATGTTGGGTGAATTGCTTTGGGATAAAATTTATGAAAATAACTTACTTTTTTATAAAAAAGTGAAAATGTTGTTTTCAAAAATATCTCCTCACAAATGAAATGACGGGTACTTTTTAACCTTTCATTGGTTTTGTTCTCAAAAATAAAAAACGAAACAAGGAAAATGACAACACAACCAAAACGTAAACAATCAAAGGAAACAAAGTGGCATTTGCTATAACACTCGAATTTGGCCGAACTAATAATTCTGAACTAATAGGAAAACAAAAGGTTCAACAAAATAGTCAAATCTAGGGCACATAAACAAGCAAATACACATTACATCAATTGATCAATCAAGATCTCTCTTGATCCTTCTACTTAAGATTGCATATGACAACAGCTCAAATTCCTCTAGTCTTGGAGGTCCTGAAAATATTAGAAATGTAGTATGAGTTGGAAAGAAAACATGTATTGAAATAGAGAGGTAAGAAGGGTGTTTTTTTTTTTAACAAAAAAACAAACTTTTTGTGATTTTTGTTCATGAAAACATGAAAAACGAAAACGAAATCCAAAAACAAAGAAAATGACAACACAACCAAAATGTAGTTTATAAATTTTAAGAAACCATCAGAGATAACAAAGTGTTACTATAACACTTCAACTAGAACTAATGACAAAAACATTTCCAAGAAAGGTTCAACAAACTAGTCAAATCACATAAACAAGCAAATACACATTACATTACATCACATCAATCAATCAAGATCTCTTGATCTGTAGTCAAGAATTCACACGACAGCTCAAATTTCTCTAGTCTTGAAGGGTCCTGAAAATATTAGAAATGAAACATGAATTGGGATGGAAAAACATGCATTGAAACTAGAAAAATTAACAGGAAAATAAGAGTTGTGTTGTGGGTATCATTATTACCATGTGGACTATGTACTTTCTGGGTTTGTTCCCCCCCACTAATCTTGATAATGAAGAAGGCAAGAAGCAGAGAAAGGCTTGTTTGGAACTGGGTTATGCCTATCCTCCTCACCTCGAACAAGCGGCGAAACACAAAACCCCGAGAACCCGTCACCGGGGAAAGAATTCCCAGTGATTTCAGGCATCTGATCATAATTCAGGCCTGAAATCTGGGGGTTCATCAGAGCAAGAAATGATGATGATGAAAAACAACTGGACTGAAGGGTTCCTCCCTGAGAAAACAACAAAGGGTCTTGTTCACCCACAACTTTCTGGTTCCATTGTGGCATTGTATCAGTAACATAGCCTCCTATTGTTGAGTTGGCACTGAAAGCAATTTTTCTCTCATAATTTTCAAATCCCATTGTGGCCTCAAGAAAATTGAGGCTCTCAAATTCATTGCTTGATGAAGATGGTATCGAGAAGCTCAAATTGTTAACAGGGTTTTCATTTGAAAACTCACATTGGTTTTGGTTTTGGTTATGTTCTTCTTGAAGGCCTTGTTTGGGTTGTTGAATTTGATCAGTGGGTGGTTTTTTCTCATCAAGAGCATCAATGGCTGATTTAGCTTCTTTCATGAGCCAATCAATGGCTTCGCTGGGCCGGACGTAGCCGAGCCGGTCCTGAACATCGTAGAATTGGATTGCGGTGTGGGCCGATAACCGGACTCGCCGGTCCTTCGGTCCTCGGGCGGTGCAGACCTTGCTGTGCCGGTCTTTTCGCCCAATGGACCGGAGGACTCGGCCTCCTTGTATTATCTCTCCTCTTTTTGAACTCTTTAACTTTAAACTCTCTTGCATTCTCTCTCTATGGCTTGAATTATTGCATTGTTTGGAGGTACAATTTTGAGAAGAAATCAAGAAAGATTGGGTTTTAGGCCATTTGGGTTCGATGATTTTTGTGGGTTTGGATTGAACAAGAACATTTAGTTGGGGCGGTTGATGATTGTGAAGATGATGAGGAGGAGGGTGATGATAAAGGGTATGAACAAGTCCTTACAGTTTGTGTTGTTCATGTAGTTGATTTTCATCATCTTGTTCTGATGATGATGATGGTGATGATGATTGATCTAGATCTTGATCTTGTTCATCTGATTGGTGATGTTGATTGCTTGAAAGATCCAGCTTTGATGAACACCAACCTATTCTTACCCAGTTCAAGATTTTTTTTTGACTTGGTGATGATATTAAAGAGCTGGATTTTCTAACACTCTTTAAAACTCTATACGTGAGTCTGGCTGTTCAGTGTAATTTATGGAGTAGGTTTTATTTATTTATTTATTTATTTTGTGTGTGTAGTTTTTTTGAAGTAAGGTATTCAGTAACGATACACCCCTGAGTTCTAATGACATAAAGAAAAAAAAAAAAAAAAAAACACAAGACGCAAATATCACTGTCACAGTGAGACTCACACTCCATTAGAGCTATTAGAGCTCCTGTATTTGAGCTCCAAAACATTTTTAGTAGGGTATTTAGCATAACTTATATTAGTATATTTATTCACATAAGTGTATTTATTTGGGTCATATTATTTTTTTATTTTTTTACACATTTTTTTATAAAAAATTAAAAAATATATTTATTTAGATCATTCCAAATACCCTTATGAGTTTAGTGTAACTTATTGTAATCGGAAAGTTGATAATATGAAAACAAAAGTAAAAAATACTCGTTGCTCAGCTTCTATATAATCATATATATATATAATTTATTTTTATTTAATAAGTTATTAACAAAATTTATATCAAACAGTCCGATACATAATATTAGCAGCTCATATAAATTGTACCAAACATCTCCTAACCTAAATGTGCCAAAAAAATTGATTATTGCAAAGTACGTAAATAAGTGTTTTTAGTTTTTATTTTTTATTTTATATTTCTGATTGAAATAGTTTGGTGCACATCTTTCTTTATTTTTTAATAATTAATTGTTTCAATTTATTTAAGTTATTTTTGTGTCATAAACTAAAAGTCAAAATTATAACAAATATTTTAACACAATTTTTATTAAATTTTTTTTTTTTAAACAACTCCATAAATTACTCCAAGCTAAGGGGTTGTTTGGAATGTCATAAATAAGTGTACTTTTTGTCTTTTTGAACTAAAAAATTGAGAAAAAAATATGGATATTTGGGTTAACTTTTTGACTTTTTATGAAAAAATATGTATTAAAAAATTGTATAAATTAGTGTGTAGGAAAAAATTAGAATTAGGAGTTGTGCAGCCGTAATTTTTGACTTTTGGTGAATAGTGATAACTTCTTAACTTTTTGAGTAACTTTTTAACTTTTTGACTTTTTGACACCTTGCCAAACTTGACTTAAGTATCATCTTTCAAACTTGTTAACAACTGTACTAAACAGAGGATAGTGGGTATTATTTTACCATTTCTATTAACCTCTTTTGGTAATTTTGGCCTCACATCATCTTTCAAACTTGTAAACGAGAATAGTGGGTATTATTTTACCATTTCTATTAACCTCTTTTGGTAATTTTGGCCTGTCACTTGAGGCTGTTAGCTATAGACTATTTTAGTAATTTTCTATATATATATATATATTTTTTTTTTTTGTTAAAACACGAGATAAAAAAAAAAATTGGGAATGATATTTTTTAAATAAAAAAAAAAGATATACGAAAAATAAAGAAAAAATTAACTTTTTTGTATAATTTATTTACTTTTTTAGAAAGTTTACTTATAAATTCCATTTTGAGAAATGATAATCCATTTAGTTTCAAGAATTTTCTTATAAACTAATTAGTGCTAGTGACTTTGGAAAGGTAGATTTAATATATTATTTAAAAATTAAATTTATAATTATACCCTTATTTTTATTATGTTTTCTTCTCTTTTTATTCTTTTGTGCTAAAAAGGTAATGTACACCATCTATGAGAATTAAATTTGTGATGAATTTTTATATGAAAATCTTTTTATTTGGAAAACTTTTTAAAAAATGTACAAAAATAATTTGAAATATGAGATTCCTCAAACATTTCAAAAGGATGCGGGATTCTTCAAAGATTTCAAAAAGAGTATAAAAATCTCTTAGTAAACTTTGATCAAATGTATAATTTCAAACCGTAGCACTCCAATATAACACTCAAACGTAACACTTTAATGTAACATTTAAAAAAAAATGTATTATTTCCAAACGTAACACTCTAATATAACACTCCAAGAAAATTTAGTGTAACACTCTAATGTAACACCAAAAAAAAAAAAAAATTCATTAGTGTACTATTCCCAAACGTAACACTCCAAAAAAATGGGATTCTTCAAACCATTCCAAAAAGAGTATAAAAATTTCTTAGTAAGTTTTGAGCAAATGTATAATTTCAAATTATGAGTGTTACATTTGAAAAAATTATATTAGAGAATGTTTTAGTATTTTTATGTGTGTTACATTTTATCCACCCAAAAAAAAGTGCCACATTTGGAGTATTATGTTTGGAAAAAGTATACTAAAAAGTTTTTGTGTATTACATTGAAGTGTTACGCTTGGAAAAAGTACAATAATGAGTTTTTTTTTTTGAAGTGTTACGTTGTTATGTTTGGAAAAAGTGTACCAAGAAGTTTTTTAATTTGTTACATTAGAGTGTTACATTAAAGTGCTACATTATTGGAATGTCACATTTTTGTTTATAATATGGGATTTGTTCTAGGAGGAAAAATTCAAATCCTCTATAGTGCGGATTGCCTAAATATGTAATTTTACATTTAAGCTGTGTTTGGGAAGTGGCTCATTGGGCTCATTTGGCTTAATGAGCCACAAAAGACAAAATAGCAATTTGAGCCACAAAAGACAAAAAATCACATCCAACCCATAATCATTACACTCTTCTCTCACAAAAAAAGTCAAAAAAGCCAAAAAACCAAGAGCCCTTCCCAAACCAGGTTTTTGAGCCCAGGCTCATATAGCCAAAAAAGCCAAAAAAGTCAAAAAGCCAAAGAGCCCAGCCCACTTCCCAAACGGAGGCTTAGAGAAATTCACTTTTATCTTTAAAAAATTATACCCAAATATGTAAGTAACTACTTTTTTGTATAATTAATTTTCACTTTAATAAAACCTTTAAATTTATAAAAAAAAAAAATTAAAAATTAAACAATATATAAGATTACCTTTTAAAATTTATTAATGTTTCACTTTTTTTTAATAATTTTAACTTTTTAAACTAAAAGTTAACGTGGCCAAACCAGCATATAAGTTGTAAGTCAGTCCAAAATCAACATGTTCGGGACAGAGTAAACACTTCTGTTTTTAACAAAAGTAACTTTTGTTTTTCACATAGTAATTTTTAACACATGATGTGGATTCTTTCACATCACACATTCCAATTCTCTCTTTACAAAAACACTCAATGAGCTTTATGTAAAAAAGTTCCATGAACATGTTATTGGTGAAAAAAGTTTGCAAATAGCATTAGTTTAGGACAAAATACATATTAACTTTGCCTATGTGATTGTGTATATGTGTGAGAGAGCAATTTTTATCTATGATTTTTTTAGGTGTAGTTAAAAAATTAACTTATTGACTAAAAATAAATTAATAAAAAAAAACTCAAAACTAAACAAAACTATTTTATTTAACATATTCTTATTTTTCTTTTACTTTTACTTTTCTGTTGAGAGAAAGATTCCTAGATGAATAGGAGTCCTTCCATGGAACCGTCAAGTCTAATTGCATCTATTTGTATTTATGTGTTTTGTTTCTGTGTTGATGGAGAAGTTATTTTGTCATCCAAGGACAGATTTAGGCCTCGTTTGGGAATAGACTAATTAGTAATTTTTTAACTATTTGGCTAAAATATGAGCTAAAAAAATTAGTATGTTTGGGATGATTTTTTGAATTTTTACAAAAAGATGTGCAAAAAGTAGAGAGAAAAGAGAATCTTTGACTTTTTGGTACAGGTTATTGACTTTTTGACTTTTTTAGTAACTTTTTGATTTTTTGACTAAATGGGCTGGTTCCCAAACGGGGCCTTAGTTGGTGCCCCAATTCACTTGTGAGCCGTGTTGAAGATAGTTTTAAGGACGATCAATAAAAAATATAAAATGTCTAAATATTTATAATTTTAATGGGAAATTTAGTCAAAATTCTTTTATAATAAAATTTTAATATATTAAGAAGAAGTACAAAAAATTTTCTTAAAAAGTGTAATATATATCATTATTATTGAAATATTAAACTTTAAAATAATAAAATTAATATTTTTAGAATCATCTCATCAAGATCTATCAAATAAAATCTATGTTGACTATAAAATTCTTTAAAAAAATAATTTATTACCGTCGAAATTGATATAAACAGTAACATATTACTCTGTTAATATTATTCAACAAAAAAAAGATATTTTATTTTGTCTTTACTTAATTATGCGCCTCCTCCTTAGAGAGTTTATGAAGCAAAATAAATTTAGTTATCTCAAATAAGAGTCCAATGAATGAGTTTTGGCTAAATTTCTCAATTTTAATTTACTTTTCACATACTTCTAAATATTTTTATACACTTTTTACATATTAAAATATTCCTTTACACATTTTTCAACACTAGTAACAATAGTTTTAACCTTCATTTGGTTTTCTTTGTAGACTATAAAATCACAAAAGACAAAAAAAAATTACAAAATTACAAAAAGACAAAAAAAAGCTACAAAAGTACCAAACTACCCCATATACAAACAAAATGTCAAAAAAAACATCATTCTATACTAAGGGCAGTTTTGTCATTCTAAAGCCAAAAAGTCAAAAAAACCAAAGAATACCAAACGACTAAAAAAGTCACAGGCTAAAAAAGTCAAAAAAATTAAAATGCCAACTAAAAAAGCCAAAACTAAACGACACTTTAAGAGTTGTTTTTAATATTTTCCTTCGCTTACTGATTAATAAAACGAAGTTCAATGCTTTTCTGTTTATTTTTTGTGTTTAAAGTTGTTTTTATAACCTAAAAATTATTTTACGAAGTTATATGTGTTTGGAAAAACATATTTTAAACAGCTTACTCCATAACAAGGATATAACCAGTTATTTATCAAACTGGTCATTTCTAGACAAATTTTTTAAATACAAAATGTTTTGAATTCATTTTTTGAACTCATATTTTTTGCAGTCATATTTTAAAAAACAAGATTTTAGACTCCAAGTTGTGTTTTGAATAACTTTAAACAATTTTACAAGTTAATTGAACTTGTATAAAAAAAATTAAAAAAAAATTGAGAAATAAGTTAGAAATAACTTGCATTTAAAAATTCTTTCAAAATAACTTTAAGAGAATTTATTTGATTGAGGCTTAAAATCAATTTATAGGCTACATATCACATTTTGTTAAAAATGCTTTTGCTTATTTCTCTCAAAAAACTTAGAATAGTCGCTCTAACGACGTGTTTGGTTGAGGGATTTGGGGAGAAATTTGAAAAGAAAAAGAGAAAATGTGTGTAAAAGTAGGTGAAATTTAGATATATTTTATTTATATTTCACTTATATTTTTCATTTCTCTTTCTAAATCTCTCAACTAAACACAATATAAAAGTTTTTAAAAAGTCAAGAATGTCAATAATGTAGCAAAGGAATTAGATTTTTTGTCAGCATTAGTTTTTTTTTACATTCATTTTTAGTAGACTTCCATAGAAATCTATTTGGTGCAATTTCTAACAAATTAAAATTTGATAATCAAAAATTAAAGGGAGACTTATTTATAAGTCTTATTTTGGACATTTATGCTATGTTAAATCCTGTGTAATTTCTTATAGAGTCTCAAATCCTATTTAGATAGAAATGTATTCCACAAGATCCTATGAGTTGTAAATAAATGGTATTAATATACTATTATATATTATAATGGTAAAACCATAGATAGGAAATTGAATATTACCATAGAAAGTAACATTTTCGCATTCAATTAAAAAAATTAAAAACCTAGTAAGTTTGCGAAACGTAACGTGACACGTTACGTTACGTTTATGTAGGTGTCATGTTACGTTTCGCAAACTTAATCTATGATAACATTCAATTTTCTATACATGGTTTTACTATTATTTATGATATTAACAACTAATATTGAGGGTAAATGTGTCAACAAACTTCACACAGGACTTATGAGAACATAAGTTTTTTAGTAGGACCATATGTAGTATAAGTCTCCCTAATAGGACTTATAAATAATTTTCTCAAAATTAAAAGTTAAAATACATCTTTTGCTATTTCTCAATAATAATTTTTTTAATTTATTTAAACTATTTATGTTTCACAAACTATAAGTAAAAACTGTACAAATATTCTGACACAAATTTTTAAATTTAAAAAAAAAAAACTATATGTGTTTGGTAACGTTTATGTTTTCAGTTTATATTTACAAAAATTTTATAAACTGGTTTTTGTTTATTTTTAGAAAAATATAAACTACAAACGCGTTTGGTAATTGACAAAATGTTTAAAAAAATTTAAAAGTATAAAAAAGAGTGAGAAATGGCAAGTGGTGGCAAGTGGCGGCGGAAGACGGTGGTAGAAAGTGGTGACGGTGAGTGGTGGGTAACTGGTGGTGGTGGGTGGGTAGTAGTTGTGGGTGACGGTGGCGGGTGGTGGGTGGTAGCGAGTGGATGGTGGTGGCGGGTGGTGGTGGCAGGTAGGTGGCGGATGGCGGGTGGTGGTGGTGGTGGGTGAGTGGGTAACAGTGACGGGTGGTGGGTGGTAGCGAGTGAGTGGTGGTGGTGGGTGGTGGGTGGGTGGTGGTGGTAAGTGGGTGGCGAATGGCGGGTGGTGACGGGTGGGTGGTAGGTGGTGATGGTGGGTGGGTGGGTGACGATTGCGGGTGGTGGGTGGTGGTGGCGGTGGTGGTGGTGGCGAGTGGTGGTGGTGGCGAGTGGTGGTGGTGGAAGGTGGGTGGCAGATGGTGGGTGGTAGTGGAAGGTGGGTGACAGATGGCAGGTGGTGGTGGGTGATGGCGGGTAAGTGGCGAGTGGTGATGGTGATGGGTGGGTGGGTGACGGTGACGGGTGGTATGTGGTAGCGAGTGGGTGGTGATGGTGGTGGTGGTGGGTCGTGGGTGGTAGTGGCAGGTAGGTGGCGGGTGAGTAGTGGGTGATGGTGGTGGTGGTGGTAGTGGTTGTGGGTGGTGGGTGGTGGTGGCCGGTGGATGGCAGGTGGCTGGTGGTGGTGGCAAGTGGTGGTGGCAGGATGTGAATGGTAGTGGCGGGTGGTGGGTGGTGGGTGGTGGTGGTGGTGGTAGTGGTGGCGGTGGCGAGGGGTGGGTAGTGGTGGCTAATGGGTGGCAGGTGGGTGGCTGGTGGCGGGTGGTGGTGGCAGGTGGGTGGTGAGTAGGGGCGTGCATAATACCGCCGAAACCGCCGAAACCGCCAAAACCGCACCGAGCCGCACCGTCAAGGCAAATTCGTTATTATTTGCCAATCAAACTGCCAGTTTTTGGTAAGAAAAATGGCAAATTCTAGTGACACTTTTATCAATCCGCCGGTTTCTATTTTTCTTCCAAACCGCACCGACCCGCACCACTATTAAATCATGTTTTATAAGATTCTAAAAATTCTTTTTTACTTAAGTTTGCTTGTTGTTCTATACCTTAGAATATAGTATTACATTACTGCTCGAAGGGAATTCAAGATGTCAGTAATCCAAAATAAAGTTGGATTCCAATTCACTTTTCAATCTTTTTTTTTTTTTTCTGGCCATGTTGCAAACTTGCATCAGCTCACTTTTCAATCTAAATACTTTTCAACAGTAAACATTTTCAATATATTGTAAATCCTGAATGATATTAATTTTATGTATTGTATTTGATCATTGTAACTTCCACAGATGCTTGTAATGAACTGATGGCATAGTCTTTGATATTATCATGTTGTTGATGCACTTGCTGTATCAGAAGAAAGCTTCGCAAGATGCTTAACATCACGGTATCTCTCGTCTTTTTTTTATTTTTTGATTTAAGTTTTGTAATTTGAATTATATTTTTTATAAACCGCCAATCCGCCCGAACCGCCAAGGCAAATCCGCCATTATTTGCCAATCGAACCACCGATTTTTGATAAGGAAAATAGTAAATTCTAGTGACACTTTTATCAATCTGCAACCCGCTATACGGTTTCTATTTTTCTCTCAAACCGCACCGACCCGCACCGCGCACACCCCTAGTGGTGAGTGGTGGTGGCAGGTGGTGGTGGGGGGTGGGTGGTGGGTGGTGGTGGCGGAAGACGGTGGTGGAAAATGGTGGCGGGTGGTGGCTAGTGTTGGGTAGTAAAAAAAAAAAAAACTCAAAACTCAAAATGGAAACGCATTTTTTGTGTTTTCATTTTTTGGCCAAATTTATAAACTGAGACCACTGATTTATAAATAAAAAATTTTACCAAACAAGTTTTTATTTGAGTTTTTAAAATTTTTGTAAATATAAATAGAAAACTAAAAACGTTAGTGTTACCAAACGGCACCTAAGTAAACTTAAATTTGTTAATATCACCTATTCATCAAAATGTCATTTAGGTGGTGTTTGGTTTTCCTTTTGGCTAAATAAGCACAAAAGGATAAAAAAAATCTAAAAATCATAAAAAGTCAAAAATTACAAAAAGACAAAAAAAGATCACTATTGCAAAGCTAAAAAGCCAAAAAAGCCAATGAAAAATACCAAACAAATAAAAAAGTTTCAATCAAAAAAATCAAAAAAATTAACTAAAAAAATTATTCCCAAACGAAGGCTCAATAAATTTAAAATAATACTCTACACCATTTTTACCTAACATGCGCGGTGTTTTCTCTCCAAATTCAATACAAAAGTACTAAAATCTATTGCTTTATTTAATAAATAAAAAATAATAACACAGTAGGGACATAAAAGAATTATAAATCAATGTTAAAATTTATAATACTTTTAAATAATTAAAATATTATATTTTTTTAAATAATTTTATAAATTTTTTTAATGTCCCACTTTGTTGTTATTTTTCATTTAATAAAAATGGGATTAAAACATGAGCAGACTTGACTTGACAATGATCCTTGATCATGTTATAATTTTCCCCTATTGATGAGTGATCCATGCACTGGATTCTGCTATTGCTCATGTTATAATTTTCCCCTATTGATTAGTGTCCCACTCTGTTGTTATTTTTCATTTAATAAAAATGGGATTAAAACATGAGCAGACTTGACTTGACAATGACCCTTGATCATGTTATAATTTTCCCCTATTGATGAGTGATCCATGCACTGGATTCTGCTATTGCTTGTGTACTGTGTACCAAAACATTAATAGACTTGGCAAATAGCTCCAACTCTGGGTGTTTGGCAATATATATATATATATGTACGTCTTCCGTTCCAAAATAATGTTTTTTTAGAAAATTTAATTTTTTTAATAGCATAATTATTACATTTTAAAAAAATTAATTTTTCAAAATTACCCTTTGATAGTATATTTTTTTAGAGAA
Source organism: Camellia granthamiana (assembly GCA_036172215.1). NCBI lineage: Eukaryota > Viridiplantae > Streptophyta > Magnoliopsida > Ericales > Theaceae > Camellia > Camellia granthamiana. The sequence goes on from CM069909.1 coordinate 62,418,327, forward strand.
TATCAATATCATAATTATACTTTTTATATTATTAATGAATTTAAAAGGACAAAATAAAAAATTTATATTATTTTTGTACTTATTTTTTGAAAATAGATTAATATTTTGAAACGGATGGAGTATTTTTTTTATTCTTTGAGTTAAAATAATATTAAAAAATAAAATAGATTAAAAAAATTAATAAAATAAAATATCACATTAAATTTATAATTATTTTATTTTATTCTCACAAATACCACAATCAATTATAAAAAAATTCAACTCTTTTTCTAAATATAACTATTTTAACTTATTAAAATAATCAAAAACTAAAATAACTTATTAAAATAATCAATTTTTCAAACACTCTCAATGAACTCATTTGTGATTTCACCTTTTCACAGTAATCACTGTGACATCTCTTCTTTTCTAGCTCTTTAAAGTACATTTTTGTAGCTTTAACTTGTTTAATCTCTTTAATTTGTTTTGGCTAAATTGGTCACAAGTCTCAACTATACAAAGCTTATGATGTTGGACAGATATTGATGTAAAAAACATTAGATTCCTCATAATGAAAGCGACCACCTCTACTACTATTATTATTATTATTATTATTATTATTATTATTGTTGGTAGGAAAATATTTTATCTACATAATTTTTTCTTATAAATCTCTAAGAAAAATATAAATTAATGATCTACTACACTTTTTCTTTTTCTTTTTTCAAATTCTTCTAACCAATCTTCTTCATCAATTGGAAAAAACTATAAATTTCTTTTTAGGCCCGTTTATTTTGGGGTTAAATAGATAGGAGGGAATTAGGATAGAGGTGAGATTATTTAGTATTGTGTTTGTTTGTAGAGTTGGAGAGGAGAATAGGATGGAGGAGGTGATATAGATAGAGGTTGGAAGGGGGATTGAGATGAAGGAGGTGGATATGGTATTAGAAAAATAGTGAGGGGATTAGAAATTTTTTTATTTTCTTTATTTTTTATATATTGGGAATTTTTTTTTAAATATTAATGTTTAATTTTTTATATTTTTTATTTGTTTTATTATTTTATATAAAAATAATTTAACAATTCATACACTAACAACTATCATCAAAACAAACACAATTTTACTTAATTTTTCACTATCAATTCCCTAACTATAAATCATCTCTATTTTATCTTCGAAAACAAATGAGTCCTCTTACGTAGATATAACAAGGCTGTTATTGTTATGCAACAATGGTACAGATCACTAAATTCCTACCACTAATACCACTACTAATGATGTGGAAAGCAAAAAAAAAAAAAAACAAAAATAAAACTAAGACACAAAATACATATGACAGTAAGTAAAACTTACTGTCACATAATTAGAGCAACCACTAATTAGTAGTCTGCATCATTTTTCTATGGGCATGGACTGGTTGTGTAGGTGTTTTTTGGGACAAGGTCCGGCTGACCCACGTGTCCATTACAGCCAGGCATGGCTTCTCTTTTATATTGGCCACGTTTGAAAAGTTCATTGTTTTAATAAGTTATTTTAATTTTTTTGATTATTTTAATATATTAAAATAATTATATTTAAAAAAAAAGTTAGATTTTTTTTATAATTAAATATAATATTTGTAAAAAAAAAAATAAAATAATTATAAATTTAATATGTCATTCTATCTTATTAACTATTTTAATTTATTTTATCTTTTATAAATTTTAATCCAAAAAACTTAAAAAATCTTTTTCCAAACACCCCATTGAGAGATCACACATCGATAGGGGTGGGTCCCTCCTTTCTCTCAAAGAACTAGGATGCCCCTCTCTCCCTCTCAGCAAATTATTCAATACTCTCAGTTCATCACGTGTCTATATTTCAAGTTGGGGTACTGTTATGGTGTGTAACTTACGCCTTATACTTATGTGTTTCTGTTTGCAGTCCTGCTTTTTGTTTTCACTTTCCACTTACACTTTTTGTGTAAGTGGCACATGGTGTGCAACCTTGAGGGTTGCACACTTAAAAAAAGTCCTTCAAGTTAATCATTAATTATTTAATTTTATGTTATTCTTTCATCTCTGACATAAATTATAGACTTTTATGCCTCTCTACTAATCAAAATCTTATAAAATACTACTTATCCATACTCTGAAAATACTGAATAATCACCCCCTCTCTCTCTCTCTCTCTCTCTCTGTGTACACTGCATTTCTTCTTTTGTCTTCTATGGTGCCTCAGGCTTACTTATGATCATACGTGAGCATCATGGCTGTAGTACTGTATGTGTGTGTATGTATATATATTACTATGGCCTCATTTAAAAAATTAATTATTTTAGTTTTTGATTATTTTAATATATTAAAATATTTGTATTTGAAAAGATGACTAGATTTTTTTTATAGTTAGATATTATGTTTGTAAGAGAAAAAATGAAATGAATATAGATTTGATGTGATATTTTGTCCTATTAATTATTTTAATTTAATTTAATTTTTTTTTGTAAATTTTAATTCAAAAAACAAAAAAATAGCCTCTGCCAAATCAGGCGTATTTTAACAAAACGCGAACACTACAGTAATTATAGGTTTTTTTAATTAATTTTCTGGTTTTTTTATAAAAGGTATGTAGAAAAGTAGAGAGTATAATGTGATAAGTTATAATAATTTTTTGATTTTTTGGCTAAAAGTAGTTTAGTTAGTTTTTTTGACTATTTTAATCTGACTAAAAAATTTGTATTTGAGAAGATAGTTAGCTTTTGTTTTTATAGTTGATTTAATAGTTGTAAGAGAAAAATAAAATAATTAAATTTAAATATGATATTTTATTTTATTAACCATTTTAATCTATTTTATTTTTATTAACTATTTTAGTTTCTAACCATCTTCCCAAACAGGGCCAAGGCATAATACTAATCCATTAATATTTTATTGCTTGTTAAAAAAATAAAAAACAAAAAATAAAACAAAACAAAAGAAAAACACAACCAAAAAAAAAATGTATATATATATGTATTAAATTCAGTCATACTTTGAGCCTAGAATCTGGGTACCAGATTTTGTCCAGAAAAGATAGATGTGGTGTAGATTGAGTGAGTGTTTTTTTGTAAAATAAATCTGAATGACATATTATAAATTCAGAGTAATATTTTGTGTTTGTAACATGTCTCTTATCCTTTTCAACTATCATTGGTTGTCTTATAAAAAATGAAATAAATTAAGGTAAATTACACTAACTTCCATTTGGAAGTTTGAAAAAAATATATAAATCAGTGTGTTTGATTTTAATTTTTTGAAAATTAAATTTTTTATTTTTAGTGAATATTTTTAAAATTTTAAATAATTTTTTTTTACTTTTTTAAATGTACCTTAGATGTATCTAAATAGTAAAATATTTGTGAAAAAATATTTTTAAAAATTAATAAATACACAAAAATAAGAAAAATATACTAAATTTTCATTTTTTTTTGTATATTTGATATTTAATGATTTTTCTAAAGATTTTTTTCCACAAATATTATATTTTTTAAGAGTATTTATGTTAGGTATGTCTAAAAATTTTAAAAAAAAATTGTTTAAAATATTAAAAAAATTCAGTGAAAACAAAAATTACGAAAAACGAAAAAGTAAAATTTTTTGAAAAGTGAATTTTGAAAACTGAAACCAAACAGAGTGTAATTTCGCAATTTTATAAATTAAAGTGATTGAAATTAATGCAAATAATATACCTTACAATAATGACAATATACTGTAATTTTTTTCCCTTCATACAATTAACGAATTATTGATGAAAAATAAAAAAAGTATAACGTGAATTAAAATTTTAAAAGAGCTCAATCTAATTATATTAAAACTGTAAAACTTATGGTATTTTCTCCAAACTTCAAGACATTGGTGTAATTTACCCAATAGATTATTATTGAGGCTTATTTTGGAAACATAACATTTTGGTCCAAAAAAAAATTAACAAAAAGAAAAATTAATTCTTCTCTTTACTTTATTATGCGTATTTTTTTTAAATAAAAAAAATAAAAATAAAAAAAATAAAGAAGAGTATGTTCTACCTTCATCAACAATGATTCATCCCCCCTTTTCCCCCCACCCCCTTTGACCCCCTCTCTCTCTCATTGGTTACTTTTTCTTTTTCTTTTTCTTTTTCTTTTTCTTTTTCTTTTTTTTCCTATTCCTCCAATCACCCCCCGCCACGTGGCAAAGGGGAGGGGGTGAGGGGGTGACCCCCAAAAGGGGGTCCCAAGCATTATTCAATATATATATATTTTTTTTTTTGATAAGATCCCTCTCATATACATATGCAAAAATGCTGAAGACTTCAAAAATTCTATCAAGTGTTTCATATAGGTGTGAGATCTACATAGGATGCACTCACATGGGTGTGGAACTCACATATGATGCACTTTTTATGGATCTCACACCCATGTCAGACATTTAATAAAACTTTTAGTAGAATTTTTGAGATCTTTAACATCACTCATATATATATGAAAATTTATGTCTTTAAACAATTACAAACCATCACGTTTCCATTGTTTTTTAATTACTAAATACAAAATTATAAATTTCACCATTTATATCAATCACAGCACACTTGGGGAGATCACATGGTTGTGCTTTAGGACTATCAAATAACTTCTCCACATATATAGGCTTTTTTGAAAATTAATTTTTTAAATTTTTATAAAAAAAATAAAAAATAAATATTATAATTTATAATGACTTTTTAATTTTTTTTAAACTAAAAACTAAAGTCTCGAAACAGGCCATATAGTTGTTGTTGAGCAAACTACCGACGTAGCACTTTGGTGACGAGAACGCATGGCGATATTATGATGATTAGAAAGGACACAAGCTAGCCTGGGAGAAACACATCCCTAACTCTCACATTTGGAGTTGTCCTTTGTAGTTCCACGTGGGTTGGAGCCCACTTGGTACCCACTTGGGTATGATGAGCCTCTCTTGTTCATTTGAGATGGTATTTAGTGGTCGGAACCGATTCGTAGCTCGAAAGATTTTCGAGCCAAACGGCTCGAATTTCAGCAGAGGGGAAGGGGGAGGGGGAGGGGGAGGGGAGGGGAGGGGAGGGGAGGGGGGGAGGAGGGGGAGGGGGAGGGGGAGGGAAGGGGGCCCTAAAAAATGGAGGATGAGGGGGGAGGCGGCGGAGGCGTCGCGATCGGCGGAGGCGACGAGGGGGATCAGAGCAGCGATCCGCAAAGGCGGCGAAGGATGAGGCGCGGCGATCGGCGCTCGGCGACGGCGACGGCGACGGCCTCTCCCTCTCCCTCTCCCTCTCTTTCTCTCCCTCTCCTCTGTGTTGAATGAAGTCGAAGAAGACGAAGAAGACGAAAGAAAAGGAAGAAAAGAGAAGAAAAAAAAAAAAAATTCGACAGCCCAAAACGACGTCGTTTTGGGCTGTCGAGCCACAAATCGAGCCACTCTCTCGAGCTACCACGCATTATTCTTTAGTGGTCATGGGGCAACTAACTGATATTTTAAAAGTATTGTGATTGTTAAAAAGAATAAGACTCATGATTTAATATTAGATAATGAAATAATAGTAAAAAAGCATAATATTTGATGATTGGTAAGAGTATTATCATGTAGTGCCTCAAGAACCCTTAATAATTTTTTAGCTCACTCTTTTTGTGCGCTTAGCTAGGCTAGGTCTATGCATATGATGGGATAAGTTCTTTTTCACATTTCATCTCTCCATATCCATTCATACTTCTCTTATAGGCTTCAATTCGGACTCACTTTGATGACCTAGACCGTCTACTTTATAGGGTTTCATAGTAAAGGTTATCTACACAAAAAATTAGATTTATCGGATAGCTGTAAATACATAAATAAATCACGTTGTCTTTTACAGTTTGGTAATCATTTTTTTTCAATTTTCAATTTATATTTACAAAAATTTTAAAAATTGTCATAAAAACTTGTATGATAATTTTTTTTGGTTTATAAATAGTTGTCCCAGTTTATAAATTTGAAAAAAAAAAAAACATAAACTCAAAAAATGAGTTTACGTTAGTTTTTAAACAGAAATTCAAAATTTTGATTAACAATTTTTTTTTTCAATTAATTTTTTTAACTATTTTTTTTTCAATTATAATGTGTATGATCCAATTGTCATAAATAATAAAAAACAAATATAAGTATTTTAGGCCTAAACAGACATATTTTTTAATTTATGTTTTTAAATTTTTTTAAACATTTTGTTCAAACCAAACACGTTTGTAGTTTATGTTTTTCTAAAATAAACAAAAACCAATTTATAAATTTTTTGTAAACATAAACCACAAAAGTAAACGTTAACAAACGCTACCTTAATTTTACAATCCTATTTGCTATTCATTTTATAAAATAAAATGTGATTTGTTCTTATATTTATAGATATTTGATGAAATTGATTTTTTGCATTAATGACCTTTATTACGAAAACTACAAAGTAGACGGTTCAGATCATTGATGTGAGTTCGAATTTAGACTCACAAGAAGAGTATAGATAAACATAAAGATATACAAGTGTGGTGATGTTTTGTATTGTGGTATTATGGTATTATTTTTTTGTTTCAAACTGATCTAGACCAACTTGTTTTTATAATGATGATATTTGTTTTGGAAAACTGTTATGTTAGAAAATCTATAGTTTGATATCTTAGTCTCATATCATGTCTTTGATTAAATCATATTTATTGCTAATATACTAACTTATGTATCTGGTATGAACAATCATTCAGAGAGCATGACTTGAGTGGGAGCTTTTCTTATTCCCAAACAAATCAAAACATCTTGGTGTGCCATCATCCAAAAGGGAGAAATTGTTAGACTTATTTATTTTGATGATTTATTTAATTTTGTTTTTGATTTATTTGGAAGAGAAAAATAGATTGAAAACTTATTTTATTTCATTATTTTTCACCTAATTTCTTATCCTAAAAATATTTTTGGAGTATATATATTTTCTCAATCAAGAGATAATTTCAGCCCAAAAATAGTGCCCAAAACAGAGCACAAAATAGTCCAACACAACTGTGACCGGACGTCCAGGTGGACATTCGGCCGGACGACCGGCCAAAGCTTTTTGCCTAGTTTTGCTTCAATTCAATTTTTCTTCTCACCTACTGCCTACCCAACAATATCCTCGACATCCACGGATCCATCATTGACTACCGGGACCCACCAGAGATCTAGGTGGACATTCGGGTAGACGTCCCTCTAGAACAAAATTTCATTTTGGACACCCGATAGACGACCACTTTGTTCTGCAACGACTATTTTTCAAATAGAGCTGTCATCTATCAAACCCATACTTTGCCTCCATGATTTGCCTCCTTCAAGATCTAATCAGTAATGGATGAATGGATCATTTTGAGCAGAGTGGATTTACTCAAAATCTCACTCAATCCTTTTCAATACACACAACAACAGTTAACGGCTCCATAATCTTCTCCTTGATAAATAGCAGAGCTTCTGCTGAACAAGATACAGAAAACAATACAAGCAAGAAAATATTCTCTGATCAATCATCACTCTCATCTATTCTCTGAGAAGTATTCTTCATTTTGGTTTACATTTTTCTCTTAGAAATTATATACTGAGCTGTATAGCTTTAAGCTCATCTTACCTGTGTGAGATTTACAGAAAAATCAAAGTTTCATCTTATATATCTATCTTTGAGAGATAACTCTTGTAGCTTTCTTTGAAAGCAAAAACAATTTCATTTCAATCTTGTAAAAGTGTAGTACACTCAGTGTTCTTAACTCCTTGAGTGTGATTGAAAATCAAGTAAAGAAGGCAAGGGTTTGGACTTAGAAAGTTTGTGTAAAATCTATGGAGGATTGCTCTAGTTGTGAAGAGGTTGCTAGCACCCTTGTGAAGCTAGAGTATAGTGAAAAATCTCAAGTGAAGCTTGAGGAGTGGATGTAGGCTTGGTTGAAGTCTAACCACTATAAATCTGTTTGCCTATCTTTCCATTATCTCTTTATTTTATTTAATTGTCATAGCTATATCTCACATTTTCACTGTGCCAAATTCATTAATTGATATAGTTGTTAGAACATTTGTTTTAATAATCTTTGTTTCATTAGTTATATTTATCTGTTATGCCAGTTATAATTTTTATTGAGGTATTATTATTTTTATTTATAAAAACTTATTTCACCCTCTCTCTTAGGTTGTCTTTTGGGTAACAACAAGTATAAAAAGGAGCTTATCCTGCATATGATAAGTATTGGAACAATCTTCTGTGTAAAAATAAAAAACTTGAAACAAATCAAACAAATAAAAATAAATTACTTACAAAATTTATTTTACCGAAATGAATAAGTAGAAAAATAGACCAAGTCGAGTGTGTAACACTCTGTCCTTAAGACAGATTCGCCCCTGCTTTGATGCTTAAGGATAAATGGCGTCTATCTCACAGGATATAATGATCTACACAAATTGTAATAGCACTCCAAGCAATTTGTACAGCGAACAAAAACCTGTGTTCTATCCTCTCCAATTTTTTCCTAAAATAATATGAAGAATAAGTTGATGCAAGAGAGCAAAAAATGGAAGGAAACAAGTGAATTTCGGATCTGGAAATCTGCTGGAATGGTCTAGGTATTTATAGGCCTGAACAGGTCTAAAATTCAAACCGAACAGGTAGGTTTTTGAATTCAATAGGTGAAAACAGTTTTGGACAGATAACTGTCTGGGCAATTTCAAATCTATTTGAACAGATAACTGTCTGGACAGTTTCAAACCTGTCTGGAAGAAATAACTCTGTCGGGAACTGCTAGGCAGTGCAGAGCAATTTAAACAGTTGGAAATTGAACCAAAAGAGACACAGTTTTGGACAGAAAAATTAAATTAATTTTGTTTAGAAATTTAAATAATTTTCCACAAGAATTTTTGGAAAAATTCAAAATAAATTTTGTCCAAAAAATTAATATTAGAACTAACCCACAACCCACACTCGCGCCCAGCAAGTCGGATGGACGACGGCGACGCGCGCGCGCGAGTGTGGTGGTTTGGGCCAAGGTTCACTTTATCCATAACTCCTCCCTTCTACAAACTTGGGGCCAAGTGTTGCCACTTAGAGCTTATATGCATATACAAGCTCTTTTAAAGTTTCAATGTGGGACAAGCCTTAAAAGGAAATCCATATTTTATTCTTTAATTATCCATTCCACGAACCCGAAAACGACGTCAATTTCCCATTCACTCATAAATGGTTTTGAGGAACTGTTTGCACCGTGTGACTTGCCATGTGGCAAGGAATACGTCACCTCTTTAGACCTACCCTAAAAGACATACGGACCCTACTCAAATTTGGGCTCAAAGTTGGCCCAAAAATAAGCTTATAAAACCATAAATTCCAACAATTTCCCACATGAATGGAATTTGACAGAGAAAAAATGCAACAACATGATCTAATTACAGAGAGTACAGAAATTGAAAGTATTCTGCAAAGGATAAGTAGTTTTTAGCTTTGAACCTTCCCTTGTGAGATACTATCGGATTTACTAGCTAACTAGTGAACATGATGTCTTGAACTGTTTAGCCGTTTGTGCAAACCAAGACAATAGAACTCAGACAGTATATTACCAGACACATTTTAGTTTTCACTATTGTGTTCATTTTGGCCCTGAACAATCTGGTCTTTCATGAGTGCTTTAGAGAATTGTAGCCCTTCACAAATCTCATAGAACTAACCCAGTTCACATTTATATAGGTGATTCTTATAAAGAGTATCCTGCCATACTCCACTAGGTATTCCTAGATATAAGAATCATTAAAAGTATTACTTAACTTAAAACGCTGCAGACATCACTATTTCGTCATAGAAATGGGTAGGAATTTGACTCCCCAGTGATCCTTATGAGTCATACACAACTCGGTTGTCGCTTTGAACCAAGATCTTGGGATCTCCAGTCAACTGGGTTGGGTTGCCGTTGTGGTAACTTTTATTTAATAGGCTTAAGTCCCATTCCCCTCGATGAATTCTCAACTAACTCTTTTGCTAACCTTTTGGTTTGTGAATCTGCTATGTTGTCTTTAGATTTCACATATTCAATGGAAATAATTCCATTAGAGAGTAGTTGTCTCACGGTGTTATGTCGACGACGAATGTATTGCGACTTACTGTTATACATATGACTCTGTGCTCTACCTATTGCTGATTGACTATCACAATGTATGCAAATAACAGGCACCGATTTTGGCCACATTGGAATATCTTCAAGAAAGTGGCGAAACCATTCTGCCTCTTCCCTAGCTTTATCTAAAGCTATGAATTCTGATTCTGTAGTAGACCTAGCAATGCAAGTCTGTTTGGAAGATTTCCAAGATACATCCGCCCCACCGAAAGTAAAGACATACCCACTGGTGGATTTTGAGTCTTTAGTATCCGATAGCCAATTTGTATCACAGTATCCTTCAAATACTGCTGGATATCTAGTATAATTAAGCCCAATGTTACGAGTAAATTGGAGATATCTTAGAACCCTTATAATTGCTTTCCAGTGTTCTACTCCTAGATTACTCGTATATCTATTTAATTTACTTACTACATAAGCTATATCTGGACGAGTGCAATTCATTAAATATATTAAGCTTCTAATAATTTGGGCATACTCTAATTGAGAAATATTTTTTTGTATATTCTTAGAAAGAAAGAAATTAACATCCACAGGTGTTCTAGCAAGATGATCATCATCTTTGCTAAATTTGTTAAGTATTTTCTCAATGTAATGTAATTGTGACAAAGCACAACCTTCTGATGTTTTGGTAATTTTCATACCAAGTATTATATCAACTATCCACATGTCTTTCATGTCAAAATGTTTATTCAACATTTTCTTAATAGTTTTAATTATGTCATTATTACTACCTATGATGAGCATATCATCTACATAAAGACATACTATAACATAAATATTGTTTGTGTTTTTAATATAAACACATTTGTCACATTCATTAATTTTGAATCTATTTAACATCATTGCTTTGTCAAATTTCTCATGCGTTTGTTTTAAACCATATAATGATTTAACTAATTTACACATTTTCTTTTATTTTCCTGGAACAGAAAATCCTTCTGGTTGTTCTATGTAAATTTCTTCATCTAACTCACCATTTAAGAAAATGGTTTTCACATCCATTTGATGAATTTCTAGATTGTATAAAGATGCAATGGCAATTAACATTCTAATGGATGTTATTCTGGTAACTGGTGAGTATGTGTCAAAGTAATCAAGACCTTCTTTTTGTCTATATCCTTTGACCACAAGTCTTGCCTTGTATTTGTCAAATGATCGCTTTCATTTTTCTTTTGAAAATCCACTTGTATCCAAGAGGTTTATAACCTAGTGGCAAATCCACCAATTCTCAAGTGTGATTTTGTAGGATGGATTCAACTTTGCTGTTTACAGCTTCTTTCCATAAAGGAGTCTCAGGACTGGACATAACTTCTTTAAAAGTTAAAGGCTCATTTTCTAACAAAAATGTTAGAAAATCTGGACCAAAAAATTTTGAGGTTCTAGCACGTTTACTACGCCTACATTCATCTTCCTCATTTTAATCTATCTCTTATTCTTGTTCTTGATCATAACTAGTAATAGCATCATAAGATCTTTTATTAGTACTAGTCTTTTGTTCAGTCTTGTTTGGAAATACATTTCAAAGAATGATGCATTCCGAGATTCAATAACAGTACTTACATGCATTTCGGAATGTTTTGACTTATAAATCAAAAACCGATGTGCACTACTATCCTTGGCATAACCAATGAATATAGAGTCAACTGTTTTAGGACCTATCTTAATCTTTTTAGGATTAGGAATAACCACTTTAGCCAAACACCCCCACACTTTTAAGTATTTGTAGGATGGTACTCTCCCATGCTACAATTCATAAGGTGTTTGATTCACTTTCTTTCGAGGTACTTTATTTATAATACAATTAGTAGAAAGTATTGCTTCCCCCCACAAGTTCTGAGGTAATCCAAAACTTATTAACATGGCATTCATCATTTCTTTTAAAATCTTATTTTTCATTTCAACAATTCCATTTTGCTAAGGTGAGTAAGGAGCAGTGGTTTGATGAATTATTCCATGTTCTTTACAAAACTCACCAAAAGGTGATTCATATTCACCACCTCTATCACTTCTAAGTTTTTAATTTTCTTACCAAGTTGATTTTCAACTTCATTCTTATATTGAATGAAAGTTTCCAAAATTTCATCCTTGATTTGAATTAAATAAACATAACTATATCTAGTATAGTCATCTATGAAAGTGATAAAATATTTTTTCCCACCTCTAGTTTGAATTGATTTAAAATTACAAATGTCACTATGAATTAATTCAAGTGGCTCCATACTTCATTCAATTGAATGAAAAGGAGTTTTAGTTAATTTTGCCTCAATGCAAATTTCACATTTATGATTTAAATCAATGTCAAATTTAGGTAAACATTCCATATTAATTAATCTATGCAAAGATCCATAATTAACATGTCCTAATCTACCATGCCATCAATTTGAAGACTCAAGCAAGTAAGAAGAAGATGTGTTATTATTAATAACAAAGGGAACAACAGTCATTATATTTAGTTTGAAAAGGCCATCAGACATGTAACATTTTTCTACATACATCCCATTCTTAGTAAGTACAAATTTATCACTCTCAAACACTAGCCTAAACCCATTTTTACTTAACAGAGATTCGGAGACTAGATTCTTGCGAATGTCCGGTACATGCAGCACATTCTTGAGAGTGAGTTCTTTTCTATATGTCATCTTCAGAATAATCTTTCCTTGTCCTTCAATTTTAGAAGTCGAGAAGTTGCCAATAAAAAGTTGTTCACCGTTGTTCACTACAGAATAAGATGTGAACATCTTTTTGTCAACATAGATTTGGTGAGTAGCACTAGTGTCCACCCACCATTCTTTAGAATTTCCAACAAGATTTGCCTCAGAAAAAACTGCAGAAAGATTTACGTCATCTACACCATTAGAAATTTTGTCCACTTCGGTCATATTGGTTTGAGCAGGCTTCTTGCTTAATCTTCCTTTGCCTTTGCGCTTGCTACAGCAATCTTTGGCACAATGTCCCTTTTTGTCACAGATGTAACATTCACCATTGAACTTGTACTTTTTAGTTTCCCCTCCTTTAGAACCTTGTGTGGAACTTTCTCCAGAAAACTTTCGTTTATTTGCTTTTGGAGCATGTTCCACCACATTTGCTTTAGACTCCATTGGATGCTTACCAGCCCGTTTTTCAGAATTGCGGTTGTCTTTTCAATTCTCAAAGGCACAATCAATTTTTCCAAAGTCATTTCTTTGCACTTGTGTTTGAGGTAGTTCTTGAATTCCTTCCAGCCTTATGGTAATTTTTCAATTAAGGCAGTAACTTGGAAGGATTTACTGAAAGACATGCCTTCTGCATGAATGTCATGCAGAATAAGTTGGAGATCTTGAACTTGGCTAGTCTTAGAATCAACCATAACAAAGTCTAGAAATTTGCCCACTATAAATTTCTTCGAGCCAGCATTTTCTGTCTTGTATTTTTTCTCTAAAGATTCCCAAAGTTTCTTTGTTGTCTTGATAAGACTGTAAACGTTGTATAATGTGTTGTCAAGTCCGTTCAATATGTAGTTCTGACAAAGGAAATTAGCATGTTTCTAGGCATCGACCACAGCAACCACTTGCCGGTCGGTTTCATCCTCTTTTAGAATAGGAGCATCCTCACAGAGAAAACGTGCCAGATTGAGAGTAGTAAGATAGAATAGCATTTTCTACTACCATATTTTAAAATCAATTCCTAAGAACTTATCTGGCTTTTCACCGTGATTGATTGGTACAGTCATAACAGGAGAGGGGGTTAGAGCAATTGCAGCCACTATACCAGTACTAGTTTAAACATTAGTTTCAATAGCCATGAATTCTAAATTATAAAATAAAATTATAATTAGAATTAGAATTTTAACATTACAATTCAATTTTAATTGTAATGTTAAAATTCTAATTCTAATTATAATTAAACATTAAACATTAACATTACAATTCAATTCAATTTTAAACATTAAACATTAACATTATAATTAAACATTAAACATTAACATTATAATTAAACATTAAACATTATAATTAAACATTAAACATTAACATTACAATTCAATTTTAATTAACTCAACGATTCAACTAATAATCTTTAATGTAATCATTTTTCCAAATTTGATCAACGATTTGACTTTAAGAACATTAGTTTGAAGTTGCTCTTTGGCGTTTTTCCATGTATCCATAGTGAGTTCTCCACTCTCTCCAACTCCAATCTCAATCCCAACTTCAAACCGAATGTTCTTAAAGTTTGGGATTAAGATTGGGGTTGGATTTGATTTGGTTAAATTTGTGCAAATCAGAAAAATTTGCAAACCAGAGGAATTTGGGGAGAATTTCTCTGCAGATTGGGAAATCTAGAGACATTTGAAGAGAATTTCTCTGGACAATGGGAAGTCCAGAGAAATTTAGAGAGAATTTCTCTCGACAGAATTTCTTTGGGAAGTCCAAATAAATTCTTTGGATTGAAATTTCTCTAGGTCGATATGTGAGGGACCTTAGACATTATAAAAATATTGAATGTCTTTTATACTATAAAATCTTAATACCAAGGACTTTAAAAAAAAATCCCCTATATATAAGTAGTATTTTTTTCCTTTTTTATGTGTCACATTTTAATGACTTATTCTCTTCTAAAAAAAATCACATCAACATGGCTAAATTTCAATTATAATAACTAAATTTATATGAACTCAATTTAAAATGTGATAAACCCAATTTCAATTATAATAACTAAATTTATATGAACTCTATTTAAAAAATACTTATTTTTCATCGTGTAGTTAGTTTTGTCGATATCAGATTTTTTTTATATAGTTGGTATTTTAATTTAATTATTATGATATTTGATAAAAATTATCTCGATATACAAATAAATAAATAAATAAGACTGAATATGCTTAATTATATTTATCGTATGATTCAAATTAATTTTTGGATAAATTACAAATGCACCCCCTCAGGTTTGATTAAAATACAAATCGCCCCTTGTAATTTTGAAAATTACATTCCACTCTTGATGTTTCTAATTTTATAACAAATCACCTATTTTATTAATAAATCATCAATTTAATTAATAGTTTTTAATGATGTTAAAAATATGTTTTAATTAATAATTTAGGTAATTTTATTATTGTATAGAAAAATAATTATGAATTTTATTTTTTTAGTTAATTTAGTTAAATAAAAAAATCAAGTCAATTAACAGTTTTAATGATGTTAAAAATATGTTTTAATTTATAATTTAGGTAATTTTATTATTGTATAAGAGAGCAATTATGAATTTTATTTTTTTAGTTAATTCAGTTAAATAAAAAATTCGAAGAAGGGGGTATTTGTAATTTTTTAAACTACAAAAGCAATCTGTATTTTAAGCAAACCTCAAGAGGTGTATTTGTAATTTACTCTTAATTTTTTAAGGGGTGGCCATTGGTTCAATGGTTAAGAGTTGGCCAAATAACCTTGAGGTTATGGATTCAAATCTTAGGGCCACTACTTTATGCATTATTTCAAAGGTTAGGTGTGTATTCAATCTTTTTCCTCCTAAACATACGTGTACTAATTGGGCGTTATTTTATATTTTTTATTTTTTGCCTATCTTATTGATCTCTTAATATTAATCTATATTTAATTTTTTATTTAACATGAAATTATTTATTATAAAACATTTATATTTAATTTAAATTTTATATACCTATATACAATTTGTATGCATAATTCAAATATATATATATAAATCAATACTTTATATAATTAATTTACATATTTTTTTCTTAATCCAATCAGAACATATTTTTAATCTTTTAAATAAATTTTGTATAGTTCTATTTTTACATATTTTTATTTTTCAAATAAATATAAATATAAAAATAAAAATAAAGTTAAATAATTAGAATCATTTTTAGTTTTACATTTCTCTTTCTAATTTTTATTATTTTTAATATCAAAATTAGTACTTATTTTATTATATTATAATTTAATATATATCATATGATAATTCTACGTAGATCTAAAATTATCAAAATAAACAAATAATTTAACTAAATTTATTATATATAAGTATTAAAGTAACACTTTTATAGAACAACAAGGCTAAAATTATTAAAATTTTATTTTAAATTAAAATTTATATTATTCTTTTGTAACACATATCATAATATAAAATGTCCTTACATTAATTAAAGATAATTTCATTGTGATTTTATATTAGATATTATATTTCTAGAAGTGATTTATATCCACTCGTAGCATCCAATTTGATATGAGTTATGCTAGGGATTTCAAATGAATTACCAAATATTTTACGAAATCTCTCACATGGGTGTGAGACCCACACAAATCACATGTGTGTGGGTCCCACACCCATTGAGAGGTTTGGTAGAATATTTGGTAATTCATTTGGGGTGTATAGCATTTTCCATTTGATATTGATTGGTTAAAATAATGGAACTCAATACTTTTTTTTGATTAAGTTTTTAGAAAATAAATTGACAAATGTCAAATGATAAATGGTGTGAAAAATTATTTTAAAGAATAATGATTTATCGAAAATGATTGTGTATATTTAAGGCATCTATTAATGTTTTTGAATAATTTTTAAATAAAAATTTTGAATTTATAGTAGTAATGATAATGCATTTTTATGAATTCTGCCAAAAAAGATATACAAAAATAATTTGGTTGGAATAAAAAATTTGCGATTATTATGATGTGTCACATAATTAATTAGAACCCCTTAATTGAAATTATGAAGATATAAAGATTTTGTGTCTGATTTCCTTTGAGGGCACTATTTATGATTTGAATTAGTAATTTTTTATGTTTTAATGTGAATAACTCTTATGATCTTACTTATCAAAAATGCTTTAAAGCACTAATATAGAAGCTCTAATAGCTCTAATGAGAAGGTGGGTCCCACTCTGATGTGATGTTTGTGCCTTGCTTTGTTTTTTTTTTTTTTGCTTTGACACATCATTAGAGCTCTACATTTAGAGCTATGTATCATTTCCCTCTTACTTATATAAGCATAAATCATACCTTTGAGTGTAATAAAATACTTAAATATTGTTACATAAAAATATTACTCAATCCGTCCCAAAATATTAGTCTCTTATTCCATTTTTCATTGTCCCAAAATATTAGTCCCTCTTCAAAAATCAAGTACAAAAATAATATAAATTTCCTATTTTGCCATTCTTTTAAATTCATAAACAATATAAAAAGTACAATTATAATATTGATGTTCTCCAAAAAATGTACTATCAAAGGGTAATTTTGAAAAATCAACTTTTTTTAAAGTACAATAATTGTACTACCAAAAAAAATTAGATTTCCCGAAAAAGACCAATATTTTGGGACAAAGGGAGTATAATAGATCATAATCAAACCCCACTTGAAGCGTAAGTAAAGACCCGAAACACTACTCTTTTTTTTTTTCTTTTTTTTTTTCGGAATATGAAAAACATTTATATTAAAAAACAACAACATGCGCTTTAGACATAACAAAAAATATAAGAAATTAACAAAGCCTTTTTCGATTAATAACTATAATAATACACCATGAGTTATAATTAAGTCATAATTTATATATTATAGAATTTTTCTGAGTTTTTATTTTTTTTTCAGAAAAAATATTTTAATCCAAATGAAATTTATGATTTTTGGTATATTTAATTAACACAAATGAGGATTTTATTTCAAGTTAATAATATAATTTTTTTTATGATTTTGAAAGAAATCATTTTTATGAGCTTTTTACATAAAATCACACAGTGACAAAAAAATTCATCACCCATTAGCAAATTTGTTTGTATTTGACTTTCAATTGTTAAATTTTTTTAGGATTTGGTCAAAATCTCCTCATAATAAAACTTTAATACATTAGAGCATCTCTAATAGTTTGCCATTGGAGCTGTCAAAGCTATAATATAGCAACTTTGGTGCAAAAGTTGTTCTTAAATGGTTTGCCATTGGAGCTGCTAAATTTGGCAAATGCCAAATGTGCCAATTCACCCAAAACTAACTGTTTCCTTCCTTTCCTCTCTTCCTCTCTTTCTTTCTTTCTTGTCCTTCCTATCAAACCAACCACAGTCGACAAGCCCTCTATTTCTGTAAACCTTGGCAAAATTTCATCCACTGGTCAATCGGCCAAGGTGGTTGTCCAGCCTCGGCTTTGGTTGGGATTTGCCAAAATGACTTTGTACTATTGGAGCAGTATTGCTATAATTTGACAATTTGCTATGCTATATTGCATTTACCATTGAAGATACTCTTAAAGATAACATAAAAATTTTTCCTGAAAAGTACAACACACACTATTATTATCAAAATATCCTTAGTAACTAATTTAATATTTTAAAGGGCGAATTACACTAACGGTCCCTATAGTTTGGGCCTTGTGTCACTTTGGTCCTAGACTTTTCAATTGTGACACATTTGACCATGAATTTTGAATTTTGTTCCAAATAAGAACAATTGAAGATATCGTTACTCAATTTCAATGGCAAAATCATCAATTTGATAAAAATATAATAGTGGTGCTATTAGCACCCCATGAATTATTTTAGACCCCTTATTTCTTTGGACCCCCACTTATAAATTTTAAAACCCTTAAAATTTCCTTTCCCCCTTCAAATAATTTCAAAATTATCCTTGTGAAAACATTCCATCTATTGAATGCACACCCCTCACACTCTCACACCTCAAAAAAACCTTACTTCTAAAAAAATCCTAACAAAGCCCACGAAGAAGAAGAAGAAGAAGATGCAATATGATTACTATCTCTGCTGCCTCATCCACCATTGTCATAGTTGGAATGCTCTCTATCTCTATATATAAACATAATTTTATTAGTTTTCTCATAATAATTTCTTCTTGAAAAATTTTTTATAATAATTGGTTTAGTTTTCTCAGTAAAATAGGTCTGAACCTATGAATAATGTCATTACCTATTTCCGAACAAAAAATAAATGTTCGGTTACTAGTTCTCGAACAAATAAACAATGTTCGGGCCTGTGTTCCCGAATTTCGGTCATATGTTCAGGAATTCAATCCCGAAAAAGTGTCGAACATATTTTATTATTTTTGTCCTTTTTTTCAAGAAACTTACCCTTACAAGGCCAATCTCCTCTGAGCTAAGAACAACATCAAAGTTATGAACCTCTTCTAAGCTTTTATTGTTGTACTCCTCTTGTCTTATGGAGTTGTGGTTGCCAAAAAAACTTCCACTCATTGTCATTGCCGGAGAAGTGTAGGTAATCAAATGATTGCCATTATTACCGTCGGAATATTGCTGCCAAAGGGTTTTTAAGGTTTTGAGGGTGGGTAGGTTTTGAAGGTGGGATTTGGGAAAGATGGATCGACGGTGATGGAGGTATGTGTTTTCATAAATCCTAATTTATAATGTAGTGGATGTGTAGGTTTAATTATGCGATACGGTGTCCCAAAATTAAGGGCAAATTACACAAATAGTCCCTATAGTTTGGGGCATGTGTCACTTTGGTCCATGACTTTTCAATTGTGATACATTTGACCCTGAATTTTGAATATTGTTCCAAATAAGGACAATTGAAGATACAATTGTTTAATTTCAAGGGCAAAATTGTCAATTTAATAAAATATAAACTAATTTGACAAAAATAAATGTCAAAAAAGTATTTTAAGTTTTTTAAAAATTATTTTTATCCACCAATGATAAAATTATGTAAAATTGATAAAAATTAATAAAAATTACATGATTAATTTTTTAAAATTAATTTTACATGATCATCATCCAAACACATAATAAAAATTAATTTGGTACAATAGATAAATAAATGTTTAAAAGATTTATCAATTTTACATAATTTTATTTTTAGTGGGTAGAAATAATTTTTAAAAATTCAAAAACATTTGTTTGACATTTATTTTTGACAAATTAGTTTATATTTTATCAAATTGATTATTTTACCCTTGAAAAATCTAATGATATCTTCAATTGTCCTTATTTGGAACAAGATTCAAAATTCAGGGTCAAATGTGTTACAATTGAAAAGTCAGGGATCAAAATAATACAAGCCTCAAATTATATGGACTATTAGTGTAATTCACCCCAAAATTAATGATGTCTTTTGTAGTAATTTTATTTGAAGTTATTACTGTAATAAAAAAAGGCTAAAAATTGAGGGGTCCAAAATAATTTATGGGGTGCTAATAACATCACTCAAAATATAAACTAGTTTGACAAAAATAAATGTCAAAAAAATATTTTTGAATTTTTAAAAATTATTTCTACCCACTAAAGATAAAATTATGTAAAATTGATAAATTTTTTAGCATTTATTTTTTTTTTACCAAATTAATTTTTATTATGTGTTTGAATTATTATCATGTAATAGGTGGCTATTTTTATTTTCATAAAATTAGTTTCTATTTTTCGAAAAGTCAAATATGGTGACAACTTTGATATCACTATTAAACCAATCCATTAAATCAAAAAATCTAAAACTGAAAATATTTCATATATTAAATATATCAATTGCACATTAAAAGCCTAATAAACACCCATTACATGATCATCCTCCAAATACATAATAAAAATTAATTTGGTAAAATAAATAAATAAATGTCTAAAAGATTTATCAATTTTACATAATTTTATCTTTGGTGGGTAGAAATTATTTTTAAAAATTCAAAAATATTTTTTTTGATATTTATTTTTGTCAAATTAGTTTATATTTTATCAAATTAACAACTTTGCCCTTGAAATTGAGCAATGGTATCTTTAATTGTCCTTAAATGTGTCACAATTGAAAAGTCAAAAACCAAAGTGATATGAGCCCTAAACTATAGGGACTATTAGTGTAATTCGCCCTATTTTAAATTTTAAAATGATATAACTTTTGATTTAGAAGTCGATTTTTAATAAAATTTATATTTTTAGAATTCTCTCATCAGGATCTATCAAACAAGATCGAGGTTGATTATGAAATTCGTTACAAAAATAAATAAATAAATAAATAAATAAATAAATAAATAAATAATACTGTTGAAATTGACGTAAACAGTAACATGGTATTTTGTTTGACAATAACATGTTACCCTTTTTGACAGTAATATTTTACTGTCTGTTCTGAACAAAACATCAACAACAAAAACAGAGTACGACCCTCCCTGTATATGAACTCACACTATTTCTAGAAATTAAAACCCATACATACTCGTAGAATACTCAATCACAGCTTCAAAAACCCTCTTTGTGCTAATCGAAAATGGCACATTAGTAACACATCGTAGAATATCAATTTACATAGTCAATTTATACAATAAAGTTTGCATCTTTTTTTCTCTCCAACCACTGTTAATGTCTATGAGAAATCTAGAAATGATAATAAATTTAGAGCAATGAGGGATCTTATTGAGGGCTTCGACTGATCGCGCTGCCACGAACAATGGACGGTGATGGCTCCGATCATGGGTCTTTCGTAATAACTTTTCCTGTGTTCTTCTTTCTCTCATCAATCGTCATCTTCTTTTTCTTCTTCTCTGTCTTCGTTAATCTACTCTGCATTCTTTAGAGAGAGATAGAGATTGATGAAGAAGTTTCGATTTCTCAAATATATATATATATATGTATATATAATAGGGCAAAATTGTCCAAAGAAATATAGAAAATATATTTGTCAGTCCTTCATAAAAAAACACGATTTTTGCTGAAGGAGTTTAGGAAGTAAAACATTTTGAGTTGTCCTCTACATAGTGGTGCTTTGGAAAGTTGATAAAAAATTAACTTTTTGGTTTTTTTTTGGCATAAAACTAGGTTCTTTTGAGTAAAAAAGCTGACTTTTTTGACTAAAAAAGTTAAAAAGTCAAAAAGTTACATTTTTTAGCCTCTTTCCAAAGTACCCCATATTAACATGTTGGACCTAGGGGGTTTTGGTTAAAATTTTTCTAAAATTTTCTACAAATAAAATATTTAGATTCAAAATTATATTTTTATTTTAAAAATAAATTTTCATATATCGCACAGGTCACGTATGGGCATTAGCTTATATCGAATTTGGGGACGCTGCTGCGTGGGGTGCGCAACAGCATCTGCTGTGCGCGGAAATGGGCTTATTTTGGAGCCCATTTTGATAATCCGAGCCGATCACATTTTAGAATACACCAAGTAGAACATGCCTGTAAAAAATCAAGTTAATTGGATATCGTTTACCCATCATCTACTCACATTTCTATCTACAAAAATAAATAATAACTGTGATTTAAAGTATTAAAATGAATACAAATGTGAGTGGATGAATAGGTAAACGATATCCAATTAACTTGATTTTTTGCAGGCATATTTTACTTGATGTATTCTAAAATGTGAACGGTTCAAATTATCAAAATAAGCTCCGAAATGGGCCTATTTCCACGGACAGCAGATGCTGTTGCGCACCCCGCGCAGCAGCGTCTCCAAATCCGCTTATATCATTGAATTATTATCAATTATCAATGGGGGGAATTTACCAAAAAAGGAACAAAAATCAAATAACATTAGGCTCTCTTATCATTTAATTATTATCACAATTATGGTTGCCACTGCACATTTGCTATGCAAAGACTCAATGCTCTCCATAGCAAGAAGGGTATCACTATCAATGGCATCGACGACGATACCATCTTCTCCAAATTCTCTCTCCAAACTCATCATGAATTCAAACAATTGTTTCGGGGGATCGAGAAAGCTCACAACCTTAGTTCGACAGCTCCGACTTTACAAACCCCCTCCTCCCACGATTGATGAAACAACCGATGTCGAAGAGCAGAGAATCGAAGAGAGTGCAGGGAAGGTGGTTTCTCAGGTGGGTTTTGTCGAATCTGCAACCCCAATTGCCGGAAAACCCGAAAGATTCAGACCCAAGAGTGCCTCTGTTCTGATCTGTCTCTTTGAAGGGGATGATGATGATCTTCGTGTCATTCTCACTAAGCGCTCTTCCAAGCTCTCTTCTCACTCAGGTTACTATATATATATATATGTTTCTGAATTTATGTATATACATACATTTATGTATAATCAAGTGGGTGTCTTTGGTTGATGATGATTATTGTGTTTGTATTTGGGGCAAATAACCAAGTGGGTTTTGTTCATTTTAGCAAATGGGTATGTTTTGGTTCAATTTACCACATTGTTTATTTGGTTAAGGGTTTTTAGGATTTGAATCTGTTGGTTGTTTATCTAAGGATTATTAGGATTTGAATCTGTTGGTTTGTTTAGTTTAGGGTTTGTTTTGGCGATAATAATTATTTAGATGTTGATTTGTATAAATACTAGCGAAATTCCCCGTGCCTTAAAGCACTATATTATTCAATTATTCAGGAAATAACACTACCTCCTTTGTCAACTATACATTTTAGTTAAAAAGTCAAAAAATCACTATAAGTTGTCACATCGCTATCTCTATTTTTCCAGAGTAATTCTATTTACACACCACTAAACCTCTCAGTTCACACTATATTCTCCTATTTACTAAATTCACACCACACCTAAATTGAAAAGTTTGATTTTATCTCACTACACACCCTTATTTTTTAAATAATACCAAACTACCCTCCCAAACCCTAACCATAACCCTAATCACTAGCACCACCGGCAGCCGGTAGTCACAACTTCTCGCCTCCGGCCGTCGTCCCTCCACCACTCTTCATTCTCCCACTCTCTCGTCGACGCCCACTTTCCCATCTCTACCATCAGCCCCATTTCACCTCTCACACCCTAACATTAGATATCTCTCTCTCTCTCTCTCTCGTTGCACGGTGGTGGGTCACAACTGTGTGGGTTGCATAGCGGTGGTTGCAAAGGCGATGGGTGGCAGGGCAACAGAATTGGAGGGTTGCGATAGAGGCTGCGACGGTGGCCAGAGAGGGAAGTCGTCATTGTGGTTGCTAGGGTACAACAGATGGAGGTCAAAAGTCGGTCGCATCAACCATCGCATCTGCCATAACTAGCCTTCTCTCTTATCCTTTTCTTCTTCTTCAAACCTTAGATCTGTGTTTTCCAGATCTCTTAATTGGTTATGGCCGTGGGGATTGTTGGCAATGGTGATGGCCGGCGGTGGAGATTGGGCTGCGATGGTAGTGGGAAAGGTAAGTCGTAGTGGTGGTGGTTGAGGACGGCAGCAGAAGGTGGCGGAGGCTGGTGATGATGATGGTGGTATGTGTTGAGAGATTAGGGTTTAGAAATTTGTCCAAAAAGGTAATTTTACCGTGGGACAAAATTGTGTAATATAAAAATAGAGAGTAATAGTGTATACTAAGAGTATTGAAGGTGTGGAAATAGAATTTCTCATTTTTTTGCACATATTTTCATAAAAAGTCAAAAAATTACTAAAATAGACCGTTCCCAAACGAGGTTTATTCAATTTTATCCACTTAAAACTATGTCACACAAGATGTTATTCAAAAACTAATAATAAAGATATTTTTTCTCATTTGGGGGCTTTCTTTTTGCTGGTGATAGCAATTATTGGAGTTAAAGGTCAGTGAGGGTGGGTCTCCGGCTAAAATGGGGTATGGCAGCAAGATCTACGTAGTCTTATAAAAGGAGAGTTTGTCCAATACTATAATATACAAAGCTCTATATTCAATAATGGTCATAGTTTTTTCGAAGGCTGCCATTTGTGGTAGAGGCTTTAAAACCTCCAATCAAAATGGATATTTATTTTTATTTTGTGTGTTTGCATGATGATACAAAGCCTCCACTCAAAGGGAGGCTTTTAAAAGCTTCTACTTTAGGTTGAGGCTTTCAAAGATCTAATTGAAGTGAAGTGGAGGGTTTAGCTCTGAGAGAATTCTTTTACTCACCTACTCTCTTCCTGCATGGCACATGATGTGGCAAAACCGATCCTAGATTGGGAAATAGTTTGTGGTCAACACTAATTTAGGATTCTTTCTCAAAAACAATTATTTTGGACCAAATTCCTGATTGTTGTGTGTATTGGGTGGGGTTTTGTTCATTTCAGTAAGTGGTGTCTCTTGCTGCTTATAATTGGTTAAAATGTATTCAGTTTGTAGATTTCAGCTGTTGGGTATTCTTTGGTTGCAGGTGAAGTTTCATTGCCAGGTGGGAAAGCAGAGGGGGGAGATGCAGATGATGCGGAAACAGCAACTAGGGAAGCAAATGAGGAGATAGGGTTGGACCCTTCTCTTGTGAATGTTGTGACTGTCCTTGAACCATTCTTGTCTAAGGTACCTGATGACATTAGTTTAGTTGTTTTTCTGTATATTTGCATCTTTATGATCTGTATTTGCATCTTTGTGTCATGGAAGTTTCAGTTTTAGTCTTTTGTAGGCAAATGAGCTTTTGTGTTTTTCTTCCGCAAAGTAAAAGATTTTGCGTAAACTAATCTATGAACTCGTGATAGTCCTTGTGGTATATTGCCACTTGAAATTCTGATAGTGGAGTGTTGCTGAAGTTAACATTGATTAGAAGGAAATGGAAGAGATGAGTGTATGAAATATTTGATGCTAAATCAAAAGGATTTTTGGAAATAAACTGTGAGACCCAGAAAATCATCTCACATGGATGTTGATGAGCTCCAATGAAGAGATGAGCTTGGCTGTTGTAATCTGCAAGGATAAATATAGTCGGCGCCACCCAACTGGGGTTGCCGGCCGGAGATACTCCGATGATAAAGTTAGAATCCATGAATGAAGAGTATAAATAGTAAAGAGTGTTGTGGGTGTAGTGTAGAGAGAGATGATCTCCCTTTTGTGTATGGGGTCTCCTCCTTTTATAGGGGATAGATGATATTTGTTTAGGATATTTTACCTATATAGCAAAATATTTTTCTGGCTTCCACATAAACAATACTAGCCTATCACCCGTGCTATGCACGGGATAATTATAAATATTTATATTTGTTTTAGATTTTTTTTAATATATAAATTATGTTTTTTAAGATCTTTTATAAAAATAATTTAACAATCTAAGGTTTAAGGAATTTTTTTTATACTTTTTCTTAATGCATTAAAGTGTTATTATAAAGGTAAAGTTTGGGGTTGTGAGAAATTAATAAATGCTAAGGTGTTTTTTTTTAAATCAAAAAATCAAAAAATTTAAATTGGGATATTGGAACTCTCACAAAACTTGTGGGTTAAAGATAAATATAAATAAATAGATAGATATAGATATAGATATTTATATTTGTTTTAAATTTTTTTTAATATACAAATTATTTGTTTTGGAAAAGGTACAATAATTATGAGAGAAGTCAAAAAGTCTTGTGGGTTAAGAGAAGTTAATAAATACTGAGGTTATTTTTTTTAAAAAAAAACAAAAAATTAGAAAATTAGGATTGGCATATTGGAGCTTCCACAGGCTTTGGGGGTTAGAAACCCCCTTTTGCTTAATATATAGTATAGATGTTTCTGTACTAGAATTGGCGAGCACATCCCACCTTCCCTTTCAAATGCTCATATCACCATTATGTTGTCGGCCGTCCCTGAATTCCTCAAATATTGACTTTATAAAGTGCTTCATGCTCATGAACCTGTGGCATCATTACTGTAATTTGTGCATTTTATTTCTCTTAAACATCTTCTTGAACATTAATTGACCTTGAATTTATATTCAGACTGAAAATTCAACAATTCAAATCACATGTTTATGAAGTGAGGTGTTAGAGTTCGTAAATATTACTGATTCTACTTTGCAGTTTCTCTACCAAGATAATAAAGCTGCTGATTGTTATCAATTGATTGTTTGGCTTCCTTGCATTCAGTTATTAGTTGACTAATCACATTACTGATTAGTTTACAGAATTCAACTTGGACGTAATAATCACAAAAGCTCTTTGATGATAGAACTTCTTTGCTGACCCTCCTTTACATTGTTATTCTACATGTGCTTAACTGTCTACCTTGCATCTTCCTCCCTCCCCAGAAAAAGGACAAATAAGAGAAGAGAATGAAGGCAGGGAAAATGGTTGTTAGATGTTAATGAC
Source organism: Camellia granthamiana (assembly GCA_036172215.1). Taxonomy (NCBI): domain Eukaryota; kingdom Viridiplantae; phylum Streptophyta; class Magnoliopsida; order Ericales; family Theaceae; genus Camellia; species Camellia granthamiana. The sequence continues at coordinate 62,445,369 of CM069909.1, forward strand.
AAAGAATTGAACTTTAGTGGCAGGAAGTTTGGACCAGAATATTTGAACTCACTATAAGAGCTCAATGACATTGGACCCTTAGAAATGGATATTGAATCTTTATTAGCCAAATGCCCCTATCAACTCAATCTGAAAAAGGAATAGAATGCAGTGAACTCTGGTGAAACGCCTAGAGAACTTCGTTGCTACCTTTTCTTAATAGATAAGAGATTTGTGGACCCTTTGTCTGAACATCCTAAAGATATCAACATCCATGAGATCTTCACTCTTACTAAGTTCTATGTATGCACTAGCCACCCAAGTTTCATACATGGACCATGATTTTAATACCTCTTTGTTGGAAGTCATGATTATTATTTTGGTATACAGAACACTTAGAGGTTGGATTATCAACAAGAATTGAGGATGTTTAGATAGGTAAACTTTCTTGAATGAAAATGAAAAGCATGGCTAGGATCTTTAAAATATTGTGCTCCAAACTTCTTTGGCTGAGTTGTGATTGGTGCGACTTGATGTTGTAGGAACACATTAAAACTAGTCTAAATTTGCGATTTGGGACTGTCTTTGAGCCTAATCAAATAAATCTCTAAACCATAACTAAACCAACTAGAAACTGGTCCAACCACCAATTTAATCTGGACTACAACCACATGAACCCAAACCAGTGAACAGATAACATAACATTTTTATATTCTCTTTGCCTGCTGAATAGGACCCATCTTTGAATATAATTATACAGTCACTTGAGTTTGATCATAAGTTAATTTAACTCTACTTTTGCGTTTTCAATAACATCTTCATTTTCTATGCAGCATCTCCTCAGAGTAATTCCTGTTATTGGCATACTGTCCAACAAAAAAGCATTCAACCCTACTCCAAATGCTGCCGAAGTGGAAGCAGTATTTGATGCTCCCCTGGAAATGTTTGTAAAGGTTCTTTCTATTCCTGTTCCTTTTTTCACCTCTAATTGCCAATTTGAGTTCAATTGTTTATACAGACTCATTTCCAACGTTTTGATTCAGGATGAAAATCGGAGAGCAGAGGAGAGAGAGTGGATGGGGGACAAGTATCTGATTCATTACTTCGACTATGAAACAGATAGTAAGAAGTATGTGATATGGGGTTTAACGGCCGGGATTTTGATTAGGGCAGCATCGGTTGTGTACCAAAGGCCACCAGCTTTTATTGAGCAGAACCCCAAATTCAAGGTTTCTAAAGTTCTTGACAAAGATATACTATAATGCCTTAGAACTACTAGTAATATTGTTCTAGTTAGATGAACATTTGTGCATAAAGGGGACTTGTAGAGACCAAGATGAAAAGGCATTTCTTACCTTGTGTAAACCATTTCGACCACGAAATCAAGAAAGTGCTGCAAAGAAATTTGAGAAGCGACGAGGCAACTGATATCTAACATCGAAAGGAAACATTAGCGTAGAGTGAATTGTGGGGTGCGTTGTTACTGGCGGATCTTCCTTCAGGTGAGTTGGCATAAGGAGTGTGAAAATGTTGTCCATGTACAGATCTTGATTGGTTGGTTGTTCGTGCAAGGTTCATTCCAAGTTCAGGAACCTTGTTCGGTTGAAGAACCTTTAATTCAGTTTTAAACTCATGTATCAAGAGATCTTTACATGTTAACAGCATGAGAATGTTAGTATTTTATTGTCAGAAATATTCTGTAATATTTCAAAATGAAGCTGAAATTTGCTTGACTATTCGATTCCATATTCATATTTTATGTTGTTTTATATTGCAGACTTTACCAAAACTCACCAGCCTTAGGTGAGAATAGCCCTTACTATCCAACTCACAGCTGATTAAACTACTTCAGAGAAATCCTAGCAACTTCTAGCTTCATCAAAGCAATTTAGACCCAAACTGCATATGTTGTACCCTTAACTTTACCTTACCCAAGTGCCCAAGTTAATGCTAAAAAGAATGCTGCCAAGGGCACTAGTTCTAAACCTGGAAGTAATAAAAGGTTACAGTATCACAATAGGCAACATCCTCATACAAGATCCGCGTAAATATCAAAATATCTTATGTGTTGATCACTCTGATATCAGTTGACCATAGCAACCGCAAAACATATGTAAGGTCGAATACACATCATAGCATATATTAGACTATTGATTGCACACACATGAAACATTAGTCATCTGCCTCTTTAGTGGTTAAGGAGAGTCCGATGGATGTCCAGTTGAGCTATCCCATGTGCCCGGTTTGGATCAGTTTGGACCAATGGCCAATGTGGTGCATCTCTTGCTTTATAAACAAGTTTATAAATCGACGGTTACTACGTTCAAAGGCATGGGAAAAACTCAGGTACAACTCTATGCAGGCCGCGTAGATAGTCATTAAGATATTGTGTTATAACCATTTTGCTCAATTGTAAATGTTTTAAATCAACATTTGTGGGATGCAACATTGAAACTAATACTAATAATGGTTTAACTAAGGTAGCACACAGAAACCTCTTAATGACAACATACATGGTTAGAACTGTACCCAACTTACAAGCAATATATATACTTTTTGGCCATTTATTAGTATACATTGTGCTAAAAAACGTAATTCGATCAAATTCTCAATGCCTTCCCTTCCGGAAGGGCCAAAACATCAAGAGTACACAATCACACGGGCAGAGTGTAAATGTATTCAAATCACATACTTGACAATAAAAGAAACATCACACCCAAAATTATGTATTCCTTGTGAGAAAAAAAGTAAAATTAACAATAGCATTATGGTGTTCAAGTACAAAAATACGCTTGTGTAGTCCCTTAAACTGAATTTCATCCTTACCAAATATCATCGGTATCTGAGCTCTATTTAATAAATGATAAACATTGCAACTCAGTATCTATTTCATATCAGGAATAGTTTCAGATGACAAAGGAAAGTAGAAATTCCAACAAACTTAATTATGACAACAAAAAAAATTAACAAAAAGCAGTTGTTAAAAAAATTACAGAGAAACCCATATATTTAGCCGCTTCAGGTAAATACCTCGTAAAATTTCTCAATGACAAGCAAACCAGAATCAATGGATTCCAGGGGATCCTTCCGAAGACGGTGTCTTAGGCAGTTGGGAATGACGGTTGCAATATCCTCTGTTGTTACTGTATCTCTTCCTTTAAGGGCAGCCAAAGCTTTCGCTGCCCTATTTGTCACTATATCGCCTCTCAATCCATCGACATTCAGCTCCGCACAAACGCTAGAGATTTTCACACGGAGTTCACGATCAATTTGAACTGATGAAAGAGAGTTTCTAGCTGAAGCAATTTGATGTTGGAGTTTCTCTTGCTCCTCCTTGTAAGAATCTCTGAATTCCTTAGGGTTTTGATCAAACCGAGCTCTCTCCTCCACAATCTTTACTCTTAACTCAGCATCCCTCACGGTCCCTACTTGTGCGTGCATTCCAAACCGATCAAGCAACTGTGGCCTTAGCTCTCCTTCTTCAGGATTTCCCGAGCCAATTAGTATAAACCTAGCCGGATGTGAAATTGAAATTCCCTCTCTTTCAACTGTATTCCATCCTGAGGCAGCTGAATCCAAAAGAACATCCACTAGATGATCATCTAAAAGATTGACTTCATCAACATATAGAATTCCTCTATTAGCTTTAGCAAGAAGCCCAGGCTCAAATGCCTTGACACCCTCAGTAAGGGCCTTTTCTATGTCAATTGTTCCACAAACTCTATCTTCCGTGGCACCCAATGGCAAATCAACCATGTTGATTTTGGTATTCACGACAGGAACTTCTTCGCCTCTCACAACTCTTTCTTGGACTTCCATGCCCATAGATTCCGGATCTTCTGGATCAGAGTTAAAAGGATCGCCAGCAACTACCTTGATTTCAGGAAGTAAATCGACTAAAGACCTAACAGTCGTAGATTTTCCAGTTCCTCGGTCACCCATAATCATGACACCCCCAATCTTGGGATCGATCACATTTAGCAGAAGGCATAGTTTCATCTCATCTTGTCCTACTATAGCAGAGAACGGATACACTGGCCTCTGATTTTCCTTAGAGGCAAGCTTCCGGGCCTGAAATCGACAGAGTTCACAATCTCTATCACACAATAAACTCAAACTGTAACTACAGTTCTTCGATGACACAGCTCACAATCTATCTTGTTAGAATCTTACAATTCACTGTTCGACCCATAAAATTTTATACGAGTTTAAACCAAAATGATTCAATTGTTGTTGAATCTTTAATTGAGTGAATCTTACGATTCAATTGTGATTCACTGTGATTTAGTTTTGTTTGCATAATGCATGAAACAGTGTTGTTTTTGCAAAATAAAAAAGAGATTAATTAATTATATTGATATACATACTAGTTTTATATGTATATATATACAATTTAGTTATGTTGACACTTATCTTATTTTAAACACTATGTTATATATAAAAGGGAAAATTACATTGACACCCCTTGAGGTTTGGTCCAATTACTACTCACCCCCTGACGTTTTGGAAATTACATTTTCACCCCTGTAATTAATAGTTTCATTTCATAAACCTCCTGTTTATATAAAAAATAACAACTCCTAATAGAAAAATAGAAGAAATTACATTAAAAAAAAAGTAAAGGAAAGGGGAAAAAAAAAGAGAAAGTAAAGCAAAGAAAGCAAAAAAAAACAGAGAGTGTATCAGTTCAATATCTTCATTCCGTCTAAATAATTACAATAACAAAGGGGTTAATGTAATTTTTCAAACGTCAGGGGTGATATGTATTAAACCCAAACCTCAGAGGTGTAAGTGTAATTTACCCTATATAAAATTATAAATTATGCTAAATAAAGTGAATCTTACAATTCACAATTTGATATGATTCAGTTCACTATTTTAGCAAAACAATTCACTATCCGATTCGTGAGTAACAATGCTTAAAACCCCTTTGCTAACACTCTTTTCTCCAAAATACATCGTTTAAAGAGGAAATACCAGAAACAAGCAACCACACAAACCTTTCAACAAACATCTAAACGGCAATTTCAACTCTCTTAAGTCCCACCCAACAAAGCACAAATTCTTTACATGTAATATTTCAACAAGCCAATTTAATAACAATTTTATGCTTCCACCTAAAATAATAGCACCAGATACAAATTAAACACTGTAATCTGTATCTGAAGACAACCCAGACGTACAGAAACTTCCATACCTGTTCTTGGGCAGGACTGATTTCAGTGGCAACATTAGTAACAGAAACACGGAACTGAGACCTCTCCTTCTTCACTGGAATTGCAATCCCTCCATAGAATTTCCTCCCACAACTCTGCCCTAAAATCACAAATTTTCTTTAGAAATTTCAAATTCTGATTTTTTAAAAAAAAAAACCCCACTTCTTATCTTCATGACTAACCTAAAAAAGATAAAGTAACCATGAAATTTAAAGCTAAAAATGAACTGGGTCTCTGTCATATAATCTTTACCCAAATCCAAGAATGTAAAGAAATGAAATGTTGCTTTACATATACAGATATACATATAGATATACCTGGGGTTGGAGAGAGTGAATGAATGGGGCACTTGAAGGAGCGAGAAGAAGAAGGACGAGAGGCGAAGAGTGCTGCAGAAGAAGTTCCGAGAACACCGGCCATTGTCCAAGTCTGTGTTTGCACAGAGAGAGAGAGAGAGAGAGAGAGAGAGTTGAGTTACAGAGTGTGTGTTTGCTGGGGTTCAGAACTTGACATGGCATTGGTGTCTAGTACTGGGTTTGTTTGGGGTGAGGATAAGACGGTAGATTTCCAATCTCAATTTTGCTTTATTTATTTATTTTTTTGGTCTATGCTAATATCACGTAGGTCCAACACCCCTTAAGACCACAGGATCACATCAGCCCCCACAAAAGTTTATGGCTCCACTGACCATGATTTTTTTTTTTTTTTTTTTTTGAGTTTAGATTATGAATTTTTATTTTGAGAAATTATTTGGAAGTCCTATTTAAAAGGGGATAAGTTTATTTAGTCTCATAATCTTTTGAATACTTTCAAAAATTTATTACGTATTTTTTTCATCATTCTTCTCTGTATATTTATTTTTCTTTATTTTTTTTTCTTCGTAATTTTCGGGTGACAGGCGACCATGTCTTACTTCTTTTCTTTCTCTTTTTAATATATAGTTATCAGTGACCGACGGGCATCATTGCTTGGGATTCACCGACAACCACTGACCATTGACTCTTTACTTTACCCTCACCGACAGCGAAAGAGACAAGTTTCCGACGAAGGAGATGAGTAAATCTACTCAGATGTACATCAGATCTGAGTAAATTTACATGAGATCCGACTAGATCTAAACCAAAAATAGTTGTCGTAGTACAATATTCTCTCTATATTTATTTATTTAATTTGATTTCTCAATTTTTCTACCTTTTCTTTACTACACACCTCTATTTTCCTATTTTAATGGAGAAAATTTTCAAGTTCTGAACAAGTTGTTTTTAAGTTTTAGTTATAGGTGGTAAAAATTGTAAAATTTTACAGTTTTCAGTTTTTTTTGGTGCTGAAATAAATTATGCTTTAAAACTGTAAAATTTTACAGTTTCATAACATTCTTTAGAACTGTCAAATTTTGTAGTTTCATAACATGTTTTTCAGTTTGATTAATAAGGATAAATGTTTAATAGAATCATACTTTATAAAATGTAACATTTTACAGTTTCAAAACTTACTTTTCAGTTTGATCAATATTGGAGATTATTTACTTAAACCCTACAAAAATTAAAAAATAATATATACTTTTTTCCATTGTTGTTTGTTGTTGCTATTTTTTTTTTTCCCTTTAGTTTATCAATATTTAACATATTTTGCTATGTTTTTTCATTATAATTTCTCCATTTATTATTATTATTTTTTTGACAATATTCTAGACATTCTGATAAGTCTCTGATGATGTTCTTGACGTTCAACGAACATTATGGACATTCCGGCGACTTCCAGTGATGTTCAGAACACTCCAGTAAGACTCCGGCGACTTCTCGATGATATTGAATATTCCGGTGAGTCTCTGGTGACCATTTGAAGGAAGTCCGGCAGTGATGGGATGTAGTAGCGTTTTTAAAGTTATATAAAAAAAAAAATGATTTTTTTAGTAACAATTAAAAATATGTAGGACTAATTGGTATAAATGTTTTGTTTTGGAACTAGATGGATTTTGAACTTTGTGTAATAGATTTACTAATAAGTGCCCCTATTATATATTTTTTCTTAAATTCTAATTTAAATTTATAATTTTTTTTTCCTTCAAAATCTCCATTTAAATTTATGGTCCGAGGGTTTAAAAAAAGAAATGCTTTATGCTATCATAGCTTTTCCTTTATTTTTAGGATATAAGATTCATTGTCAAGTTAGATTAGGGGAGCCTCCAAAGTTATTATGAGACATTTCTTCATTTATTTGAACATTTTTATAAAAAATTATTATAATTTTATCTTATTATTAAACACCTATTTTACCTTTATTATTAACCTTCCCGACCTTAAACCTAATCCCTCCCCACCTATCATTAACAACTTCGACCACTCTTCCCAGCTCTAACTGCTACTGACCCTAAGTCTAGTGTCACAGACCACCCTTCCACATTTCCTTTTTGCCATCGCCCAATCATCTCCAATTTAGCGCTGGTTTGGCATTACTTATAAAAGTCAACAAGTCACTAAAAAAATAAAAAAAATTATATTGTTTGGCGGGAAGTCTGTGGGTTCAACAAAAAAAAAATAGTGCAACTCAGTGCTGCAGTACAATTCCTCCACATACAATACGTGGTTCAATGTAAGCCACACATTCCCATAGAAAACATAAATTGAAATGCACGGACAGCCTTCTGCATGTGTCAATAGGGGCAATTCGGTAATTTTGTTAGTTGATATAATATTTTATTATATATTTTTTCTTAAGAAGTCAAAAAGTTATTCCAAACATACATATTTTTTTCTTTTACTTTTTTAACAAAAAAGTCAAAAAGTGTACTTATATAGTTTATCTCAAACAACCCCTTAATATTTCTCAAAACTCTTAAGTCCTTTATGATCATTTCTTCCTTACTCTCATGCCTTCAACCCCTTGATGAAGTACGCACATGCACACGCACACGAGAGAAAGAAAGAAAGAAAAAAAGAAATTGCGCTGCATATGAAAAAAGAATAATAAAGAGAGGATACGATAGGTTGTTAGAGGATGAGGAAGAAAAAGATTTGAGAGGCTAGAGATGGGGCTAAGGAGTTGTGTCGAATGTAAAAAGGTTTGGAAAGTTCTACCAAAGTTGGGTAAGGAATTTGAGAGTTTGCGTCAAAGTTGAAGAGGGGTTTTGGCATGGATTGGATTTAGAGGATATATAGGGATGGAGTTGGTAGCTAGAACTAGAAAGGGGCAAGAGGGTGGCCAGAGCTGATAGAAATGGATGGAGTGGACATAATGGCTAAATTTTGAAAAGATAGATGATAATTTTAGTATTATATAAGGTGTTAAAAGAATATTTACAATTAATTGATGAGTAATTCTATTTTCACACCACATAAAATTTCAATTATAATATTTATATAATTTAGATATAAATTTTTAAACAAAAGTCAAATATTTAAACATGATTCACATGAACATATGAACAAAAAAAAGTTGTTTGAAGGTAAATAATTAAACCGAATATATATATATGAACAATTAATTTTTATTCATAAATTAATATTCAAATATTTAATTTTTACTCAAAAATTTATAACACAAACAATACGCAGCGAGATTTCACGTGGGTGCGAATAGAATTCCCATTCCCCGCCCGTTCACCTTTCAACACTATAAATAAAGCGTTTATTCAAACACATCGTAAAAAAAAACTCTATTTCTTCGCTCGACTCAACAGATTTGCTCTCCACATCTTCTTCAAAACAATAGGCAACGTTTTCTCACCTCGCAACATCACAACCAGGTACCTCTCTCTCTCTCTCTGTATATATATAATACGACATCAGTATCATCAGATCCCTACGAATCTTCTCATTGATCGAAATTCCAATATTCAACAAGTGTTCCTCTGAAACCTAAGGTTATGGATTTCTTTTGCTGTAGAAATTGATTGTAATTTTTCTCATACACGTTTCTATTTTTTACCTTATGGATTTGTACGTGATTTCTATTTCAACTTTCTAATTTGATCTGGTTTTAGTTATTCAATGAGCTTTGATTCCATCAAAATCATTGTAACGTTTGCAGAGCAAGTGATTTTGAGTTGATTTTCTAATAGTTCAATATCTACTTGATCTCATACACTGTAGGTCAGGGATTTGTTATCTTCAGTAAATATTTCGAGTAATTGTTCACGATCTAGTTTTAGTGATTAAATTAGCTTTAGTTTGGTCAGCAATCACTGCGAAATTTGCAAGTCAGGTGATTTTCAATTTGATTTTTAATTTCATTTTGATGTGTTTAATAGTTTAGCATCTTGTTAGTTTTGTAGAGCAGTTCTGTTGGCTATATATTTTGTAAAAGCCAGTAACAATTCGACACGTGGCAGAATAAGGGTATTATGGGAAGATGATTCATATCTTCAATCCTGATCGTACACGTGGCGATGACAATTGGTTCTCACGTGATCCGAGTAGCACCAGATCAATAAAGAAACGAAAGATGACGTGGCCTCAACGGTTACTCATATTCAAATTCAAATATAAGAGGGAAGTTTAACTGCAAGTGATGGCGTAGTGGAACTACTTCTAAGGCAGCATGATCAGCAATCATGGAGGAGCAGTTCGACGGTTTGAAGTGCAGTTCGAAGGTCATCCTTGGCAAGTATAAATAGCAAGGAAGTCACCAGAAAAAACCCCCAGACTCAGATCATACAAACCAGTCATTTACTTTATATTTTCTTTCCCAGTTTTACATTTCCTGCACTTTAAATACCTGCACTTTAAATACTTGTCCTTTAAATATCTGCACTGCACTTCGATTCCTAGGAGTAGTTTCAAGTAGATTCAAGTAGACTGTTGCTGTAAACCTCTTCGAGGCTGAGTTTGGACTATTGTAAGTGTTCATTTTTAATGAAATACTGCGATTGTTCTTCATATTGCTTGTTATCTTTCTTAATTTCTCCTAAGTCAAGCCACCAGTAAAAGTCCTCTTCATTGAGGCTGAAAGAACTAAAAAACACAATCGTCTGATAAATTGGTTGGCAATTATAACTTCTGTAAGGACTGATTGATCCTTGCTGGCACGCTCGCATTTACAAAACTATCCTTCGAAAAGCCAAAAAGCCAACATATATTTTTGGCACGCCCAGTGGGACTTAATTTAAAATGGCTAGAAGAAGACGACAAGGAGAAAATGAACGTCTGGAAGAAGGCGTAGAAGGAGAGGTAGAAATACCTAATCCAGAGGATAATGTGATAACACATCCTGTGGAGGCTCCTATGTTATCAGAACCTATGGTCGAACAGACCAGTACTTCTGGACAAGAACCATATGTTCATAATATTGGACGAAACCAAGGAATTGGAACATCCACCGTTCCATCTACTCAGCCAACAAATCTGTGGGATGGCTTAGTAGATGCTATGGGACAACAATTAATGAACACCATGGAAAGGTGGGCAACATCCTTTTTGGATCGAATGAATAACCACCAACCAACAAATACAAGACACACAGAGGAAGTTTTAAATGTCCCTCAGCAAAGATTGGCTAGAGAAAAACAGCCTATGCAAATTAATGGACAATCTAATGGTCAGACTAGTACTCAAAATTATGAAAGACCATCGCCTCAGTCTTGGTATGAACCCATTTCAAGGCTTGTAGTAGGCCAAAATGCCTCAGTACCCAACAATGAAGCCACACATGTTGGTGGATCTGGGCAAGTACAAGAAATTGGCATGAGAATGGTTACAAATCCCATGTTCGAAGCCATACCTGGCACTAGGGGATATAATAATCCTTTGTTTGAATTTATACCCGGGGGGTTGGAGAGTTTTCCTGTAAATGGAAGGGACACAACACCTGTTCCAGCACCTTTCGCAGGTCCCTTCGCAGGACAGGCTCAAAGGGGTTACCCATATCCCCAACAGCAACCTGTACCACAGGGGCAACCAGTCCCAAATGTACCACCTTATGGACCAAGAGGGCCACAAGCACAAGTTTGTCCACCAAACCCTGTGTTTGTTCCTCCAGTACTGGTTCAGCAGGCACAGAATATGGTCCCTAGGGACCAAATTGTTGATATTGTTAGGGAGATGTGTGGACCGATGGCTCGGGGGGTCCAGACTCCTGTATACAGAAAACCATACCCAGAATGGGTAGATAGGGTACATGAATATCCAAGAGGATTCAGAATACCAGATTTTACCTTGTTCTATGGAACTGGAAATCAATCAACAGTAGAGCACATTGCCAGATTCGCTGCTCAATGTGGTGAATTCACTAATCATGATTACATGAAACTGAGATTATTTCCAAATTCCCTGACTGGGGGAGCCTTTGTATGGTATATCAACCTGACACCTGGCTCCATTCAAAATTGGCAACAAATGGAAGAGGCATTTCATGCCCAATTCTTCCAATCGGAGCCAGAGGTGTCCATGGCAGACTTGGCAAGATTGAGTCAAAGGCCTGAAGAAAAGGCTACTCAGTTTATTGCCAGATTTAAAAGGGCTCGAAATAAATGTAGGGTCATCCTTCCAGAGTCAGAATTTGTAAGATTGGCTCAAAACGGTTTAGAGTTCAGGCTTCGAAAGAAATTTGATTCAACTGAATTTAGGGATTTGGTCGAATTAACCTATAAGGTGTCTCGATATGAAGCATTACTAGAGGAGGAACAAGATCGAAATAATGCTTCGTATAAGACGTATTATAGAGATCCCAATTATGAGATTGATGCAGCAGAGATTGTGGGCAAAGAACCTGTAATCTGTGAAGCATTAATTCATAAGGATACAACCATCGACCAACAGTTTAAAAAGAAAGACTTTCACCGAAAGTATTCTTTTGACTTAACAAAAGCAGATGACATTTTTGATCATTTGCTTGCAGCCAATTTCCTTAAGTTACCAAAAGGAGTTAAACTGCCATCTCCAGAAGAACTTAAAGGAAAAGTGTACTGTAAATGGCATAATTCTTGGTCTCACTCAACTAAAACCTGTATTGTTTTTCGAGACAGGATCCAAGAGCAAATTCGAAAAGGAAGTTTGAAGTTCCCAGCCAAAACAGAAAAAGCCATGGGAATTGACAGCAACCCATTTCCAGAAGTTGGAGAAAGCGCGGCTAATGTGGTTGTACCAAACTTTCAGAATCTATCTCTGCAGGAATTGGAAGAGGTCAACGTGCAAATGCATATTGCCAACCAGACAACTGCCAAGAAGGAAATTGGAAACCCACCAACTATTGGACAAGGTTTCTCACGTCAGAGGGAACACTCTGATGAAGAAGCACTGGACGATGATTCTCTCGAAGCAGCTGTAGTGCAGAGGATGTGTCCTAGATGCAGATTAAGTTACAAATGGTTAAAGGGGCTTCCAATTGATGGGAAGCAATACTATAAGGATGTTCAGAGACGTCCTAAATCAACCAATGCTCACAACAAAAGGCCGTATCCGGCTGGTGACAGGCAACGCCCATTAGTGGTGGAACCTGTAGTGGACAGAATGCATGCTAAAGGCAAGAGGCCTGTGTATGAGTCTAGGCCACCTAACTACTACAGAGTAGAAAGCAGCCATTCTGAAAGAAGATTGGAGAGGGGTCCAGGTTATGGGAGTAAAGCCAGAGATTGGCCTTTTAGACCAACCTTGCGAAGGACAGAAAATGGCTCTTTTCATCGAAGGACTGAATCAGGTTCGAAACATGAAGTCAGAGCCAAGCATTTACCTTCACAGCCAGCTTCGAAGATGGTTTCGAAGGTAGAAGGAAACAGTTCGACATCTGGATCAGTAAGCTCGTGGGTACCAGGGGTCCCAGATTGGTTTGTAATGCAGAACAAACCTAGGGAGGCGCCTACTCAAAGGGATGTTGGAAACCAAGGCAGGATGGTCAAGCCTCCTTTGGTGGCCCCAAACAATTGGGTATTACTTAAACATCCAAAGACAAAGGAACCAGACATGGTCCCAGTCATTTCCAGATCACAAAGAAGGAAAATTCAACGCAGGTATACCCAGTACCAGCAAGATCTGAAAGAAAGTGGAGAGAGTTCTTCACAGGTCAAGACAGAAGGAAAGAAAACTTCGAAGTCAGACCATACTCCAAAACCGACTCTGCAAAGCAAAGTGGTTTGTAGCAGAGAACAATTGGCCCAAGTTCATTCTGAACTAAAGGCCAGGGAGAAGTCTAGTTTGGCAGGGTTGGAGAAGGCTCTGATGGAAAGTGATAGCGAAGTGGGAGACGAGATTGACATGAGCCAAAAGAAGGAAATGGCAGAAGAAGAAATGTTCGAAGCCTTCATGGCTGAACATACATTTCTGACTGAAGAACCAGTTGAAAAGGATCCTTCGAAGGGATCAGTTATCAATGAAATACCAGAGTGCAGCATGGAGGATGCTGCTGAGGACACTGAGCAAGGTCGCCAAGAGGGGAAGAAGGTACAGTCAGCCATTCAGTTTGGCTCATTTCCCCCTGTATCAGTCAATATGGTACACATACTACCTCATGAATTCCAGGCTGAAAATGAGGGTCATGGTGACCAAGACATGGATCCAATTCCTGTGTCTAGTGAGGAGTCACAAGTGAGTATGGTACAGGATGCTCCTGAAATGGCTACTCCAATGGAAACTGAGTATGAGAGCGAGGAAGAAGTGAGCATCAACCTCTCATACCCTTTTGAATATCCCTCAAATTCCATGACCCAGCATGTCAAGCCTTTGTACATCAAGGCTTTCTTTGATGGGATACAGCTAAACCGAGTCCTGGTAGACAATGGGGCAGCAGTGAACTTATTACCGAAATCTTCTTTGAAGAAACTAGGGAAAAAGAATCCCAGGTTGATCCCAACCAGCACGACTATTGCTGGTTTTGCTGGAGATAAACAGATGGCTCAAGGGATTCTGCCTATTAATTTGAGTGTGGGAACCAGGGATTGTATGACAGCATTCTTCGTCATCGACAGCAATGCCAAATATAATGCCTTACTTGGGAGAGATTGGATCCACACCAACAAATGTGTGCCTTCCTCTTTGCATCAGAAGATCATGATGGCCTTGGGTAATGGAGAGACAGAGGAAATTGATGCAGATCCTCAACCCTTCATAGCCTGTGCAGACTTTGCAGAGGCCAAGTTGTATATTGAGGGAGTAACACCACTCAGTATACTGAGGAAAGCTGATGGCTCAGCCGAAGTGACGGCTGATGAGGAAGTGACACACCTAAAGCACTTAGTCCAAGAGAGTGCTGATGAAGAGGTTGTCGTGAAAGATGACAATGATGCCTGGTTATAGGCAAAGAGATGAAGAGCAAGAAGCCAAGTCTTTGGCTCTGGTTAAATTCTCACCATTGGACGTAGAAGCAATAGTCCAGAAAGTACAGGAGCAAGAAAGAGAAGCCATGATGATTGGCTGTAAACAAGAGCAGTTACAGGTCAGAGTTTTGACCCTTGGGAAATATTGCGCATTGGACATTGAGACAAAGGTCCAGGAGATACAAGAGGAGGATGCCTTATGGACAGATTTTGTCTATGAGGAAGAAGGTAAGGATGTGGAACCAGAGAACTTGCGAGTGGAGCAAAGCAAGAAATATGCTTCGAAGGTAGAAGGAATCAAAGAGGAAGCTCTAGTAAGTTCTCAGACACAAGACCCCTTAGAAGAAGTGAATTTAGGGGAAGGTTCTGTACAACAGCCAACCTACATAAGTGCTTGTTTGAACGTTCTGGACAGAGACCAGTTATTGGTTGTTCTAAAGAAATACAAAGATTGCTTTGCGTGGTCTTATAATGAACTACCAGGATTGGATAGGTCATTAGTGGAACATAGACTCCCTATGAAGCCAAATTTCAAGCCATACAAGCAGAAACCGAGAAGGATGAGTCCAGAAGTAATTCAGAAGGTCAAAGAAGAGATCCTTAGACTACTTAAGGCAGGCTTTATTAGGACAGCCAGGTATGTTGAATGGCTATCTAATATTGTACCTGTAGTTAAGAAGAATGGTAAAATGAGGGTATGCATCGATTTCAGAAACTTAAACCTAGCGACTCCCAAAGATGAGTACCCTATGCCTATAGTGGACCTACTGGTAGACAGTTCAGCACGGCACCAAGTTTTGTCAATGATGGATGGGCATTCTGGTTATAACCAAATCTGCATTGCGGAGGAGGATATCCACAAGACAGCATTCAGATGTCCTGGAAATATTGGCACCTTCGAATGGATTAAGATGCCATTTGGCCTGAAGAATGCTGGGGCAACATATCAAAGGGCTATGAACACCATCTTTCATGATCTCATTGGAGGGTATCTAGAGTGTTATATTGACGACATTATAGTGAAATCCCAGTCCATGAAAGAACATCTGTTTCAGTTAGAAACAGCTTTTGAAAGAATGAGGAAGTTCAAGCTAAAACTCAATCCTCTCAAATGTGCCTTTGGTGTATCATCTGGAAACTTCTTGGGTTATGTGGTGCACAAGAAAGGAATACAGATTGATCAGAACAAAGCCAAAGCCATCATCGAAGCTAAGCCTCCATCAAGTAAGAAAGAATTACAAAGGTTCCTTGGGCAGGTTAACTTTCTTAGAAGGTTTATTTCTAACACTGCTGGGAAAACTAAAGCATTTTCTTCCTTGTTAAGGCTGAAGGATGAAGAAGAATTTGTTTGGACAACAGAGCATCAAACTGCTTTCGAAGGTATTAAAGCCTACTTGGCCAATCCTCCAGTACTGATGCCACCAAAGGGAAACAAGCCCTTGAAGTTGTATATAGCTGCAGCAGAAGATTCATTGGGAGCTTTCTTGGCCCAGGACAATGAAGAAGGCAGGGAACAAGCTGTTTATTACCTTAGTAGGTTTTTAAATTCTTGTGAATGTAAATACTCAGCTGTCGAAAAGCTGTGCCTTGCTTTGTATTTTGCTGCAATGAAATTAAGATATTATCTTTTACCTACAACTGTCTTGGTGATTGCAACCACAGATTTGGTTAAGTATATGTTGTCAAGACCTATGTTGAGGGGAAGAATTGGCAAGTGGATACTAGCCTTATCAGAATTTCATTTAGAATATGTCCCTCAAAAGGCAGTAAAAGGGCAAGTCTTAGCCAATTTTCTAGCAGACCATCCATCTCAAACAGAGAACCAAGAAGTAATGGAACTTGGCATGACCAGTGTTGAGCCATGGCAGATGTGGTTCGATGGATCGAAAGCCAATGGTTTAGTTGGAATTGGTATTGTGATTAAATCTCCACAAGGGGTAGAAACCACACATGGTTTCAGAGTGGACGAAGTTACTTGTTCCAATAACCAGGCTGAGTACGAAGCCTTAATAGTGGGGCTAGAGATCCTTATTGGATTACAAGTACATGCAGTTGATATATTTGGAGACTCTCAGTTGGTGGTTAACCAAGTAAATGGGATTTTCAAGTGTCAAAGCATAAGTATTTTACCATATTATGTTGTTGCATTACATCTGCTTTCTCAATTTCAAGTAGCAAATGTAACCCATGTTCCAAGATTCTTGAACAATAGAGCTAATGATGTGGCTCAGAAAGCTTCGAACTTCAAGAGAAGGGATAATACCCAAAGGAGCATAGGCCAAACAACATATCAAAAATTGATACCACCTTTGAATAAAAGGAATGTAGTCTTAGAAGTCAATCATAATGACTTGCAAGAACAAGATTGGAGGCATCCAATAATGCAGTATTTGGCTGGTCCATCTTCGAAGGCCAGCAGAAAAGTTAAATTGCAGTCTATGCAATACATCATGTATGGTAATGCTCTTTATAAAAGGGGGGGAGATGGCCTATTGCTGGAATGTTTAGGCCCAAGAGAAGCATTAACAGCTATGGCTGAGGTTCATGAAGGCATTTGTGGTGCTCATCAACCCGGCGTAAAGATGAGATGGTTGCTTCGAAGGCATTCTTACTACTGGCCAACTATCCTTAAAGACTGCATAGAATATGCAAAGGGCTGCCAGGCATGCCAAAAGCATGGCACAATAAGGCATGTACCCATAACTGACCTACATGCAGTAGTAAAGCCCTGGCCATTCAGAGGATGGGCCATGGATATGATGGGAAAAATACACCCACCTTCTTCGAAACATCATTGTTTCATTTTAGTGGCTACCGATTACTTCACTAAGTGGGTCGAAGCTAAGCCATACAAGGCTGTAGACCAAACAGAGGTTATTGGGTTCATTAAAGATCTGATCCATAGATTTGGCATTCCACAAACCATAACAGTTGATAATGGGACTGTGTTCGATGGGAAAATGGTGAAGTCTTTTGTGGCAGAGTTTGGAATTAGCCTTGTTAATTCCACACCCTATTATGCACAAGCTAATGGTCAGGCCGAATCATCCAATAAGTCCTTAAAAAAGGGAATACAAAAGGTTGTGGAGGATAATCCTAGGGATTGGCATAACCTGTTGTTGGATGTGTTATGGGCTTACAGAACCTCTCCTAGGTCAAGCACAGGGGTTACTCCTTATGCCTTGGTATATGGGCATGATGCAGTTTTACCTGTGGAAATCAATGTTAAATCTTTAAGGGTAAGATGCCAAGATCAGTTAAATCCTGAGCAATACCATCAAAGCATGTGCTTGGAATTAGAAGGCATAGATGAAGCCAGAATTTTGGCATTAAATAGCATTCTTTTCCAGAAGAAGAAAGCAGCCAAGAATTATAATAAAAAGGTCAAACACATTGGCTTTGATGAAGGTGATTTGGTATGGAAAACAATACTCCCAATAGGGATTAAAAGCCATAAGTTTGGCAAATGGTCACCTAATTGGGAAGGACCATATCAAATTCATAGAGTTCTGCCTTTTGGGGCATATCATTTAAGAAATTTGAATGGTTATGTACATCCCAAAAAGATTAATGGCAGATATTTAAAACCTTATTTTCCAACCATTTGGGAAACACAAGGAATAACATAAAGCATCAACTACGAAAACATAAGACTACTCAAATGATAGACAAAATTTGTTCTTTTATAAAGAATTAAATACATTGTGCCACAGATTGGCCCAAAAATCATTACAATGTCTTAATTGTTTTTGTACAGTGGACTTCCTATGGCTAAGTGCTGGAAACAGTTGAATAGCTGCAGCCATGTCTTCTTTTCGGTCAGCTAGCTCTTGGTTGGTAAGTTGCAATTTGGTATCAGTTCGAACCAAGGCTTGGTTTACTGCAGCCAACTCCTCTTCAAGTTGAGCTTTTTTCTCCAGCAGTTGGATTCGAAACTGGGAGACAGAAGAGTGTTGTTCCTTGAGATCTGCTACTTTAGTATGCACTTGAGAAACAAAACTCTGGTCTCTAACCAGCTTCTCATCCGCAGTCTTAGCAGCATGACAGATGTTGAGATAAAAATCAATAGTAGCTGCAGCCTGAGATAGATGATTTGAGACATTCATGCTGGACTGTTCAGCAATGTTGCAACACTGAAGAAACCCATTTCTAATGATAGGCCTTTGTAGAGCCTCGAAGGGAATCCTCGAAAAGGAAGTTAGCAGTTCCAAACATGTGTCTAGATCTATTGAAGGTGCAGGAGGCTTGCTGCTGGGAGAAGGACTCTCGAAAATCTCCAGCAAGGAGTTAGCCAAGACTAATGGCTCAGCTTCAGCACTAAATGTTGGAGAGGTAGAAGGTACATCGAAAAGACTAGCGAGTCTTCCTTCGAAGATGTCTACCTCATCCCTAGACATGAAGGGCATAGAAAGTATTGTGGTGGAAGATACAAAGGGCTGCATGGGGATGGGAGAAATGGATGGAGCATCTTTGGCAGCCTCTATGGTTTTAGCCACCAATGAATCTAGTGAAGAGGGGCTGGAAGTGGACATAGGTGATAAATTATGAACTGGAGAACTACCAGTACCCTCTGTGGGAGAATCAACTGGAATATCCTTGGAAGAAGGAAGAGCAAGGCTCGAAGAAGCATACTGAGGCGGGTTAAAAGCCAAAAAAGGAAGATATGGTTCTAGACCAAGGAAAAGAGATGGAGGAATGATGGGGCTCAAAGAAGGCACATCAAATGTAGGCCTTGAAAGTGGGAGTGCGATTTGAACAACCCTCACATTCTGCATTTGATCGACCTCAATTGAAATTGAGGGAGGCCTCATTGGAAAGATGAATGCAGTGGGTGTTGCTGCAAGAAGAAGGAACGAAGAGCAATGTCATAATCCAGCGTCAAAGTTAACAAAAGAAAAGCAATGGAAGTGTGAAGGAAATTACTTGTCTCAGAAGCATTAGCACTTATGGGAGAGCTGCGGAGGAAGTAATGTTCAACAGTTTGTTGCTTTCTTGCCATTTCCTTGTGCAATATATCAGCAGCAGCAGCTTCTTCTCTTAAAACTTGTTGCTGCCGTCTCCTCTCAGCCCTCTCGAAGACAATTATTGCCTTGGAATGTTCCTGCTCCACTGCCTTGGCAGCTGCTTCATGAATGGGGTCTTTAACCAAGGTAACAGTTGAAGCGGTCACTTTCCTTCTCTTTCTTATTGCTTGGGCAATTGTCTCGAAATCAGAATCTTCATCAAAATCAGAAGGAGAGACATCGAAGTCAGAAAGAGAGACAGTAATTTTTCTTCTCTTTTTTCTTTGAATTGGCTTTGTTTGCTCCTCAATTGTCCTCTCAACCCCTTTAGCTTGAGGCTCAGATGCCCCAAAAATAAGCTCCTCTTCTGATTCTTTAGTAGCTGTCTCCTCTTGGACCAAATCTGCTACTCTTTTCTTCCTCATCAAGGGTGGCTCGTGTTCTTGGTCTTCTTCCTTTTCTTCTTCTTCTTGTGCTGCAGTTGTTTTCTTTTCAGGATCAAGCAGTTTCCTCTTCTTTTGCTGTTGATCACCTTCATAGAAGAAGAATTAAAGATAAGACAACCAGTGTTGTATAGAAGACCAAAGGAAAAGGAAGACAAAGGTATATACCTCGGGCGATTCTAGCAGGAATCGAAGCAGCAGAATTGGATCGAGTTATAGCAGGAACTGCAGCTGAAACAGTGGAAGAAATGGCAATCTCAACTCCCTTGGGCTTAGGCACATCCAGCATCTTTAGTAAGTTATGAAGTGAGATAGCCAGATAGACTTCCATGTTGCTCACCCACCAATCTTGGTATCTCTTCAAGGCAGTACCTTGAGGAGAGAAGGGGATGAACTCAAAATTAGCCAAGTCGTCCATAAACTTGAAGGTTGCCTCTTCCAGCCTTGACTTCCGAACCTTCAAATCCCTCTTGGTAAGGCTCAGATTAGTGTTGCTGCAGAGCGGAATTGGAACTCCTTGTGTGAGGCCAAATTGTCTAGCAAATTGGGCAGGACAATAAGGCTCAGCTATGCATTTATAAGCTCTAGGATTGATGGTCCCAATGAATAATTCTCTGGGAAGCAGGAAAGAAGCCCATATCTCCTTGTGAGCAGGCGAGATACAGAGCGTGTCACTTAGGAAATTATTCAACCAAGTCGGGCCAATACTGGCTTCGAAGGGACGGAAATAATGAAGAGGAGGAGCGGCTGGTAGCTGATGAAAGAAAGAGAAATAAAAGGCAAAAGTGGAGGGGTAAAGTGAGGCATTGGCTAATCTTATGCCATGGGTAAAAGAATGTGACCCAGCAAATTTGAGGCATTTGGATTGCAAATCGGTAAAGTACGCGAAAAGCCAAAGCTGAAGGATCCAGAATGGCCCCCCTTGGTTAGCATCTAAGGGTTTTTCACAAAAGAGAGAACAGACTCTATATACATGGCCTAAGACATACGGAGCCAAGGCTACCCGTTCTTGCAAGATAAAAGCTTTAGCGAGAGGGGCAAATTCCGGCATGATTCTTTGAGAAGAAGTGCAGAAGAGAAATTTGCACAGCCAATATAACAAAAAGGAGAAGAATTCCCTATCAGTTACCAAACCCTCTTTCTTATTTTCAGCTTTGACAAAATCGCTATAAGATGAGTTAAGAGAGGGGAGGGAGAAAGGGACTGTCAAATCAGGAAAATCTGGTGTAATAGGAGCACCAATGGGGGATACTCCTAGAAGATAACAAATGTCAAGGACAGTGGGGGCCATCATCCCACATTTAAACTGAAAGAAATTGAAAATGGGATTCCAAAAACATAAAGCAGCAGGAATTAGAAAAGGGTCTTCTGAGATAGTTACCCTAGATAGTCGAAGAGCATCGAGAAGACAGAGCTCTTGTAGGTCCAGTGCCCTAGCAGGGACGACTCGGTCGTACCATTCTTGCCACTCTGGCCTCATCGTGGGCCAACATCGGTGAGGGCGATTGATTCTCCAGCCCTTCCAGTCGAGGCTACCTTCATAGAGAAGCCGTTGATCCTCCAGACGAGGGTACAGGGCAGGAAGTTCAGCAAGGACCTCCTTGAATATGGGCCCAAGCACATACTCTTGCTGCACATGGTGACGAGGGACAAAGATACGCCCATCGATAGCACTTTTTTCCCCGGCCTTGTACTTCTCACATTCAGCATCAATAAGCCTTTTCAAGGCCACAGATGAGCTCACACGCTCTATGGATGGGATTTTTGATGAGGAAGAGGCCATTGATAGTATGCTTTTTCGGAAAGTACAGAAGGGAGTAAGGAAAAGTGAGAGATAGATGAGGGTTTGTATGCGTAAGTGAGCAGAAGGGTTTCAAAAGCCTTTGTGTCCGGAAATACATTTCATAAGCCGCTAAGTACTAAAAACGGACGAATACGAAGAGTTCCTTCTAACATTGATAATTTCTGGAGGGAAGAGCACATTCCGGACGCTGATGCCAGCTTCGAAGCAAGATATTTGGCTTCGAAGCCGAATTTTGGCGCTAAAATTCAAACAACTATGGCTTCGAAGTACGGAAGCCAGCTTCGAAGCGTACTCATGTTCGAATACACTGGACTGTTCAAGTATTGGTCTACTTCAAGGGGTTTTAGGGCCCGTTTATCAAAGTAATGACCTTCAAAGCAAGTCTTCGGATCCTTTGAGGGATGAGGAGCACTGTTCGACGCATTGAAACCAATATTTGGTTTTATTACATATAAAAAGAGGAATTGCTTTTGAACCAGAACAATGTGGATTACTCTTCGAGGCAAACTAGTTAATTTGAAATTGATTGGTTACATTAACCATGATCATATATTGGCTATAGTTAGTTCTGAAGGGTAATGTTAATAAGTTCAGAGCATTGATTCCAGGTAATAACAGCCAGAATTGTCAACAACACCCCATAAACTGACATGTTGGCTCTTTTAGCGTTTCATTAGACAATTAAATCCAGATTCGAAGGATGAGATTGTTTAATTCGAAGCTATGGGTTGGCTTTTAAAGACAAAAAGGAACAAAATCAAACAATGACAAATGTAAAAGGACTTTGTTTGTACTAAAGCCAAAACAGTTACATCAAGTGACCCTATCTGGGTACGAATTCTAGCTCATAAAAATAAGGAATAGAATAAATAACAAGGTCATGGAATTTCATCCAACAATGATCAATGAATTTTTGTTCTTTCTTTATTATTTCTTCTATCTCCTCCAATGTTGGCTGCATAAGCTGATGTGCTCTTACTTCATAATAGAGCTCTTCAGCCTTTATTTCGAAAGCTTCCTCCCTCAGTGTTTGTTCCAGCTCATCTATAACCAAATCGTCCCAATACGCAGATTCTTTATTTCTGAAGTCATCGAACTCTTCGAGGAAGTTCTCTGCTTCGTATTGAGCATGAATTCGTAGGGATGAGAGTTGATCCAAAGATTGCGTAGCAACCAGAGAATTTCGATGCCAGTGGAGAAGCACTGGAAGTTGGTCCAGAAATAGGTAAAGTTCTGCTTGGGCGATGGGGTTAAGGATATGGCCCCTGGTCAAAATATCACAAGCCCATTGAAAGTTCTTGAGAGGGGTATCATCCTCAAGAACATTGAAAGGCAAGTGAGAGAAAGCCGCTAGCAGAAGTTGAGCTTGTTTCCGCTCAGTTGGAGAAGGGGATAATGGAGGGTTGTAAGGTGAAAAGACTCTTGGAAGAGCAAGCCTTAGTTTCTCTATCCAGGAAAGAGCGGGAGGAGAAGAAGGAGTAGAGGCTTCAAATTCAGAAGATGAAGAAGAAGGTGTGGATGCCTCTATTGTAAGAGATGGCGTGGGAGTGGAAGGAACAAAGGCATTAATGTAATCAAGCCAATCAGAAGAACAAATCTTCGCCTTCTTGGCTAAGAATGAAGGACTGTATCCTTGTGCTTCTTCCGGGCGCCGGGTAGGATGCATTATCTTTGTAGGCATGGATGAGGTATACCAGGCCACGAGCAGATTTTCTTCTAAACTACGTCGAAAATCAATGGGCACGTAAGGGTAGACTACTGAACTTCGAGCGAAGGAAGGAAACTCCAAGGGATCAGTAAACTCAACAAAATGATGGTTGATGCGCTCCCTTACATCATAAGTCTCAGAGGACGACCAGTTTGTCCAACTAGAAGTCCCAGACGATGAAGAAGTTATAGCTTCATCCCATGCAGAGGTGTGCAAAGAAGAACTTCCCGAATCCATATTTGTAACTTATCGAAGCAAAGATTTGAGGGTAGTTTGTTCAAAGTACAAAGGGATGCTAGAGGAAGAACTTCTTGTATTTACGGAGTTGTGAATCGAAGGGTTAATGGCAATATGCGCATAGTCCAAAGCTTGATAATTCGCAAAAGCCTCCACAACCTGAATATGGAAGGGCGGATAAAGATGGCTAATGAATGCGTGAAGATTCTTTCGAGGGGAAACAGCATTACTCAATGGCTCTTCGTATGCTTGATCAGTAGAATGAGAAGTTGATTGAGCCATAATCCGTTCGGATGCTAAAGATATTGAAATATTCAATAATTTGAGAGTTAATGCTAATGATCACCAAATGGGTGACGGTTATGTTTCCCGAAAGTGGATTCCGTGCACATTCCAAAAACGCGGGAAAAGTTTTTGATCCACTAATATCACCAAGTATTGGGTATATTAGTGCGGGGGGTAATGTTGGCTATATATTTTGTAAAAGCCAGTAACAATTCGACACGTGGCAGAATAAGGGTATTATGGGAAGATGATTCATATCTTCAATCCTGATCGTACACGTGGCGATGACAATTGGTTCTCACGTGATCCGAGTAGCACCAGATCAATAAAGAAACGAAAGATGACGTGGCCTCAACGGTTACTCATATTCAAATTCAAATATAAGAGGGAAGTTTAACTGCAAGTGATGGCGTAGTGGAACTACTTCTAAGGCAGCATGATCAGCAATCATGGAGGAGCAGTTCGACGGTTTGAAGTGCAGTTCGAAGGTCATCCTTGGCAAGTATAAATAGCAAGGAAGTCACCAGAAAAAACCCCCAGACTCAGATCATACAAACCAGTCATTTACTTTATATTTTCTTTCCCAGTTTTACATTTCCTGCACTTTAAATACCTGCACTTTAAATACTTGTCCTTTAAATATCTGCACTGCACTTCGATTCCTAGGAGTAGTTTCAAGTAGATTCAAGTAGACTGTTGCTGTAAACCTCTTCGAGGCTGAGTTTGGACTATTGTAAGTGTTCATTTTTAATGAAATACTGCGATT
Organism: Camellia granthamiana; assembly: GCA_036172215.1. Taxonomy (NCBI): domain Eukaryota; kingdom Viridiplantae; phylum Streptophyta; class Magnoliopsida; order Ericales; family Theaceae; genus Camellia; species Camellia granthamiana. Next base: position 62,470,054 of record CM069909.1, read on the forward strand.
GTTCTTCATATTGCTTGTTATCTTTCTTAATTTCTCCTAAGTCAAGCCACCAGTAAAAGTCCTCTTCATTGAGGCTGAAAGAACTAAAAAACACAATCGTCTGATAAATTGGTTGGCAATTATAACTTCTGTAAGGACTGATTGATCCTTGCTGGCACGCTCGCATTTACAAAACTATCCTTCGAAAAGCCAAAAAGCCAACAAGTTCATAAATTTGTTGTGTTGAATGGCCATAATTTTGGTCATATTGTTGAATTTGATCTCTTTGTTTTGTGGATTTGTATATTTCAGTTATATTTTGAAGTAAAATTTTACTCTTTCATTTTGGCTTAATTTTGATCATTTGAGTGAATTGTTTCCACTAGAAGTCTGTGTTAACTATCATTTTATTCTTGTGTTGATTCCACCAGTAAATTGTAATTTCAGTGGTTAAGGCAATTTCGATTTGCTAGTATAATTTAATTATTATTTTCCCCCTTTAAGCACTAAGACTTAAGGTTTTCAGTTGATAGGCTTGGAAAATATCGAGCACGCACTGTCTTAATTTTGATTGGATCCAGTAGATAAATAGATTATACTTTAGTTTGATTTTGGTTATGAATTTGATTTCAGGCATTACTTAACTTATCCTTTCAATTCCCCTTTAATTTAATCACCTGTTTTGAAGTTTCAGTCATTGGTTGAGATAGATATGAACATATTGAGCAGTATCAGCAATTATTGTTTTGCTTGCTATAGTTATAAAAGAAACTTGTTTTTGTTACTTAATCATAAAAACTCAGCTTCAAGTTTCAACCAAGCCAGTAGTCATATTTGATGTCCTGAATTTAAGACAGAGAATTGCCTTTTGTTCCTTGACATGGAAAAATCTGTTCAAACAAGCAAAGTAGTTCAGTCAGGCTTAAGTTGGAGTTCTGTTGTTTTTCCACCTTCCGTCAGAGCAGCTAAGGAAACAAAAATGGATAGAATAAATAGATTGTCATAACTTGGGGAAGACAATAATTGAATGAGGAACATAATAAAGTAATTGTAAGATCCAACCTTTCAGATACTGTAAAATGGCAAGGATTTTGCAGTGGTAAATTGGTCTGGCAGGTAGTTCTTCTGCAGTAGTAAATGAAAAAGTATGAATTCTTTAACAATAGCTTGTGGCTGCTTCTTGTTTACTTGTGCAACCTTTACCTTTAGGAATTATGACTGATTTAGCCAATTCCTTGCATCATTTGTTTCACAAAGCTCATTGAAAAGTATGCATTCAGCATTTGTATGACATTTTGAGTTATCTTTTATTATGGCAGCCAATTTATCACCTGCTAGAATTTGAGAGAGCCCTGTCACTTTCCCATCTTCAATCATTCCTTGCTGTTATATTAAGACCACCTGGAATCGTCTTCTATTTCCTCTTGCAAGTTTTTTCAAAATGTTGAAATTATGCATTTGTATAGTAGGTTCTTATATCAGCATGCACATAAATTTGGAAGGAGGTCGTCTTTTGTGAATAAAGAAACAAGGAATCTCAGGGTTTTTCATTTATCTATGGTGACAATGTTCTCATAATTAGATAGCTATTAAGTGATCCTGTGGATAACATGTACATAATATGTAGCTCTGTTAGGATGATTCAATTACTAATTTGAATGTAAAGAGGTCAGTTTAGTCATTTTATTTATAGGTCTCTTAGCAAAACATAATACAATTTTCCTGCAGTTACCAGAAACTGCAAGGCTGTTCTTGTCATTTACTTTTGTCACTGTCTGCATGATTACATACACATTTTGAATGTACCATAGGTCTATAGACTTTTGCATTACAAGCAAGACGGCCCAGACTTATATCCAACTGCCTTTTTGATGTTTGCAGAACTCAAGCATAAGATCAATCTATATGCTCTGATGGCAGAATCTCAGAAGAGAGCTTCTTCACCTGTCAATTCAAAAGAGAAAACTTCACTACTAGGTATGCTTGCCAAAGCCTTATATTCCTTGGCGTTGAACTAGAAATTCTAGGAAAATGAAATTGTTGAGGTGATGATAATCTGTCTCACTGTGACATTGTCAAACATCAAGGTAGTTGTCAATATTATGGAACCATGGCACAGATAAGAGTCTTAAGAGGACACTGACAAGGAGAATATGCATGAAAAAAAAAGAGAAAAAATAAATTACTGAACCACAACTACGATACATAGCATAAAGTTGATTTTTGAGTATCTTTATAGAAAACCCTCTCTGTTGCTTAATGCCTTCAGATGCTGCGAAGTATTGGACTGAAATTTTTTATGTCTGTTCATTTTCAAGTGGAATATACTATATGATGAGTTTCAACATTTGACTTGTACCAGACATGGACTTTGGGAAGGACTTCCTTAGCTCCTGGAAGTCAATGCCTATGGCAGAAGATGACGCTATGGATTTTGACTTTGGAACCACTGCTAAAGGCAAGAAAAAGGCATTCAACTTTAACAATCTGTAAGAACTACAAAACCTGGAATTAGTGCTTTTAATTATGATGGAAGGCAAGGTGATTTGTCATCCGTAAAACCTTGTTAACTTCACCAGAAGAATGAATGCTGGATACAGACAAAAAGGGAGAGAGAGAGATAGAGAGCATGACTTCCTTTTGCAATATGTCATAAACTAATATCTATGTTCTTAATCAGCATATACCATCCATGGTGATCAACAAGTGTGATGCCTAAAGCAAAATTGTTTACGCTTCGAGACATAACTAATTTTTTTCTCCAGCAAATATATTTATTTATGCATTACTTTGTCCTGGCCAATAGCACTTATGGCGCAATATTTTCTATAGGGATGTGGATTTCAATTTTGATGGTGATTTGGACAAGATATCATCATTCAAAGTAGACATATCTGATCTTGACATCTCTTCTCCAACCAAAATAGCTGGAAAATCCAAGGAAAGATCTAAAGAACCTGCTGGTGGGAGTCATCAACAGAAACAAAACCGCTTTTCCTTCCCATTTGATTTTAACGAGTAAGTGTATAAAGATCTTTCATGGGTTATTTGGTGTTTTTCATTGCATAATTTTAAAATGTGAAGCTTTATACCAGACTATGTGTTGACAGCCTTGCAATCTACATTTTATCATTGCTTATCTGACACAGTTTTTTCCTTGGAGTTAGGTTGGATAGTTTCAGTTTTGAGTCAAGCTTAACGAAAGAAGGAAAAAAATCCAACAAGAACCAAAAATGCGAAGACATGTCAAATAGAATTGAGTGTCAAGGTTCTGAAACTGACCTGACAGATGCTATTGGTGCATCAGAAGATGGCCTAACCCCGAAGCTTCCAGCATCAGTTGGTGTGATCACTTCAAAGATTGATATTCCAGTTGATGGTCTTGGACTTGTTGATTCCAGAAAAAAGAATTGCACCTCAAATTCTTTAAGAAATGACAATGGCCCTTCAAAATCTGCAACCCTTCAAAATGAAGTTGCATCAGAGGAAATGAGAACTTTGCCAGTGAAGACACCTACCACCACTGTGCAAGAGAAGAGCCAAGAATGTTACCAACAAGAGAAGACAACTTTTCCAGAGCCGTGTGCTGAGGAAACCATGCAGGATCTTTCCGTCCAGTCTGTATCTGAAAATGAGTCAACTGAACATAATGCTTCAGAACTACATGTTGAAGTTTGTTCTCTGGCAACAAAAGTGAGTAGCAATACAGGCGGAGAAGAAAATGTTATTTGCAAGTCAATAGCTAATCCTGGGTTTCATTGTGAGAATCAACTGTTGGATAATTCACCTGCTATATATCCTGCACAACATATAACAAGTTCATTGAGCAACAATGGTGAAATGAACAAGTTCGAGAATGATAATAATGTTCCAGTAGGCTATGTAGATGGCACTGAACCAGCTCAAGGTGATTCAGATTCTAGAGATTCTTCAACCATAAGTGTCTCAATGGAAGCAATGCATGGCACAAAGGCTAACACAGATAATCGAAATGCAAATGGAAAGCTCCATTTGGCCTCATTGAGCAGGTCAGATAATCTTCTACTGTGTTGTATTGGTTAAATTTTGTTAATGAGTATTATTTAGAAGGAAATATGGTGATGGGGAATGAATCATGTTGGTTTTTTTCTTTAGTTTTTCTCCATTAAGCTGGATTACAATTTTATGGATTAGCTGAAATTTAAATATATTTATATGTATACAGTTGCAAAGTTACTTTCCTAACTGTCACTGCAGAACCATAAGGAATATTTGAAAGTTGAAAGGATATTTTGTTCTGATTAATTTTAGATAGAACTTGATGAGCAAATGATATTTTGTATTCAATGAACATGTTTGTGAACTCTAGTGGAAGTTTTGATGAAGGCCGTGACATGAGAATTTGTCGAATTCATGCAGTGGAACCACAGTTGGTAAATTGATTCAAATGAAGGAAAAAGAAACTGGTGTTACACAGTCAAAGTTTTTCAAGAGAACAGATGAAACTAAATCTCAATCACAACAGGCAGCATCAACTCAGAAAAAACTTGCCATGTTTGGTGGCAAAAGTACTGGCCATGGGCAAAATTGTGCTGCAGAGGAAGGAAGGTCAGCAAGCTTTTCGTGGGAATTAACTCAACTAAACTATTACATCATTCATGACAAAGTGTTCTGTACAATTTTCAACAGGGAGTGTGTTGATGCTAAAGATGCACAAAGTGGGAACAAGCTGGTAGGAATTTCAACGTCACATTCTGGAGAACTAAACAAAGGCAAACCTATTCAGCCAGGAAGCATGAGCAGTGTTAAAGGTCTCAAGGGTGTTGGGTGAGGCCTTTTGTATCTGGAATTTTCATTCTATAATACCCAAGGATTTTCACTTTAATTGTGTTGAACTTCTGGTGCTCCAAAATTGGATTGGACCAATACAAGTGAATTGTTCAGTTCTTCAAGGCTAATGGTGTCTTATATAATATATGACAGGGAGCGTTTCAATGCTAATGGTGCACTAAATGGGAGCAAATTGTTTGGTTCTTCAAGGCTACATGAGCGAGAAGTAATTAAAGGTGAATCGGTTCAGGGAAGCGGAAAGAACATAAAAAATCTTACTATTAGGTGAGGCATCTTTATATTGGTTCACATTCTATGCCAATTTTTTTATGGAAAAGGACAGGGACCCCCACTGGGGGAGACCCCCAGCACCCCCAGTGGGTGCTGATTGGCCAACTTTTTTTTTTTTTTCTTATCAAATCACCAACCCCCACGTGTGTGTGGGGGTGGTGGGGGTGGGGGAAGAGTGGGGGTCTCAATCAACTCCCTTTTTTTATAATCCTGACTGCGCTATAATTCTCCAGTCTGGAATGGGATTAGATTCAAAACATGATTAGTGTCGTATTTGTCAAGTAACTTGAGTTAGATTGGATTCGGGTTCTCAGCTTACATTTTATATATATATATATATATTTATGACTCTAGGCATTGATTTTTTTGGTCAATTTATTTTGGATGTTCTTGTTGATATTCATGCTGGATGTTCATCTTTTGGGTTGAATATTATATTTTATTTTTAAACGTAGCATTTTTTGGTGCTTTTGGTTATATAATCAGCTAAGAAATAATTATTTACTTCTAATTTGAGAAATGAGCTGTTGTGGCGATTGTTCTCTAGTAAAAGTAAACAATTGTTCTCTGGTAAAAGTAAACTCAAGAAAGCCTATTTTTCTGCAGCTCTTGTTTCAATCCTTCATCTTCATCTGAGCATACAAATAAATCTACCACACGGAACTGCACAAATCCTAGTCTTCCGGCTTTAAGCATGGTATCCGTTAAGAAGTCAAATGATGTTTGTGGTGAAGCGAATAAAGTTTCTCCTCCTAAAGCTGGTAGAAGTATACTTGATCTCTCTAGCTGGAGGATTTCTAGGTAATATGTTAATTTTGCGTTTCGTTTTGTTGCCTCTTTATCTGTGGTAAATTGGTAATATTGTTACTGATTTTTTGAAAATCACTTCTCCTATTAAAGGACCATAGGAGCAAACAAATATCCATCACAATCTTCGATTCAGAAAGAAATTAAATCCTTAAGAAACCCAGAGCAAAGCATGGAACTACAAGGAAGCACAGCATCCAAGATGGCCCATTCTATTTGCACAGAGAAGCAAACCCCATCCACCCCATGTCTGAAGCGGAAAAAGTTTGAGGTTATTCTTTCTCTTTCTCCTTCTATTTTATTTTATTTTTAATTTAAAATTTTTTGGGTTCTTTCCCAAATGAAGAGAAATTTGAGCATTACAGAGAAATTTGAGTCAGTATAACACATGATATTATGTCAGAATTATATTGATACTTTACCAATGTTGTAACATTATGTAATGCAGGGATTAAATGCAGATATGCTGACCTTAAATCCATCAAAACGTCTTTCACCATCACCTACCGAAAGCAGGTCCTATCCTATCATATTATTGTCTATTTATCTGGTCGAATTTAAAATTTCTAGGTTGTTTCCTGTACTTACACATGTTTTTCTCTCGAATTTAGAAGTGTTGGAGGAAGTTCAGAAAAAGTTGTTGTCAAAGAGGTAGATTTCATCCTTTTATTTTAATTTTTTAGGCATGTTAATGTAAGAGGGTTAAATAAGGATTTGTTGAAACATTGAAACAACTGAAGTCTGATAATCAGGGAATTTTAACTGATGTCCAATGATTTTTTTTTATTATTTATAAATGACTAGGTTTGCAGCCATGAGAATCGCAAAACCTCTACTCCGGATGTTCCTCAGGAGGTGAACATGACAGAACTAGAAATCCCTTTTGTAATGGAAAATGATGTCAATGTTGAAAAGGCCGAAGCATATACAAAGGAGCTTGAAGATGTAAGCATGAACTTTCAAATGACTTAAAATTGTGAACAATCATAAAACTTATGGACTAGGACTTGTCTGTTTGTAGAGGAAATTACAAAAATCTACATACTTGATCCCCAGATGTGGGGTTGAAAAATTAAAAACACTTGTTATTATGGAGATGATCTGTTGTTTCTGCAGATTTGCAACATGCTGAGAAAGAAACACGAGGAGGCAAAGGAAATATTAGTTCGAGGTCTTGTGAACAACAATAATCTGCTGATGCTCAACCATCCGATTTATGAAGAGAAAATATCCTTCCGACTGTTTTCGCTATTACATTTTCCTTCTTTTCTTTGGGGGCCATAATTTGTGACATAAAACTATAGCTGTTTGCTCCTTTACCACTGAAAACATCCGCAAAGTTCAGAAATTTGCTGCTCAGCTAATGTCCACACAGACATGAGGATCATTTTGCAATTCTCCAAGGTAAGTTCTCTTTCGAATGCCTGATTTTGTATTTCACTATATCCATTTGGTTTCAGTTGATTGCCATGCTACATTGGTTCCAGAGACAACTATTTGTAATGTGGTATCTCATGTATCGGGTACTTTTTAATGCTCGAAACTACTGCTGATTTTTGTATGTTCTGTTATTATGTTTGAGATACATGAAGTCCATGTAAGCTTGACCATGAACAACTAACTACATATTCTCTGATGAATGAATCTCTCAAGTTTGTTTTGACAACTTAAACTTGAATGAGATTTTCTAGCTGGCAAAACATAGCCAAGCCAGTACCGTTCCTTCTTGGGTTGGGATTGAGAACTTGTGGGGATTGTGGGCCCACCACAAGTTCTATTTCGATAATTCAAATCGTTTATTTTGTAGGGTTTTGTTTTTGTGTATATTATTTATGAAAAATAAATTTAAGTCAATCAAATAATCGTAACATTTTCATTTTAGGATTTGTCTAAAGAAAATGAATGATCTATTTTCAAAAACATATTTGTCGTCAATTTTTTGAAGGCAAACATAATAAAATAAAAATGTTATGATTAATGTTTGATCATTGATTTTTCAAAACTATATTGCTCTCCCCCAACCTAAAAAAAAAAGTCAGGTCAAATTCAAAATGCTATTTGAAGGAATTTCATCAGAAAAAAAAAACCCATCAAATTTTAATATAAATTTTTTTAAGAGACTTGCTCTAATAGTGTATATATTATTTTTTAGTGTAATTTATTTTTAGGGTATGATTTGATCGTGTGTATCTAATAATATATATTTGCAATTTCATTAAATTGAGTAATGTTATACAAATAAAAAATTTATACATAATGATGTGATTTCATATTAAAACAAAATACTATTAAAGATAAATTTATTTACAATAATGATAACATTATCGTTATTGTCAATTTTTTTTGTATGAATTTTATGCGTGAATATAATTTTTTAATTGGGTAGGGTACATTGGTACTCAATGGCAAAAAATCATTTCAATGCAAATTATAAAATCCAAACAGGGTCACCAGTTTGAATTTTCAAGTCCTCTCGCAAGTGTTCAAACTTGAGAGTAAAACCCAACATTACCCACTCTCCGAATTTTAAAACCTCCCTCCTTGACCAAATTCACTGCCCAAAAAGCGCGCTCTTTTTTTTCCCATTCGAAGCTATGTCTGACATTTCAGAATTCAAAACCTAAAAGCACAAACAAAAAAACAAATTGGGAATTCTCCGCCTCTCCCCTGAAAATGAAAATTGAAAACATCCTCCAAAACAAAACAAAAAAAACAAAAACAACTTCAAATTCAACTCTCTCCCAAATCCCAAATCCTTAATGTCCCCTCCAAAACAACCCTACAAAATACCTCTTCTTCCCCCCCCCCCCTCCATTGCACCTCTCTCTCTCTCTCTCTCTCTCTCTCTCTCTCTCTCTACAAACAAAGATACACATTCAGTCAGTAACCAGCAATGGCAATGCTGCGTGTTTGTGAAAACATTAAAGAGAACATCCCACCTACCATGTCAAAGCAACCCAATACAATTGGAGCAGTTTCCACAATTCCAACCAAGAAAAAAAGAGCAACAACCAGAACCAGAATTCCTCTACAAGACATCACCAACCTCTTTTATTCAGTACCAATTCCAAACAGCACAGCTCTTTCTCTTTCTTCCCACATTTTGGTCTCCAATGCGAAGCACCGGAAGAGGAGAGCTGAGATTGACTCCGACTTCTTCTCAATGCAGAACAGCACAGCTCTTGTTTCTCTCAGGAAATGTTTTAGATAGTCCACAAATTAGTTTTCATTTATCATTCAAATCAAAAGTTTATTGTATCATTTTTTCCTTTTCTTTGTTTCATTTTCATTTCTTTCTGGGTTTTTGATTGAGCAAACATTAATTGGGTGTTTTCCCTTCAAATCAATATCTATATATGTACACAGACCATTCAAAGGGTAGTTTGGTAATTTTCATTGGCTCTTTGTAACTATGGTTCAGTGGGATTGGGGTAAAAATTTATGGCTAAAATTTGTTTAATTGGCTTGAGAGTTTAAAAATAAGATTTAAAATTTTAAGTTTGAATCATTTTAAGGGGTGATTTTTAGTTCGAGTAACTCTAAGATAAGTTGGCCTAGATATTTAATCATGAAAAAAAAAAGAATCTCTTATGTGATATGAAGGAGCAATTATTCATTACTCCATAGGCATTGATGTGGTAATGCCACAAATCAATCCAAGCCAATGTTACATGGGGTATGAAATAATTTTTTCATACGAAGATGTGGGGCGTAATGTTGGCTTAATGATATTATTAAGTTTATAATTGAAACATGTTTCATGGGTCACACAACAGTCATTGTTGGCTAGAATATATCTTGAGCTTGGTGCAATTGATGGGCTAATATGAGCACTAAAAAACTCAATTCCAATTTGAGAATTTTATATATATATATAAGTTTATGGACAAAGAGATACATAGACAATGCGCGACAAAAATAAATATTATTATATAATCAAGAAAACAAACTTATTTCAACAAGATTCTAACATAATTTGAATTCAGTCAAAATGTGGGTGCTTATGTGAGCCTCTTTAGGCCAAGCTTGTTTATTAATATGAGATAATCATGTTAGCGTATTAAGGGTTTTTTTGGAAAGCACATAAATAAGTTGGTTATTGGTTTATTGGTTTATTTTAGTCATATTCAGTGTGTTTGGTTTGAATTTTCTGGATTAAGTTTTTTGGAAACTAAGGTTTTTGGTTTTTGTATTCTTTTATTTTTAGTGAATATTTTTTAAATTTTAAACATTTTTTTTACTTTTTAAGATGCACCTTAGTTAGATGTATCTAAAAAGTAAAAATTTTGTGAAAAAATATTTTAAAAAATTAATAAATACATAAAAATACAAAAAATATACCGAATTCTTATATATATATTTTATATTTTTGGTATTTAGTGAATTTTTAAAAGATTTTTTTTATATATATTTTTTACTTTTTAGGTGTATTTTTGTTAGGTGTGTCTAAAAAGTAAAAAAATTGCTTAAAATATTTAAAAAATTCAGTAAAAACAAAAAAATGCGAAAAATAAGAAAGTAGAATTTTCTGAAAAGTGTTTTTTAAAAAATGAAAACAAGCAAGCTGATTATCTTTTTTATTTTTTTGTACTTTTTTTTTTGTAATAAACAAAAAAAGTCAAACTTATAAAGCAGCTTATGAGTGAGTATTTTAAAATTATTAATGTTTGGTAACGTTTACGTTTTCAGTTTATATTTACAAAAATTTTATAAACTAATTTTTATTTATTTTTTGAAAAACATAAACTGCAAACGCGTTTGGTAATTGATAAAATGTTTAAAAAATTTTAAAATATAAAAAAGAGTGAGAAATGGTAAGTGGCGGCAAGTAGCGGCGGAAGACGGTGGTGGAAAGTGGTGACGGTGGGTGGCGGGTGGGTGGGTGGGTGGGTGACGGTGGTGGGTAGTGGGTGGTGGTGGTGGTGGTGGTGGCAGGTGGGTGGCGGATGGCAGTAGCAGGTGGGTGGTGGGAGTGGGTGGGTGGGTGGGTGGGTGGGTGGGTGACGGTGGCGGGTGGTGGGTGGTAGTGAGTAGGTGATGGTGGTGGCGGGTGGCGGGTGGTGGTGGCAGGTGGGTGGCGGATGGCGAGTAGTGGTGAGGGGTGGCGAGTGAGTGATGGGTGGTGATGGTGGGTGGGTGGGTGGGTGATGGTGGCGGATGGTGGGTGGTGGCGAGTGGGTGGTGGTGGTGGTGGTGGCTGGTGGGTGGCGGATGGCTGGTGGTGGTGGGTAGGTGGCAGGTGGTGGTGGTGGCGGCGGCGGCGGGTGGATGGGTAACGGTGGCAGGTGGTGGGTGGTAACGAGTGGGTGGTGGTTGCGGGTGGGTGGCAGGTGGCTGGTGGTAGTGGATTGCTGGTGGTGGATGGTGGTGCCAGGTAGGTGGTGAGTGGTAATGGCAAGTAGGTGGCAGGTGGTGGATGGTAGTGGCGGGTGGCGGGTGGTGGGTGGTGGCGGGTGGATGGTAGGTGGGTGGTGGTGGTGGTGGTGGTGAGGGGTGGGTGGTGGTGGCGGGTGGGTAGTGAGTGGTGGTGGCAAGTGGTGGTGGGGGGTGGGTGGTGGCGGCGGAAGACGGTGGTGGAAAATGGCGGTGGGTGGTGGCTAGTGTTGGGTGGAAAAAAAAAAAAAAAATTGAAAACTGAAAACGAAAACACATTTTTTGTGTTTTCATTTTTTAGCCAAATTTATAAACTGAGACCATTGATTTATAAATCAAAAATTTTACCAAACAAGTTTTTATTTGAGTTTTTTAAATTTTTATAAATATAAACAAAAAATTGAAAACGTAAGTGTTACCAAACGGCACCTAAATAATTAATAGAAAGTAGTATTTTTGCTATGGATATGAAAACTTTAAGATGTGTTGTAATGGTTTGATCAATCAAGAGAAAATCCAAAGCTAGATTTAAATTTCACATTTGATGAGAAGTATGCACTAAAATTCGTATGTCAAGGAAGTTAACTAATTACAATTAGTAGAAACTAAAAGGATCAAAGAAATTAACAAAAATGCAACAATCAAAAAGGAGAAAACAATAAAATCATAGATTCATAAAATGTTAAAAAGATACATATAAAATATGATAGACTGAGAGACGTGTTTAATTGTTTTAAAGTTACGTTTTCTCCTATTGTGAAGGTGTTGGCGATGATGATAATAGTTTAAAGATTAAATACAATTTATTTATAATTCTCTCTCTTCTAATATTAAAGTCTATTCAATAGATAAGAACCAAATCACCAACCGATCGAAGTTATGCAAAGGTGTTGCTAATAGGACAATGTAAACCAAGAAAATGTCTCTATCTCAACCTGCCGCAGCGTCACTCATCATGGCACTCACTGGATAGCTAGGTAGGTCAACCCTTGATTCCAATTTGACAAATCGTATAAAGGATGGCTTTGCCCTTCCCTTAAACTTTAGTTTTTTTCTATGAACTAAGTTAATATTTGGTGTTAATTAACTCGGTTGTCTCTTTAATCAAGTTCATATAAAGAATCAAAATTATTTGTTACATGAAGTCCCTTGCTTGTCCTAGACTGGATTAGACCTCATGCTATGTTTGAATATTGGATTTTGGTACAAATTTGTGGAAGAAAAAAAAAAAAAGAAAAAAAAAAGGAGAAATGTAAATGACATATAATTTTTTTTTTTACAAAGCTCTATTAAAATTCAAAATTCAAATACAACAACTCCATTCAAGATTCAAAATAGGTGGAAAGGATGCTAGTCCCACTCAATCCCTCACAGTTAATTAAAAAAGTATTTTTCCTTTGTGTTTTACTAAATAATGTAGCACCATTATACACAAACTAAGGTAGTTTTGGAAGCGTTTTACTTTGGGGAAGCCAACCGAGATCAACAAAATTTAATAAAGACAAATTTTCCTTTTGCACTTTTTTATATAACTGGGATGAACTAACACACTGCCACTTTTTATTTCAAGTAGAATTTTGTGGATCCACTACAAGGAATCTTGTTAGGCCAAAGGACAATTTCTACCTTATCTGTCATAAATAAGGTTTTTATTTTTTATTTTATTTTATTTGTTAAGCTATTGTAAGTATGATCCCTGTATAGTTCTTGTAGTTTGTATCATTTTAACTTTTTAATTTTTTATAACATGTCAATTTAGTTTAGTTGATAAATTCGTCAAGAAATTAGATAAAAATCAGGGATAAAATAGTGAATTTAAATTTATATTTCTCACATTGAAATTCTTATCTTTTCTCTCATTTTTTTTTCTTCTATCATATCCGCAGTTTTGTAGAAGTGATGCTTTAGATTTGTTGCATGCAATTTTGCAATAACTTTGTTGTATCTTGAAGATGAATTGCTTTGAGCTCGATAGCAAAGTCTTTTGAGTTGGAAAAATTAAAGATAGTGACCTTAATGTGCCTCAAAGTTACACCTGTTTTCCTAATTCCAATAATTTTATGTACTTTCGTAACATGTTGCACACACATTTTCCTTCCACTTTTTTCATATCATTTGATGTGGCACATTTACAACTATTAAATATCAATAAGCCTTATGTAGAACGCATTGCACCATTGCAATGGCAATGCATGATAAAAGTCATTAAGTGAATTTTCATTTTTTTAAGTATATTAGAGTGGGAAGGGGAGTTAAACCTATAACTTCTCAGTGAGGTACATAAATTCTTGCCACTAGCCTAGACTTGGGAATTGATCTCTAGTAATGATACATTTTTTTTTCTCACTTTTGCCTCTTATTGATTTATTCTTCTGTACTGCGTACATTCTTGTTTACATCAATATCAGAAAAAAAGAAGTGAATTTTCATTGCTAATTCAAGAAGATATGGGAGGTTACCCTATTTGATTATGTATATGAAATAATGCAATGGATTCTATTGTTGCACAGTTGCATTGGCTATGGCCCGTTTGGTAGAGCTGTGGAAAAGTGATTATAGATTATAATTTAACAGATTATGACTAGCTGTGAACGTAAGTGTTTGGTGCAGCTGTGGGATTATGGATTTAAGCAGTAGAGTAGCGTTTGGTTAATAAGCTGTAAAATAACTTTTTACTGTATAATTGTCCTTTATGCCCTTATATGATATAAAAATGATTATTTTGTCATTTTTTTCAGTTTTAATTTTTAAAAAAATATTTCATTAATAAAAGTTAATATAATTAGTATTAATTAGTACCAATTAATATAAAAATTGATACATTTGCTAAAAATGTAATAGAAGTCTTATTTGCATAATTATTTTCCATTATAAATTAATTAGTATAAATTAATTGCTTAATTAGTATCAATTAATAATAAAATTATTAATTAGTATAAATTAATATTTTATGGGAGACTTATTTATAAATCCTTTTTCAGACACTTATGGTAGGTTAAGTCTTGTGTAATTTCTTATAAGTTTCAAAACCTATTTAGATAGGAATGTATTCCACAAAATCCTACATAAATGTAACGTGACGTGATACTTACATAAACGTAACGTAACGTGACACCTATATAAACGTAACGTAACGTGTCACGTTACGTTTCACAAACTTGATGAGTTTTTATTTTTTTAAATTGAATGTGAAAATGTTGTTGGTTTTATGTTGGTGTCATGTTACGTTTTATATAAATATGATCTATGGTAACATTCAATTTCCTATATATAGATCATAGGTGTCACGTTACGTTTATGTAGATGTCACGTTACGTTACGTTACGTTTATGTAGATATGATCTATGGTAACATGCAATTTCCTATATAGAAAATTGTATGTTACCATAAATCATAGGTGTCACGTTACATTTATGTAGGTGTCACGTTACGTATAGGTGTCACGTTATGTATATGTGTCACGTTACGTTTATGTAGGTGTCACGCTACGTTACGTTTATATAGATATGATCTATGGTAATATTCAATTTCTTATATATGATTTTACTATTATTTATGATATTAACAACTAATATTGAGGGTAAATGTGTCAACAAACTTTCCACAGGACTTATGGAAACATAAATTTTTTAGTAGGACCATATGTAGCATAAGTCTCCCTAATAGGACTTATAAATAATTTTCCCTTAATATGAAAATTTAATTTTTATTAGTATCAATTAATATTGATAATCAACAATTGTTATTAATTAGTATCAATTAATAATTAATTCATTACAAAAGTATACAATATTAATTTATTAATAATTAATACCAATTAATATTGATTTTTTTAATTAATATTGATTTTTTTTCTTTTTCTTCAGAAATATACAATTTTTTATTTTTTAATTAATATAAAAATATACAATATGAATTTATTAATAATTAATACCAATTAATATTTATTTTTCAATTAATATTGATTTTTTTCTTTTTCTTTAGAAATATGCATTTTTTTATTTTTTATTTAATATTAATATTTGGATGTTGACGAGGGCATTTAAGTAATTTTAGCCCCCCACACTAGCTGTGCGCTTAAGTCAAAAATTTAAGCACCCCTTGACCAGCTTTTGAGATAAGCTGAAAAATAGCTTGATTTAAACTATAAGCTGGTTAATTTAAGCTGCACTAAATATAATATTTTAATTTAAATTAAGTTAAAAACTAAAAACTAAAATAAACAGTTTATAAATTCTACCAAACATGTCTTATATTATGAAGCAACTAAACAATGGTTATTCTTTTTTTTTTTTTTTTTTACAAGAAAATCCTCCCACTCTCTAACAGGTCCAAGGCAGCGCCCCGTGAGGAGATCACCAGGGTGTCCTGTTGTCCGTTCCGAGTAAGAGACTATAACTTGGAAGCTTGTCCCGACCTCCTAAGGCAAGCTCCGCTTGAGTCAGGACTCGCACAGCGGGGGAGAATTAAACCCATACCAAGTAGCTGATAAGGCATCCTTGAGGTCAACCTCCTAACTAACTGTGCTACGCCTAGGAGATTGGCCCAAACAAGAGTTAAACCCAGGACCTAGGGGCTTAAAGCTTTAATAAACAATGGTTATTCTTGTTTTACATCATAAGCTTTTCTTGAAGAGCTAAAAGAGACGCACTCTTTCATACCCTAAGTGGAATATAGCTTAGGAGGCAAGCTAGCTAGGTTCCGAGGCTACCCTCAACTTTGTGACTTCAATAATATGATACTTAGGGGTGTTTTGAAAAGTTGGTAAAAAATTGACTTTTGATTTTTTATCAAACTTTTTAACTTTTTGGAAAATGATTTAGAAAGTTGGTAAAAAGTTAATTTTTTACTTTTTAGTTTAATATTTATTTATGGTGTTAAATCAAATTAAAATGATCAAAATACCCTTACCCAATATAAGAAATTTATTTTTTTATTTTTTTGTCATAGGGCCTAATTTGTAATTTCACACTTGCGTTTTTGGTCCTTCCCAAACTAAATTTGTTGCGTTTTTGGCCACTTGCGTTTTTGAAAAATGATAAAAAAACGTGGCTTTTTATGGCCCTTCCCAAAACAGCACTTAAGTTTCGTTTGGTATTGATTACGGTAGTCAATTTTTTTGTATTGGAATTTTTTTAACTTGACTTTTTTAGCCTTGTTTGGTTTTTGTTTTTGGATTTTTTTAACTTTGGTGAGAGAACAAGTATAATAATTATGGTTTGGATGTGACGTTTTGTCTTATTAACTTATATAGTCTATTTTGTCTTTTTATGTTTTTTTAATCTCAAAATATTTACCAAACGAGAACTTTATATTTATTTTTATAGCAAAATGAATATAATCGTATTAACAGTGTAGGTCCTATTTAGGATAAGCGTAAATTTTGTATACTTTTTTTTAAAAAATTGTCACTATATTTATCGTCACGAGTCTCTTGACTTGACAAAAATGACAAATATGGCCGAATTAGCTATACTTTTTTTTAAAAAATTGTCACTATATTTATCGTCACGAGTCTCATGACTTGACAAAAATGACAAATATGGCCGAATTAGCTGAAGGGCATGCACAAAGGGATTGGAGAACCAAGAGCCAAAAAATGAGGTCTTCGGTCTTCAATTCAATGGATTGGACACCCCATTATGAAATATTAATTGTTAGGTACAGTGTTTTACTTGTGGTTCATAATTCATTTAAATTAAGCTAATGTACTTGACCAAAATAATAATAATAATAATAATATAACCTAAATTATTCAACACCAAGATGGCTATATATATATGCAACTATCATTGCTCATAACATATTTAGAGTAAAATGGCCAACTGGAACTTCTGGTTGTGCTTTGCATTGATCTTGTACTCGGTGACGAGGTCTGATGCTCGGACTCTGAATCCATTAGTGAAGAAGAGAAGGGAGCTAAGTGTACGGTACCAGGCAGTGCTCGAAGAAGCTCAAGAAATGTACCATTTTAGGTTGAGAAATGATGGATTGAGCAAAACTTGGGACGAGTCCAAGCGAGTTAGTCCTGAGGGACCGGATCCAAAGCATCACTAAAAAAGACCGAGAAGGGATCATTCTATATCAATATCTGTATCATCACTGTTTTAAATAACGATATTGGGACACGTAGTAGTGCTAATATTATCCCGTATTAACTAATAATATATTGTAGAATGTCAATATCAAAATTGACATGTATTATTCGATATTTAAAACTATGATTGGTATGAATCAGAGTAATGTTAGAAATTCACACATTTGACTCACAAATTTACTCACAATAATGTGGTAAGGAAATGGGCGCTAAATGATGAGATATATAACAAATAAAAAATTAATATCTATCCTGACATATCGTTGTGAGTAGAATTGTGAAATTTTTTTGAGATGTTAAACATTTTCAGCATAAGTCACATCTTGAAATGATTCTAATAATGCTGCTGCTGCTGGTTTTCATGTTTGATGATGGATATGCCATTAGCTTTTTTAGTTAGCATTTTTAGTTGAGATGTTTTTAGTTTGGAACTAAAAAGTTCGTTTAAGAACATGTTATTTTAGTAATTTTTTGACTTTTTACAAAAAGATGTGCATAAAAGTAGAGAGGTGATGTAACAAATTTTAGTAACTTTTTGGCTAAAATGGCCACTCCCCAAACGAGTTAGTTTAGTTTTTTTAACTTTTTTGACTTTTGTGATAGAAAAAGTGAAATGATTCTGGTTTGAATGCGATATTTTGTCTTATTGACTTATTTAACCTATTTTGTCTTTTGTATTTTTTTAGCCTAACTAAATTAGCCAAACGAAAGTTGTGGTTTAAGTGCAATCACAAGTGACATGTTTTCTTATGTTAATAATGGAAATCTCCACGTTAGATTGGACCGTATACATTTTGCTTTGTGGGGTCACTATGGGTCCTATATCGATAATTTAAATTATCCATGTTAGAGAACTCTCCAAACAGATCATTTGTATAAAAAATTAAGTTGATTGGATATCAGTAATTACTTAATTAGATCACATTTGTTTAAAAAATAAAGACAAATGTGATTCAATTGAGTGGTTCCGATATTCAATAAACTTGATTTTATATATGAATAACCTATTTAATAAGCCTTACAAAATAAACAACTTGAATTGTTTGAGATACATGAAGTCCATGTAAGCTTGACCATGAACAACTGACTACATATTCTCTGATGAATGAATCTCTCAAGTTTGTTATGACAACTTAAACTTGACTGAGATTTTCTAGCTGGCAAAACATAGCCAAGCCTAGGACTGTGCAAAATATCGTTCAATCCGTTAAAATAGCATCGATTCGCATCAATTCATACCGCTTTAATCACTAATCGCGGTTTAAACTTTAAAATTTAAAATCCGCCAATCGAACCGTTCCGTTCCGCTATAGTTAACACATACATATTTTTTAACTTCCAAAGAAATATCAATGTAAAAACGAGTGTGAAAGAGATTTAAGATATGAAATTTATTACAAATTAGTGGTTTTATATATGAAACATATTATGTAAAATTACTTTGTATTATATATCTAAAAAATATTATACAAATTAGTGTTATATATTATGCAAATGTATGATAATTGGTTAGAATATTTTTCAATCCGCCAAAAACTGTCCAAAGTGTAATTTATCAATTTGCTAATCTGCTAATCTGTTATTCGGTTTGTAATGTTACTCTCAAATTGCCTGAATTGTACTGCGCTCTTGAGTTAGGCTTGAGAACTTGTGGGGATTGTGGGGTCCACCACAAGTTCCGTTTCAACAATCCAAATTATTTATTTTGTAGGGCTCATGTATATCATTTATAGAAAAGAAATTTAAATTGATCAAACAATCGTAATATTTTCATTTTATGGTATTTGCCTAAAGAAAATGGATGATCTATTTTCACAAACATTTTTTTCGTCAATTTTTTGAAGACAAACATGATAAAATAAAATGGTATGATTACTGTTGGATCATTGATTTTTTCAAATTTACTATATTGCTCTCGCCCAACCTAAAAAAAAAGGGTACAATTTGAAGGAATTTCATCCAAAAAAAAAAAAAAACCATCAAATTTTAATATAAATTTTTTTAAGAGACTTGCTCTAATAGTGTATATGTTGTTTGTTAGTGTAATTTATTTTTAGGGTATGATTTGATCGCGTGCATCTAATAATATATGTTTGCAATTTCATTAAATTGAGTAATGTTATACAAACAAAAAAGTTATACATAATTTTTATATATAATGATGTGATTTCATATTAAAACAAAATACTACTAAAGATGAATTTATTTACAATAATGGTAATGTTATCATTCTTGTCAATTTTTTTTGTATGAATTTTATATATAAATATAATTTCTTAACAGCGCCGCTAAATACCCCACAGTGGGGGTCGACCCCCAGTAACGTGGCGGACCCCCATTCGTTGAAATAAAAACAAAAAAAAAAACAGTTTTTTTTTAAGCCAATGGTGTCTCTACACGCACCCACTGGGGTCTTAGCCATTTTTCATTTCTTAATTTGGTAAGGTACATGGCAAAAAATCATTTCAATGCAAATTATAAAATCCAAACCGGGTCACCAGTCCTAGCACTGTTGAATTTTCAAGTCTTCACAAGTGTTCAAACTTGAGAGTAAAACCCAACATTACCCACTCTCAGAATTTTAAAACCTCCCTCCTTAACAAAATTCACTGCCCAAAAAGAGCGCGCTCTTCTTTTTTCCCCTATTCGAAGCTATGTCTGACATTTCAGAAATCAAAACCCAAAAGCACAAACAAAAAAACAAATGGGGAATTCTTTAGGATGTAATTTGGGCGGATTCGATCGAGTTAGGAAGTTGTTCAAGTCTAGTTTAAGTTGTGTTGAGATTTACCCAGGCCTGCCCAAGCCCGTCGAAGCTTGAATTATAACCCGAGGTTGCCTACACAAGCTCGACCCAAATTAAATCCGAATTGCTCGAATTGCCTGAATTGTCCGAATTGTAAATGAATTTCAATTTTTTTTTTTTGCATTATCAAATTATTAAAATTTGACTCTATTTACATTTTTTTTTATTATAGAAAATCATTAATACTATCAAAATAAAAAATTTATATAATGTAAGAGAAATACCGCTATAGTAGTCTTTACAATTTATAAGTGAAAACAAAAAAAAGATTTTATGTTATGCACCAATAAATCCCAAATTTGTATCTTGTAACCCATTTGGTCCTATGAATTTTCTTATGAACCGTTAGGTCCTATCCCAATGTTAATGACCATTAAACATCAAGCATCATCATCGTCAAAACAACATCATCATCATCAAAACAACATTAAACATCACAACATCATTATCAAAACAATATCAAATATCATCGTCAAAACAACATCAAACATCACAACATCATCATCAAACATCATTATCAAAACAACATCAAACATCACAAACATCATCATCAAAACAACATCAAACATCATCATCAAAACATCAAAATAACGATTAAACAATTTTTCTAATAACGATTAAACATCAAAATAACCATTAACATAACATCAAATATTAAAATAACGATTAAACAATTTTTTTTTATCAAACATCATCATCAAAACAATTTTTTTTGATCAAACATCATCATCAGATCTAAACCTTCATTCAACAATTTCAACCCTTGGTTCACACCACAAACCTCAAACATCAAACATCACAACATCATCATCAAACAACATCAAAATAATGATTAAACAATTTTCTTAATAACGATTAAATATCAAAATAACCATTGAAATAAGATCAAACATCAAAATAATGATTAAACATATATTTTTTATCAAACACCATCATCATAACAATTTTGTTTGATCAAACATCATCATCAGATCTCAACACCTTGTATAGCGGCGGATGTGAAATGTTGTGATCCAGGCTGTCGCCATATTTTCTGATCCCAAAATCTCTCAATCCGACCTTGCCAATTGAAAATGGATGAGAGATCTGATGTGAAATGTTGATGGCGAGTCAGTCGTGGGGGCCGAATCAAAGGGAAGAGACGTGAGCAGTGAGAGCACCATTACATTACAGAGAATGAGAGAAACAGAGAAAGCAAAACCCACTACTCCACAAAACCAGAAACCAAATAAAAACCCCAATCTCAATTTTTTTAAGATGATGTTTTGTTAATGTTTGATATTGTCGATTGGTGCAGTTAATGTTGCTAATGTAGTTAATGTTTTGATGATGTTAATAATGTTGTTGATGTTGCTGATGTAGATAGTGAGACTAAATGGTACATAAGAAAACTTGTAGGACTAAATGGTTTAACTTTCTACCACATAGAATTTACTGGTAATTTTTCCTAATATATATTCAGTATAATTTAATAATTTAAATTACTTTAATATCATGTAATAGTTAATAATTTATATATATATTTAATATATATATATATTTATAATTTGGGTTTCGGGTTACTCGAATTGTTTGACGTCTTTGTCCAAACCTATCTAAATTTAATTTGGACTTCTGAATTTTTGTCCAACTCGTATCAAATCTGAAAATATTTTGTTCAAACTGGATTTGGGTTGCTCGAGTT